>CM073590.1:244568100-244725600 GCA_037074705.1 Zhengitettix transpicula | reverse complement strand
CCTCTCCGGGTGTTTTTTAGTGTATAATTTCAACCCCTAACAGCACGGCAGGCAGCACTAAGGGGTTGGAGGGAAGTTATATAAAAATAACGCGAAACAACAACGAGATTGGTGTTGAATCTGGTGTTATGGACGTCACGGTCTTTAATTCTGGCAGTTACCATACTGGTTAAGATTTAGTTCAAACCCCTATGAGGAGGGGTGGAATCTTAAATGCATAGATCAAACAAAAAATGTTACGATCCAGGAACAAATACTGAGGGGGATTAAGACGCACCTACGGCCTCTAGGGGCGGGGGTGGTGGTACGGTATTTAAAAGCATTCATAAACGGCCATTATAAGCTTCGAATAAAAATGATTTAGGGGTCGCTGAGTTTAATAGTGTCATTGTAGAATTTTTTTTCAAATCTGAAAGGTAAGGGAAGGAATCACCCTTACTGTACGCGTGGTGGTGGAAGGGGTTTTACGTAAAACAAAAATAATTAATAAATGACCGAGATTGAAGTCGATTCCGGGGTTACAGGAGTCGCTGAGTTTAGTTCTCGCGTTAACAACGGCGGTTAAGAGTTTTCTTTATGTCCCTCGTCGTGGAGGTGGACGTGGTTGAGAGAAAGTTACCCGGAGTGGTTTTGACCGTCTTGAGGGACCAGGTATAGTTTTGTTTTTCTTAGGTGCTATATTTTGGTCTCTGTGTAGTTAAAGGTTCCATTGTTTTTACTCCTTTAAGGTACCGGGAGTATTTTTAGACTTTATTAAGTTAACCAGTATTTTCCACTCTTTTAATTCGGCTTTGTTTTTTCCAGACCCCCGTATTTGAAGTAGCAGAACAAGTCCAGAGTCGTTGAAGCACCGTCAGTCGTCATCATCCTGGTTTATTTGAAGTTGGCTGCCGAGGGGTTAGGTCGGGCAGAGGGGGGAACGTAAATGTTCCAAAACACTGGCGCTGTTGTCTCAGACTAAATAAAAATGTTCAACCAGAGGTTAGTGACGTATAAATTCCGTCTCCGCACTAATTTAAGTAAACACCCCCCCCCCCCTTCAGAGCGAGGCGTGGTGGAGTTTATTCTTTTCCGTCGCAGGCTAAACCCCCATGTTTATGTTTCAACGTAGGCCGTCGCTTCATCATCGTGAGACCTGGGAAAATAAATAAACGTCAAGCACAACATTTGAACGTTTCTTGTTTGTTGTATCCCTCCGTCCCAATGTTCCTCCCACGCTTACAGAGGTTAAACTGTTAAAAGGTCACCTGCGTCACAGGTTGAAAGACAACGGTAAATAATTATCATTATAAATAAATAAATACGGATGCTTTCATATTTACCGCGAGTATTCTTTGTCTGCGACCCGCCACGCTTAAAATTTCCGTCGTACAGTGTTGCCAGTAACCCACGTTTAACATTCATAGAAGCCTCTTGTGGTGATCCATTTTCTACCTCGTATATTTTAACGTCATGGCAATGTAGAAAGAATCTTTGTCCAAGTGTCGCAGGCACGTCACATAGTGGAGGGTGGTCACTTGGTTACGGTCGCGCCTCCTACAGTATTTCTGAAGGGAGGTGCCCAGATGTTTTAGAGGTGAGGAGGAAGAACCTCAGCCGTCCGGGACTAGTCTCAGAAACCAAGTGCTCGGAGGAGGATGGATCCTCGCACCACAGTATAAAATAACTCTTCTTCTGGCCTTGGTGGTTAAGATCCCACCGCTGCCACCAGATAATATTCGAATTTCTCCTGGTCTACCATGAAATATGAAGAAATTGAAACTTGGGTCCGGAGTGCGCGCTAAGTCACCCTCTGAGGCTTTAGTCCATTAGAATAAGAAAGAAGTTTTATTAACCTTAGTCTACAGCCTAGAGCAAAGATAAGACACAGTGGCATAGGCACCACGTTGAAGTAATATACAGAGACATCCTTCCATCAGAGAAACCCGGCCTTTTTATACAAGCGTTCACCAATGGCGTTCAAAGAGCTCCTACTCTGTGTAGAAGGGGGTACCTTCTTCACAGAGCCTCGTCATCAACACGTTCCCCCTTACTCAACAGGACACGTGGAGTCTTGTTTATCTATTACGCTGACTCGGAGATTCCTGAGTGCCTACAAAGACACGTGGAGTTATGTTAATCTCTGATGCTTACTCAGAGATTCCTGAGCGCCTACAAAGACACGTGGAGTCATGTTACTCTCTGATGCTTACTCAGAGATTCCTGAGTGCCTACAAAGACACGTGGAGTCATGTTAATCTCTGATGCATACTAGACACGTGGTGTCTGATGCTCACTCAGAGATTCCTGAGCGCCTACAAAGACACGTGGAGTCATGTTACTCTCTGATGCTTACTCAGAGATTCCTGAGTGCCTACAAAGACACGTGGAGTTATGTTAATCTCTGATGCTTACTCAGAGATTTCTGAGTGCCTACAAAGACACGTGGAGTCATGTTAATCTCTTATGCAGACAAAGACACGTGGTGTCTGATGCTCACTCAGAGATTCCTGAGCCTACAAAGACAGACCTTATATATATATATGTAATATATATTACACCAGTGTCCAGTCTAGCACAACAACAGAATCATCAACTTCTCCAATCAACCACTGAGGTGTGGTAAAGCAAACTAAACCGACCCAACCATCATCGGTTTCCGCGGAGGAACCTCTACAAGCATTCACAAGTAACTAAACACCATCGTCGTCCTAGCGCCATTGTTGAGTTTTTAATATTTTGATTCCTTTAATATTATTTTAACCCCCGCGTTTTTTGACAGTAGCCTTCGATGCTAATTAAGAGAATCCTTTCTACTCTAGTATAAGGCAGTTATAAATTTCGATTATTGTTACGCTTAACTTTCTGTTTTCCCATTGTCGTTGCTCCCTTATTGTTACGCGGAACCCTTTCGGCTCTCCCATTGTCGTTGCGTTTTCGTCCCTTTTGAGTTTTGTCAACTGACCAGTGCAGTTGTGTCGCTCTAGGCTCTTCTTAGCACCTGACGAAACGGAACGAGGATCACAGAAACATTGTGTTGTATTTATATTACTACCCTTTGTAACATTCAAATTAATTAATATATATACAAAATTGTACTATATAAATTTTCCAAGCCCCACGTTGGGCACCAAAGTATGTAATATACAAAATTATGTTATATAAAATTTCCAATCCCCACGTTGGGCGCCAAATAGTGTAATATACAAAATTGTACTATATAAAATTTCCAAGCCCCACGTTGGGCGCCAAATTATGTAAGATTCCAAATTATACTTTATTGTTTAAAGATAGAACGTCGATCAGGACCTCTAATAAAGATAGTAGAAGAGAACTGATGATGATGATTATTATTAAATAGATATATACTTAATACGTTTACAAATGAAAATTTTGTTTATTTTACTTAACGTTCTATTTTTTGAGGGTGCTCAAGCTTGAGCACGTGACTTGCTTAAATTCCTCTATTTATAATATTCCAAGTAGAGTCGCCATTACAGAGATTTTACTCACATATTTTTCAATCGCTTTACACAAACTCTTGGCGTCGTCCCTTTTCTCCCAATATCTAAATTGTTTTCTGGATCTATTACTAGATATTTTCTGCCTCGTTTATCCGTACACAAACTGTCTGAATAAATTCAAGTAACTCCCAAAGTCCGATAACAACTCTAACTGGCTGAAACTGTCAATTTGCCTCTGACAAAACGTTCATTAGTTGTGGTAGCTGTTACCTCTGCCGTGTTCCTTTGCCCTTACAAACTCTCTCTCTCTCTCTCTCTCTCTCTCTCTCTCTCTCTCTCTCTCTATCTCTCTCTATTTCTTTCTCCCTCTCTCTATCTCTTTCTCTCTGTCTCTCTATCTCTTTCTCTCTTTCTCTATCTCTTTCTCCCTGTCTCTCTATCTCTTTCTCTCTTTCTCTATCTCTTTCTCCCTGTCTCTCTATCCCTTCCTCTCTTTCTCTATTTCTCTATCTCTTTCTCCCTGTCTCTCTATCTCTTCCTCTCTTTCTCTCTCTCTATCTCTTTCTCCCCGTCTCTCTATCTCTTCCTCTCTTTCTCTCTCTCTATCTCTTTCTCCCCGTCTCTCTATCTCTTCCTCTCGTTCTCTCGCTCTATCTCTTTCTCCCCGTATCTCTATCTCTTCCTCTCTTTCTCCCTGTCTCTCTATCTCTTCGTCTCTCTATATCTCTCTCTCTCTCTGATAAAACACTCATCAGCCTCCCAAAACACACACCAAAGTTCCGCGCGTCCAGCCATGCCTTCCCGACAATGCCCATAGCAAGCACTCATTCTTGTCAATAATACAGTCAGTCACAACGCCGCCTCCAATATCGAAGGAAACAAATTATTGACTAATTACAAATTTGTTATTTCTACAAAATATAACGTGGCCTCGAAGTATCCACACAGAGTCGCCTCTGCATAAAAATTTGGGATCTAGGGAAATAGTTGAGCTTCTCTTTTAACATCGGAATTCTACGCCAGTCCGCTGTCATCAACAACAGCTACGTCGGTAGCCAATCACAGAAGCACCTTGCAGGGATCCAGGTGCGACGGACACGTGCCCGTGCCAGAGATACTAGGCCTCTGGAGAGCGCGGCCGCCTCATCAACACTCACTCAGCGGCGGGGGTCAACGACACGTGTAGATGCAAGGGGAGGTGCGGGGTAGTTACATAACCTCTCTGATGACGTATGGGCTTGGGATGTTTATAGTCACCATTTAGTCTTCTCAGTTGAGCAAGCGGGACGCACAGGAGCCGATAAACAAAATGGATGACGATAAGCGCAGACACGTGTAAAGACAAACCTTCAACCCTCGAGGACAGTCAGCACCATAAAGGTAATAAATAAAATAACTCCGTCGGTTTTAGGTACTTACTGATTTAATTTTCCCATTCCTTATATATTTTATACCCAGAAAAAATTTAATTTAAATAAATAAACTTTTATAATTAAATTTTGAAACTTTATCTGATTTAAAATTTAATAATAATAAAGATCAGTGATGATGCAAATACACACGACAAAGTTTCTTGGAGCCTTGTTCCCATCTTCAGGTACAGAAAAACGGAAGAGCCTAGAGCGACACAACTGCAGTGGCCACTTGACGAAATTTAAAAGCGAAGGAAGCGCAACGACAATGCGGACAGCAGAAGGTTCAGCGTAACAATAAGGGATCGTAGCAATTGTTGAGTTCCACAGTGCTGTGATGTTGGATTTAATGTGTAGCATCTCTGGAATTGCTACTGGCTGGGGTTCAACGACTAAAATCTTAGCCCTTTGCCAATCAAATGGATGTTTCGACCAACTGACTAACAGATTGTTTGATATTAGACACGTGTTCCTTGATACGGACATTAAGGGAACGTTTCGTTCGCCCTATGTAGCAGGAACTACAATTAGGGCAAGAGAAATGAGCAATGCAGCCAATATGTAAGAAAAAAAATGTTAATAAAACGTTTCGTCCACAACTTTGAAACTTCTTCAGGCAAACAGGTTAAGATACAGTTTTGAATGTATGAATTTGGAGTCCTGTGACAGTTGTTGTAACCTAAAAAAAGGCTGTACTATGTCAAAATCTATTAATCATTAATTTTTTTCAATAAAAGATTTCATAACACCTTTTTTTTTGAACCACCTTCCTCCAATATAAGGGTTGAGGCCTTTGTTGACAGGGCTGTTAAATTATCTCACCACTAATTAGACAAGCTTAAACGAAAAAAGATTTAGCATACACTCATTATAAAAGAAAGAGACATGCGACAAGTATCAAGAGCCCGCCCTACCTGATGTTGCGTTTTCCCTGCATCACTTCAAAATACAACGCATGTGTCCCTGGTTAACCATTAACTATCTTCCTATACATTTCCGCATCCCCGCTTTCAATCCCTTTCCTGTGCTACAATACGGGGGGGGGGGGGGTTGCCACTATGTGGATTAAAGTTGAGATTCATGTGAGGTCTGTTTATTTGTCAATGTGGCAAAACAAAATATTTTTTCCACCGTTTAGTCTTAATGCTAACGATATCTGTATAAAAAAAGGATGTATATTTGTATGTATGTATGTATGTATGTATTTACGTTAATCTCTATACATGTTTAAACTCGTGGACAGATTGAAACAAAAATTAGTACAGATATTCTTCAAAACTCGAGAAACGGTACTGTGGAGGGTGAGACACCCCTAGCACGAACGTGGAAATTATAATAATAAGAAAATATTCTTTTTATTATTAAATATATATATATATATATATATATATAATTGTGAAAAGTAGTTAGTTAAAAGGTAATTGAAGTCAGTTGAAAGTTAAAAATCTATATAGTAAAAATGGATGTATGTATGTATGTATTTACGTTAATTTCTATACAAATTTAAACACGTGGACAGATTGTAACCAAAATTTCGTACACATATTCTACAAAACAAGAGAAAAGGTACTGTGGGGGTGTTAAAAACCCCTAACATAAAGGTGGAAAGAATGATAATTGAAAACCGTGTTCATTTAGTGTTAAATCACTGCGCGCCAAGAGACCGTTACGTCACTCTAGAGAGAAAGAGAGAGACGTTACTACGGGACGATCAGAGGAAATAGCTCCTTTCTCTCGTAATGAAATAAAGAAGAAATATTTTATTTGAATAAAAAGTATAATTTTATCCGTCGAATGATAATAATAATAACAAACAATACTAAATACTTTACGATCCTTGCAGGCAAATGTAAGTTAATTTTCGCCGCCATGTTTAGAGACTCCAATATGGCGGACTATTTGTTTACATTGTGAATCTAGCTAAGCATTTAACCTTTCGTAATGTCTGAAGACTGAGGGACAATTACATCCTGCAGTACTCAAGGAGTATATTTAAGAAGAAATTCTGAGGTTATGTTTGTTGCGACTGATGCAGTAAAATTCAATGTATTATTTTACAGGCTGTTGAATTACTGCACTATTATCTGTGGAAAGTGTGTACGGAACTAGGAACAGTTAGATCTAGGTTAAATCACTCCTTGACCAGAGGTTAATATAGAATTAAATACTTTTTTTCGGGGGTTTATATAAATAAGTACACGTGGCAACGCCGCTGGGCCCACAGATAGTTGTTTAAATAAAGCCGTTCCTCTACGCCGCTCTCTTTGTAAGAGGACTGATATATTTATTATTATAGTATCTTTTTCTTTTTAACGATTCAACACCACACGGCATAACTGGACTGAAACGGGTGTATTGGGGGGTCAGTTACCTGCCGCTTCCTCCACCTAGAGTGCAAGGTAATCCGTGTTTCGATGTGGCGTGTGACGAGCGCAATTCCCGCCATTGCGGCGCTCCAAATGAGACGTCGGGACGCGTTTTCCGCTCCAACGGTGACGCTGGATTGTCACTGTCGCTGACATCACATCGACGTGGCAACGTCGCGTCTCTCCTCCAAACTATCTCTTTCTCTCTCTCTCTTTCTCTCTCTCTCTATCTCTCTGTATCACAGTCTGAATCTCTATGTATCTGTCTTTTTCTCTCTCTCTAGTTCTCCCTATATCTCTCTCTCTATTTCTTTTTCTCCATATTTTTCTCATTATCTATCCCTAAATCTCTCTCTTTTTCCTTTTCTCTCTATATTTCTCTTTCTCTCGTCTTTCTCTATATATATCTCTGTATTTCTCTCTCTAGTTCTCCTTATATCTCTCTCTATTTCTCTTTCTCCATATTTTTCTCATTATCTATCCCTAAATCTCTCTCTTTCCTTTTCCCTCTATATTCCTTTTTCTCTCATCTTTCTCTATATATCTCTCTGTATCTCTCTCTCTCTCTAGTTCTCCCTATAGTTCCCTCTATTTCTCTTTCTCAATATTTTTCTGTTTATCTCTCCCTCAATCTCTCTTTTTCCTTTTCTCTCTATATTTCTTTTTCTCTCATCTTTCTCTATATCTCTCTCTGTATCTCTCTCTATCTCCCTATCTTTCTCTTTGTATCTCTCTGTATCACTCTCTGTATCTCTATGTATCTGTCTTTTTCTATCTTTCTAGTTCTCCCTATATCTCTCTCTAATTCTCTTTCTCCATTTTTTTCTCTTATCTCTCCCTAAATCTCTTTTTCCTTTCCTCTCTATATTTCTCTTTCTCTCATCTTTCTCTATATATCTCTCTGTATCACAGTCTGTATCTCTGTGTATCTGCCTTTTTCTCTCTTTCTAGTTCTCCCTATATCTCTCTCTATTTCTCTTTCTCTCATCTTTCTCTCTCTCTCTCTGTCTCTCTCTCTCTCTCTCTCTCTCTCTCTATATATATATATATATATATATATATATATATGTGTGTGTGTGTGTTTGTGTTTATCTGGCTCTATTTCTCTTTCTCCATATTTTTCTTTGTATGTCTCCCTAAATCTCTCTTTTCCCTTTCTACATTTATCTTTCTCTATATATATCTCTGTATTTCTAGGTATATATCTCTATCTCTCTCTATTTCTCTTTCTCCATATTTTTCTCTGTATCTCTCGATTTTCCTTTCTCTCTGTCTCTTTTTCCAATTTGTCTCTATCTCTGTATATCTATATTTCTGTCTCTATCTCACTGTCTCTATGTACGTATATAACAAACCAAGCTAGTCCGCCAGCTGCCTCCTGAACTGGTCGAGGCAATGGTTTTCCAATCGTTTTTTCGGCAGTTGTGACGTCACCGATTGTTGTACAAACAAACTGCTAACCGTTCTTCGGATGTTACGGATTTTCTCCTTGGCCATTCTTTGTTTCTTGAATTGACTTTCTAGTTTCCTCTGCAGGTCATTAAGGCAAGCTGAATCAGTTCCTCTGCGTGAGCAGCGTCATTGCCCCCGTCGTCCCGTGGTGCAGGGGTCAGCGTGACTGCCTCACATCGCAGAGGTCCCTGGCGAGGGCGTGGATGTAACGTTGGTACAAGTGGCCAATGACGCTGAAGCTCATGCGACCGTCAGTGTTAAAGCCATCTCCTGTTAACAACAAATACGTGTAACACGCGCGCGTCATATTCGTGAGGATTCCGTTCGTCCAGCCAGAAAGAAACACAACAGCATTTACTTGAGTGACGTGGGTGTGGCTTTTCTGCGCCAATTAAAAACCACCCCCCGCCCCCCCCCCCCCCCACTGTTGAGCGTTGAAAAGGAAGACACGGATGTGAATAGGACGACGCAATTAAGGAGAATGTGACGAGGGCGTTGATGGACCTCTTCATCCGCCAGTTGGAATATGTCCAAGTCCCACCAACGAGAGACAAACCGGAGACATTAACGGGGCCACGACGAGAATGACGTCACTTATTAACACACACACAAATATTACATCTCCCTCACATAAATACTGTAGGTGAACTTACTCCGTGGCTCTCTGAGGACCATGCTGCTGCTTTCCTCTTCCACCTTCCCGCTTTCGAAACTCTCAGGAACAGTTTTCGCAGCGTCTCATTTCCGCCTCCTTCCTTATCTACGGTGTTGAACTTGCATCATTAACCTCGCTTTTTATCCATTCCAAGCACGTGTCTCAGTCGATGCAGTTAATTATTCAATTGTATTCTCCTAATTAAATTTTTTTTATTCTACGTCTGTTTTTGGTTTTAATAAATCAATTATTGACCTTATTATAAAACCTTTTTTTTTATTTAATTTATAGCGTAACGACGTTTCGATACATGTTCGTATCATCTTCAGGTTAATTATTCCATCATATTTTATTTTAAGTTTGTTTTTGAATTAGGAAATGAATTATTGACCTTTTTATTTATTTACAGCGTAACGACGTTTCGATACATGTTCGTATCATCTTCAGGTTAATTATGTTATCATATTCTCCTTATTAAAATTTTTATTTTAAGTTTGTTTTTGAATTAATAAATGAATTATTGACCTTTATTTTTTAATTACAGCGTAATGACGTTTCGATACATGTTCGTATCATCTTCAGGTTAATTAATTATTCTATCATATTCTCCTGAATAAAATTTTTATTTTAAGTTTGTTTTTAAATTAGTAAATGAATTATTGACCTTTTATTTTTTTCTTTATAGCGTAACGACGTTTCGATACATGTTCGTACATCTTCAGGTTAATTATTCTATCATATTCTACTAAATAAAAGTTGTTATTTTACGTTTGTTTTTGAATTAGTGAATTAATTATTGACCTTTATTATTTTTACTTGTAGCGTAACGACGTTTCAATACATGTTCGAATCATCTTCAGGTTAATTTTTAATCATATACACCTAATTAAAAAATTTTATTCTGCGTCTTTCTTTTAATTAATAAACAAATTATTGACATTATACAGACACTTTACTATTATTTCATTTATAGCGTAACGACGTTTCGATCCATGTTCGTAACATATTCAGGTTAATTATTCAATCATATTCTCCTAAACGCAAGTTTTTATTTTACGTTTGTATTTTAATTAATAAATCAATTATTGACCTTTCACCGACATTTTATTTTTATTTAAAGCGTAACGACGTTTCGATACATGGCCTAATTAATCATTACCACAATATATACACCCCAGAACACAGACATTTCCAGGTTTTATTTATTCGTGTACTTGAGAAAGTCCGCAAAAATCTGTGGAAGAAACGTTGTCCCCCCCCCCCCCCTTTGAGAGGTCCGCTTTTTTCGGCCATATTGTTCCTAATTGTTAACAATTAAATTAATTGTTTTCAATAATTTAGCACTTTTTACCAGAGAAACCGCGACAATATATTTAAGGGCGGGAATTGAATCTGAGAAGCATCCACCATGACGACTCTTTACGTTGACTGTAAAATTTAATAACACCCCCCCCCCCCGCCCTCATCCACCCCGCAGATACAAATCCGCCCTGTTTATTATGTAAGACAGGTGTAACCGTTTAATAATAAGGGAAGATTGTGGTATATTTTCTTACTGTAAACAAAGGAGCGTTGTTCGGTGAGCGACTTCATGCGCCCTGTTTACTTCTCTTAAACTCGCCCGCATCCAGGTTTTGTTACCGTAATAATGGAAGTGAAGTGAAGTGTGTTACAGAAACACCCTAGAGGGAGGGTTGGAGTGGGAGATACAACACGTACACACACACACACACAAGAGAGCGCGCGCCGTAAGTAGTACGAATTACCCCTTGCGAGTATGCTGTGTGTTAGACAGAGCAGTGATGCGGCGAGGTATAAGCGAAGGGGCTGCCGTCTATGTGCCTTATACGGCACGTGGCCCAACCCTCCACTGACTGTTGCACGGACAATGTCTGAGGGGATTCTTTAAGCTGACTTATTTAAGAACTTTGTATTACCAAAGAATAGGCGCCACGACTGAAAGTTCGCAATATAATAAAGAGATTATTACTAAATGCTCGAAAACCCTGGCATCATATTTAAGTTCTCATTCAAATGTATTTAAGATACACGGGCCGAAATTAATATATTTAATTATATATATATATATATATATTCATAATTATTTCTAACACACCCAATTAGGCCACGTGATGGCAACTCCCCTCTTATAGCATTGGAAAGGATTAAAAAGAGGGGATGCGGAAAGGTGGTACAGGAAGGTAGCCAAGGGGTCAACTAGGGTTCCACCCTCCCTCCCCCCCGGGCTGTAGTTAAAGGATTCAACCCCACGGGAAATTCGCCTAAAAGTAATGCAGGACAAACCCGTAGAAAAACCCTCGGGCTCTTGTGGTACTTGTCCCACGCCCTTCCTATGACGACGACGGGAAAGGGGTTTCGCTGTGCAGACGCAGCATTTCCCTCATCCGTGCCCCTCGACCAGTTTAGGAGGCAGCTGGCCGTCTGTTTTCCAATAGGAACAGCGGACAACTCTTACCGCATGCCGCCAAGGTCTGTGACCCCCCCCCCCGGAAACATACACCTCTCAAAACAGGCCGAGGTGCCTCGGCTTGTGGGAACCTTAGTTGAGAGAGAAGGAGGCATCCCCAAAGGTAGCCTCATCCAGAGCTGTCGAGGAAATTTCACCTGCGAGATAACAGGCCTCGCCGGCTTGTAATCATATCTAACATAATTTATCGCGGTACAGGTACAAAATATATTCTGTAGGGAAAGTATATTTTTAATTTGCGCCAAAGAAACGGGAGGAACAGTGATTATTAGACATAATGTACAATGTAACCATTTTTTTAGGGTTAACAGGAGGCTACATGAGGGTAATTCACGTTTGGCAACTCCCCTTTAATAGCATAGGAAGGGATTTGAAAGGGGGGATGCGGAAGGGTAGAGGAAGGTAGCCAAGGGTTAACTAGGGGCCCCCAGGCTATATTTTAAGGAACCTACCCCGGGGCATTCGCCTAAATAAATGCAGGGAAAACCCTAGAAAAACCTGCATCAGGTAGGTCGGGCATTGGGTACTTGTCCCACGCCCTTCCGATAGCGAGAGAGGAGTTTGCTGTGGGGACGCAGCTTTCTCCTCGCCATCCCTCGACCAGTTTAGGAGGCAGCTGGCTGACTATTCCAATGGGAAGAGCGAACAACTCTTGCCGTATGCCGAAGGTCTGTGACCCTGGAACATACACCTCTCAGAACAGGCCGAGGTGCCTATCGTCCATCTTGTTTTAAATAGTAATATTTGTATGTACACGTGCGGGAAAATACTTCAGTAATATCTTTGGTTCAACAGTGAGGTTAAGATATCCTCACCTTAGCACAAGTTATAAGCGCATACAAATAATACTACAAGATAGTTTACATTCACTATAAATGTCTTCGGAACGATAAGAAGTCGTAGTTATTTTTTGTTTCAGAGGTTGTCAGGCCTGACACATTCTGTTGTTATACGCGATGATGATGATGATGATAATAATAAAGATACGATTTTCTCGTTTCCAGTTTCAGGTTACACGTGGCACCGTCGGGCGTGTCAACGTCATCGTGACGTCACTGATTGACACGTCTGTGTAATCAGGCTGGTAACGTTTTGTGTGTGTGTGCGCGTGCGTGGGTGATGTTCTGGTGGCACGAGGGGGAGACGAATTATTTTTTTTATTTTCTGGTAACGAGATATTTCATTAACTTGATACCTGCGAAGCTTTTCCGCTGATGAAATCCATTAATTTGCGTTTGACAGGCGGAACAATTTGGTATTATTTTTAAAAATCTCTCCCCCGTGTGTGACAGAGTCGGACTATTATTATTATTAGGACGACACAAAAAGTCCAGCTGCCTCCTAAAGTGGTCGAGGCACGCAGCAACCCCCTCACCCCCCCCCAATCCCTCAGCAGCGCCATCGGGAAGGACGTGCGACAAGTATCAAGAGCCCGCCCTACCTGATGTGCGTTTCCCCTGCATCACTTCAAAATACAACCCATGTGTCCCTGGTTAACCACTAACTACCGTCCTATACCTTTCCGTATCCCCGCTTTCAGTCCCTTTCCTCTGCTACACGACGGCGGGGGGGTTGCCACTATGTGGATTATTCTATATATAGTCTGTCTACCCCACTTCCTCCTTTCTGTCTACTTTCTTGTATACCTCTCTGCCCTTTTTCTTTGTCCTTTATCTCATTTATTTTTCCCTCTGTTCCATATCAACAGTTTTTCTATGTTACTCCTCCCTTTTTTCCGGCCTTTTTTCCCCCACTTTACTCAAACAATGCAGTAGTCCAGAAACATTATTTTGTAAACTATCGCGTTGAAAAAATCAAGAGCCCGCCCTACCTGATGGAGGGTTTTTTTTCTTGTGCGTTTTCCTTGCATCACTTTTTGGACCTTCAAAATACCCATGTGTCCCTGGTTGACCACTAACTACCTTCCTCTACCTTTCCGTATCCCCACTTTCAGTCCCTTTCCTTTGCTACAAGACGGGGGGGTTGCCACTATGTGGATTATCCTATATATAGTCTGCCTACAGCTCTTTCTCCTTTGTGTCAACTTTCTTGTATACCTCTCTGCCCTTTTTCTTTGTCCTTTATCTCATTTTTTCCCCTCTGTTCCATATCTACTGTTTTTCTTCGTTACTCCTCCCTGTTTTCCGGCCTTTTTTTCCCTACTTTACTAAGACAATACAGTAGTCGTGAAAATTTTTTTGAAAACTATCGCGTTGAAAGTAAATCAAGAGCCCGTCCTACCTGATGTAGGGGTTTTTTCTTGTGCGTTTCTACTGCATCACTTTTTGGCCCTTCAAAATACAACTCATGTGTCCCTGGTTAACCACTAAGTACCGTCCTATACCTTTCCGTATCCCCACTTTCAGTCCCTTTCCTTTGCTACAAGACGGGGGGGTTGCCACTATGTGGATTATCGTATAAATAGTCTGTCTACACCTCTTCCTCCTTTGTGTCTACTTTTTTGTACACCTCTGTCCTTTTTCTTTGTCCTTTATCTCATTTACTTTTTCCCTCTGTTCCATATCTACAGTTTTTCTACGTTACTTCTCCCTTTTTTCCGGCCTTTTTTTCCCCCCACTTTAATCAGACACTTTGTGGATTACCTTATTTGTATATATGTCCTGTCTACACCTCATTCTCCATCGTGTCTACTTTCTTGTATCTCTCTCTCTCTGCCCCTTTTCTTTGTCCTTTATCTCGTTAATTTTTTCCCTCTGTTTCATATCTACAGTTTTTCTACGTTACTTCTCCTTTTTCCGCTCCTTTTTCCCCCACTTTACTCAGAGAATGCAGTAGCCGAAAAACACTTTTTAAAAAGAAAATAGGGTAAAGTCCACGTCTTCGTCTTCTGGTGACGTTTGTGACGTAGACGGTGATCGAAACGTCACAATGCAGTAGCGGATTTTTTTAAAAAAAAAAAATATCTCGTGTTGAAAAAAAAAATATAGGGTAAAGTCCACGTCTTCGTCTTCTGGTAACGTTTGTGACGTAGACAGTGTACGAAACGTCACGAGTTCCAGGCTGCTGGAAACTCGAGAACACTGTCTACCATCCTCTGTACCGGGGGGGGGGGAACAGTTTCCGATCTACATGAAATAATCAAAATAAAGTGGAAAAAATTATTTTCTAACAAAATTCTCGTAAGCGCTAAATAATCATCATCATCACACAACAGTTTCCTTGTTCCTTTCGTAAGGTGATTCACGCACGACACGCCACCAGAACGTGAGAACAGTAACAACGACGACACCGCAAACAAACGCGTGAGTTGAAGAACCTCAGTGAACAGGCTCGAGCCGTGTGTCGTCCGCGATTTCAAATCACCTGACTAAAGCAACAAGGAAACGTCGCGCTTATTTCTTTGGCTGTAATATTTAAGGGGGGTTTTTTTAGTTACACCGGGGGGGGGGGGGGACCGGGGTTCATAGAGAGAGAACGTGGACGAAGTATTAAAGGATCTAGGCTTCGAAGAAGAAGAAGAAGAAATAATCCCGTGGGGAGTAAACTTACGCCAGGGGGCGCGCGTTGCGTTTGGGTTTAATATTGAGGAAATTAATTTCACTTACGCAAGTTGCTTCAGACGTGACGTCACGTTATTAAAGTTTTATAGACGCAGATATTATTTTTTTAATTTAATCACAGATAAACCTTACCGAACACAATCGATTATAATTCCTCTGACAACAACTGAAAATAGGATTTAAAGCAATTATTAGATGAACCGGGAATTTTTTAATGCTCATGCCAGAAAACTTGGTGAAAATAATTAACTGAGATAGGGGGGGAAAAAACACAACAACAAAGACGCGGCCCCTCCCACCATCTGAGCTACCCAGCCGACCCGACCCCGAGCCCCGTCTGTTTCTTGTTTATGCCTGTGACTAACCTACAGTTTACTATTAAATTCAGGAATACAGAGAAGCTTTAACAAGCCTTACGACGCGTGGTTAAGTTGAATTAAAGGTATTAAGATGCATAGATTTAGAAGACACAACACTTGAAACAAGAAAAATAATTTGGAATAATAATTTAACAAAGGGGAAACAAAAATCAGAGCATAAATAATACAGAACATTCTAGGTTATGGAGGTGAAACTTCGCGCCTGATAAAAAGAACAGAAAATTAGAACAGTAGAATTCGATTATCTGAGGAGAAGTCTTCGCAAAAAAAAAACAAGACAGGATAAAATTAGAAATTAGCTCCTTTTGGAAAGAAATTAACGTTACCACGACGTCTGTCATTAAAAAGGATTGAAAATCAAACCCCTTAAATGGTGTGTGGTCACGCACAAAGAGAATGGAAGATGGCCAAATGAAATAATATACCACTGTTCAACTCCTGGTAGAAGAAAAATAAACAGGGGCAGTGGGAAAACCCTCATGTGAAAAATGGAGGATAGGAATTTGGAAGAGGAGGGAGATTGGAACGACAGACAAATGGAAATTGAAGACGGCAAAAGGGGGGAGGGGGAAAGCCGAAGATGATGAAGATGGAAAAAAATATCGACCCGACCAGGGTGTGTGGTCACGTACAAAGAGAATGGAAAATGGAAGATGGCCGAATGAAATAATATACCACTGATCAACTCCTTGAAGAAGAAAAATAAACAGGGGGCAGTGGGAAAACCCCCATGTGAAAAATGGAGGATACGAATTTGGAAGTGGAGGGAGATTGGAACGACAGACAAATGGAAATTGAAGACGGCAAACCTTTAAAAGGGGGGGGAGGGGGAAAACCGAAGAAGATGAAGATGGAAAAAAATCAAACCCCCTTAAATGGTGTGTGGTCACGTACAAAGAGAATGGAAAATGGAAGATGGCCAAATGAAATAACATACCACTGTTCAACTCCTGAAAGAAGAAAAATAAACAGGGGGCAGTGGGAAAACCCCCATGTGAATAATGGAGGATAGGAATTTGGAAGAGGAGGGAGATTGGAACGACAGACAAATGGAAATTGAAGACGGCAAACCTTTAAAGGGGGGGGGGGGGAAGGGGAAACCGAAGAAGATGAATGAAATAACATACCACTGTTCAACTCCTGGAAGGAGAAAAATAAACAGGGGGCAGTGGGAAAACCCCCATGTGAAAAATGGAGGATAGGAATTTGGAAGAGGAGGGAGATTGAAACGACAGACAAATGGAAATTGAAGACGGCAAACCTATAAAATGGGGGGGAGGGGGAAAGCCGAAGGTGATGAAGATGGAAAAAAATATCGACCCGACCAGTGAATCGAACCCGGGACCTTCCCTCGTACAGGGATTAGAGCAAAATGGAGGAACCAGTGATTTGCAGGATGGATTTCGCGCGCCGGGGGGATCTGGAGGGTAGGTCAAGTGGTAGAGCGTCCGTCCGGGGTTGGATTCACTGGTCCCACGGTCGACCTTTTTTCATCCTTATACTTTAATAACAGACCTGTGTAACAGTTTGAATTACCAAGTTAAGTTTCCAAAGACAATAATAAAGTGCGATGACGTGTCTAAAGGAATGTCGTTGGTATGTAACATCAGTTGCACTTTAATATCTATTCAGGTATCCTTAAAATGTTATTAATTACCCTCAGACTGAACTAAATCCGCTGCTACTCGTTCCTGAATCATCTTAATAAAAAAAAAGTTCTCTCTTCCACCCTTTATTAGAGGGTTGTTTTTTTTCGTCAAAATTTTAAAGGAATATCAAATAATAACCCTTCAACAGGAGAGGCGCCTTGACACATACAGCGAAACAATTTGTAGTTTACAAAATCTCTTTATCGCCGAGTGTGATGCCTGCTACATTGGACAAACCGTGAGGTCACTCGAATGCTCCAATATCATGGCTGCCCCCCCCCCCCCCGTTGACAATCTTTAGTCTCAGAGGTGAGATTTTATACGTTGACCCCCAGTAATGGCTTCACGTTAAATCTGGCATCGCTGTCAATTAACAATGTACAAACTGATACCGTGGAACTCAACAACAGGTCTACGGTCACCTCATTGTTGTTACTCTAACTTACATGCTTTTGAGTTCCTCACTTCCTAGGTTTGTGCGGTTGTGTGTGTGCGTGTCGTTCTTACGGCTCTTGCGTTTCTTCTTCAATCACCTGACGAAAGGAACAAGGGTTTCAGCAGAAACGTCGTGTGGATTTCCCCCCCCTCCCCCCCGTTACTTGGCTACTTCTTTACGTAGTGTACTTTTTCTCTGCTGAATTAAAACACGTTTCAGTCCTAATGTGGGCCCTCATCAGGTTAGAAATAACGATATAATTGCACCTATAGTGTTTTTTTATGTATTCACCTGCCGCCATTATAAACTCTTTGAAAGACCCGTGTAGATAAAAATCATATCGTATTTTTACCAATTACAACGTATGCTGCTACATTGGTCAAACTAAAAGAGCCACCATCATTAACCAGAAGGATACGGGAACTATGAATCCCTTCTACGAATTATCTGTCATCCGGGAACATTTTCAATCACGATTATAACCCAAAATTTGAGGTCTAAGACTGTAAAAATATAAGGCCCCCCAGATTAGTTTTTACATTAGGTAAAAAATTCGACTTTTCGTCATAGTCAAAATGGCCGCCACCGATTTGTCAAGTAATATTTGTTTATAAGATTTTTTTTTCAATCAATGCTGTCTGTGTAAAGTTCCCCGACCTTCCACACTACTTATCTTTGTTCCTTACTCTCTTTTTTATATATCTTTGACTTCCGAGTAATATGTTTTGTGTAGTTATACTTTTAATTTATTTATCTCTGGAGGAGATGGAAGAAAGTTCCGCTGTTGTTGGCTGTTAGGTTGGTTTGTCAGGAGTGGGGGAAGCAAGCACGTGACTCATCATCATAGACTCGCTCAGTGTCCATCGTTACGATGTCCGAGCAGGAGGTACCTTCCTCTATTGTCATCAAGTTTTTAGCTGCAGAAGGTGTAAAACCGGCCGAAATCTTGAGAAGATTGACTGCACAGTTGGTGGAAGAGACGCTGTCGCGAGCTAGAGTGTTTGCTTGGCATAAACAGTTCGTGGAGGGCCGTGAACGTGTTGAAAATGAGAGCCATGACCGAAGACCCCGCACCAGCATTACAGCGGGCAACATCGACAGTGTTCGTCAACTTGTTGAACGTGATAGGCGTCTAACAACTTCGGAATAAGTTATGGGAGCACTTACTCTATACTCTCAGAGGAGCTATGGTGGGTTCCTCGCCTTCTCACAGTTGACCAGAAACTGAAGCGTTTTCTCAAGTCTGTGAGCGTCTTCTTGCACGATTTCGGGAAGAAGGAGGACCCATTTCTTTCACCTGTGATGAAACGTGGGTGCATCACTATGTAACGTGTTCGCCCGTCGAATTAGGTTGACGGGGGAGTCGTTGCTAGAAATGGAGGGTTCCTTGTCAGCAGATTCACGCCTTGAAACCTGGCCTTGGTTCCTTGGAATTGAAAACTGACTTGGGCCTTAGAAAGGAAAGGAGATCTAGGAACGATCTCGAAGGCTTAAAGGTGTAGACAAGTTGAGGAAAGAGCGTAGTGTGGGGGGGGGGGTAGGTTCGCCTGAAGCTTATCAGGGAGGAATCGGTGATTTGGTCGTTTTATCAGTCGAGACACAGATGTAAAGATAAGCAGTAGTATATTTACAGTTATACATATACTAGCTGTAAGAAGTAGAGGAAAGGGAAAAGGAATGGCTTCATAGTTCCCGTATCCTTCAGGTAATGATGGTGGCTCTTTTAGTTTGACCAATGTGATGTATTTTGGCTTATAATCGTGATTGAAAATGTTCCCGGATCACAGATAATTGGTAGAATGGCTTCATAGTTCCCGTATCCTTCAGGTAATGATGGTGGCTCTTTTAGTTTGACCAATGTAGCAGCATACGATGTATTTTGGCTTATAATCGTGATTGAAAATGTTCCCGGATGACAGATAATTCGTAGAATGGCTTCATAGTTCCCGTATCCTTCAGGTTAATGATGGTGGCTCTTTTAGTTTGACCAATGTAGCAGCATACGATGTATTTTGGCTTATAATCGTGATTGAAAATGTTCCCGGATGACAGATAATTCGTAGAAGGGCTTCATAGTTCCCGTATCCTTCAGGTAATGATGGTGGCTCTTTTAGGAAAAGGAAGACATCTAGGGAAAGAGCCCTTCAATAGCGAAGGTAGATACTGTCTGTCGACGGCTTGGAAGCGGGTGCTCCAGTTCTGACACTGCTGCGTGTGCGTTTGCAGAAATGCACGCGTTGGACGGAAGTCATAATTGAGGACGATTCGTTAATGTCGTAGCTGTGCTGGTGGAATGCAAAGTATACACAATAATGGAGGCCACTGTTGCAGCACCGTTACAACTGCACCCCTGAGTCGAAACAAGCGAGTATGGAGTGGAGGAAGAAAGGAGGAACCGGACCAGTGAAAGCCAAGTCACGATTATCGGCTGGCAAGGTTTTGACCAGCGTGGCCTGCTGCACCTTGATTTTTTGACTGAGGTCAGACTTGCACATCGCCGCAAAAGACGAGACCTTCCGATGAGAAAAGTGGTTCTCCTCCATGACAATGCTCGCCCCCATACAGCAGCCCTGACACTGGAACACCCTCCATACAGTCCAGACCTGTCTCCCTGCGACTTCCATGTCTCTGGTCCTCTCAAGGAAGCTTTGGGAGGGCAAAAATTCCACAGCGATAATGAGGTTGAAGCATAAACCTCACTCTTTTTACGTGGTAGGAATTAAAAAATTACCTATACGCTGGGAAAAATGTGTTTATGTAGAAAATTATTGGAAACTGTTTCTTTGTTGCCTCCGTACGGTTTAAAACAAAACAATCAGTCGCGACAAGCGTGAGGAGTTTTTCCCCTGATCTCTTGTAACATTTAACCCAATCACTCTGTAACGATTATCACAGCAGGGTGTTGTCCGTAAATTGGTCACTAAATGTAGATAAATCCCAGTTGGTCCAGTGACAAACAACCTTCTAGACAAGTTCCAGGCTGAGGCGCCATTTCTGAGGGTCTTCAGACTGATAGCGGATCCACCGTGACGTCAATCTGCTTTGCTGGCGGAAACTCAGTCCGCCCTTTTGAGGATTATGGGTTGGTATCACTGACTTCAATTATGACATTCAACTTGCCGTTTAACTCCCCCTAAGCTGGTGTAGTCGGGGATGGAAATTTTAAAACACAAACACGGCAGAGATTTTCACGGGGATTTTTTTATGGGTGTTAATGACATAGATAGCGTTCCTCCAGATATGTTTTACTGTAATTACATCCCCTTTTGGCAGCACCCTCAGAGACGGTGCTGGTACTGGAGGGGCTTTACATAAAAATAACGCGGAAACAACCGAGATTGGAGTCGAATCAGGGGTTATTGATGTCGCTGACTTTAATTATGACATTCAACTTGCCGTTTAAACACCAGAGGGAGGGTAAGGGAAAAGAATAAACTTTAAAACATGTTAAAAAAAGAGTTATTTTCGCCGAAATAAATTTTTTTGGATGTTAATGAGATAGATAACTTTCATTCAGATATTTTTGTGTGTAATTTAAAAACAAATTTTGGCATGGGAAGGGAAGAACCCTTAGGGATGAGGGTGGAGGTGGTGGTGGAGGGGCTTCACATAAAAATAACTCGCGGAAAACAACCGAGATTGGAGTCGAATCCGCGGTTATGTATGTCGCTGAGTTCGATAAACAGTTCTCAAACGGGCATAACCTCTTTTGTATAGAAGATGAAGACAGAGCTTCCAGTCGTCGAAACGTTGCGATTTAATTATATATTATACCCGTGTGAGAACCGAGAACTGTTTATCGAACAATTACACCGGGAACGGCTTCAAATCTTTGGTCGCTGAGTTTAATTACGACAACCCGGGCAACTCCGGGGCACCCCGCTTGTATAATATAATCATTCCGGGAGTATTGTTACAAAGACTCCTCCTTCAGACCCTTACAGCCAACCTCCTCGACGCTGAACGTGACGTCACACACGAGGACGTCGTCAGACTGAACCGCGGCGTTGCCAGATTTACGATCAAGTACCGAAAAAAACAGTCATGTCTTCCTGTTACCTTTTTCTGTTAATATTTATTCATAATATTATTTGATATCCTTACCCCTAAAATATGGAATCCTCGTCACAGACTGAACCGCGGCGTTGCCAGATTTACGATCAAGTACCGAAAAAAAGAACAGTCATGTCTTCCTGTTACATTTTTCTGTTAATATTTATTCATAATATTATTTTATATCCTTTACCTCGAAAATATGGAATCCTCGCCACAGAGTGAACCGCGGCGTTGCCAGATCTACGATCAAATACCGCAAAAAAGAACAGTCATGTCTTCCAGTTACAATTTTTCTGTTAATATTTATTCATAATATTATTTGATATCCTTTACCCCTAAAATATGGAATCCTCACCACAGACTGAACCGCGGTGTTGCCAGATTTACGATCAAGTACCGAAAAAAAAACAATCATGTCTTCCAGTTACATTTTTCTGTTAATATTTATTCATAATATTATTTGATATCCTTTACCCCTAAAATATGGAATCCTCGCCACAGACTGAACCGCGGCGTTGCCAGATCTACGATCAAGTACCGAAAAAAAAACAATCATGTCTTCCTGTTACCTTTTTCTGTTAATATTTAATTCATAATATTATTTGATATCCTCTACCCCTAAAATATGGAATCCTCGCCACAGACTGAACCGCGGCGTTGCCAGATCTACGATCAAGTACCGAAAAAAAAGAACAGTCATGTCTTCCTGTTACATTTTTCTGTTAATATTTATTCATAATATTATTTGATATCCTTTACCCCTAAAATATGGAATCCTCGCCACAGACTGAACCGCGGCGTTGCCAGATTTACGATCATGTACCGAAAAAAAAACAATCATGTCTTCATGTTACATTTTTCTGTTAATATTTATTCATAATATTATTTTATATCCTTTACCCCTAAAATATGGAATCCTCGCCACAGACTGAACCGCGGCGTTGCCAGATCTACGATCAAGTACCGAAAAAAAGAACAGTCATGTCTTCCTGTTACATTTTTCTGTTAATATTTATTCATAATATTTTTTTATATCCTTTATCCGTAAAATATGGAATCCTCACCAGAGACTGAACCGCGGCGTTGCCAGATCTACGATCAAGTACCGAAAAAAAAGAACAGTCATGTCTTCCTGTTACCTTTTTCTGTTAATATTTAATTCATAATATTATTTGATATCCTTTACCCCCAAAATATGGAATCCTCGCCACAGACTGAACCGCGGCGTTGCCAGATTTACGATCAAGTTCCGAAAAAAAGAACAGTCATGTCTTCCAGTTACATTTTTCTGTTAATATTTATTCATAATATTATTTGATATCCTTTACCCCTAAAATATGGAATCCTCGCCACAGACTGAACCGCGGCGTTGCCAGATCTACGATCAAGTACCGAAAAAAAAGAACAGTCATGTCTTCCAGTTACATTTTTCTGTTAATATTTAATTCATAATATTATTTGATATCCTTTACCCCTAAAATATGGAATCCTCGCCACAGACTGAACCGCGGCGTTGCCAGATCTTCGATCAAGTTCCGAAAAAAAGAACAGTCATGTCTTCCTGTTACATTTTTCTGTTAATATTTATTCATAATATTATTTGATATCTTTTACCCTTAAAATATAGAATCCTAGCCACAGACTGAACCGCGACGTTGCCATATCTACGATCAAGTACCGAAAAAAAGAAAAGTCATGTCTTCCAGTTGCATTTTTCTGTTAATATTTATTCATAATATTATTTGATATCCTCTACCCCTAAAATATGGAATCCTCGTCACAGACAGAACCGGGGCGTTGCCAGATTTACGATCAAGTTCCGAAAAAAAGAACAGTCATGTCTTCCTGTTACATTTTTCTGTTAATATTTATTCATAATATTATTTCATATATCTTTTACCCTTAAAATATAGAATCCTAGCCACAGACTGAACCGCGACGTTGCCATATCTACGATCAAGTACCGAAAAAAAGAACAGTCATGTCTTCCAGTTACATTTTTCTTTCAATATTTATTCATAATATTATTTGATATCCTTTACCCCTAAAATATGGAATCCTCGTCACAGACAGAACCGGGGCGTTGCCAGATTTACGATCAAGTACCGAAAAAAAAGAACAGTCATGTCTTCCTGTTACATTTTTCTGTTAATATTTATTCATAATATTATTTTATATCCTTTACCCCTACAATATGGAATCCTCACCACATGGCCAGCGCGCTTGACCTCTTCCTGGAACAACAATAACATTATTATTGTGATTACAAAAGCTTTCGGAAATTCGGATATTGAAATTATTCGAACTCGTGGAAATTGTTAATAGGAATATAAATGACCGTTGCCGTAATAAAATTATTAATAAATCGACACAGTCAAAAAACTGTAAAAAAAGATAATAATCACGAGCAAAATATTCATTGAAAATGCTAATATCGCTGGAGCGGGGGGGGGGAACTTCAAAGTAATTTTTTTTGTTTTTTAATTTTGGTATTTCCGGAACGAATCGATTTCATTGCACTTAACATCGCAGCACCGGCGCGCAATTAACTATTATTGTATCATTAATGTTACCAACGCAACAGACGAAAAATAACTATGAAAGAACTGAATCAGAAGTCCAGATTCTGCTTGATTTAAATTAAATAAATTAACGCCCTTATTTTACAGACACATTAGAATGTTTTAGTCAACACGACGACGTTTCAGTTAAACCCCCATTTTTATTTTATTTTCCTACGGTGCCAAATTATTATTTTTTTGTCGTACATGGTGAGATTTCTTCTTATTCGTCTGCCTTAAAATGTAATATTAAGAATTAAATTATAATTTTTAAAAATTCCTTTAAATTAATAATGTTTTATTATGGCCTTTTTTATGATTTGATTTTAAAACATTCCATTGCTAGGCCTGTTTTTATGAAATTTATAATGATGGGTAAATTACTACACTACTTCTACATTTTCTACTTTTCTACTATTACATTTTCGTGACGCAGACTATACGCCTTTCCGATTATACTTTAAGGATCTTACCCCGGCATTCTCCTAAATATACTACTCTACTACTCTACTCCACGGTGTTACAGTCCATGTAGGACCTTGGCCGCCGGTCCTCTGCTCGCTTCCTCTATCTTCTAACACCCATCGTCCTCCACATCGTCCAACCATCGTTTTCCTGGTCTCCTTTTGCCTCCTTCTGCCACCTGGATTTCCTTTGTAGATCTTTTTGACAACCCTGGTCTTCAGACATTCGCTCTACACAGCGCCCAACCATCTCAGTCTGCTGTTCCCCACTTTATTTCCAACACAATGTCTGCATACCCACCATACTGTTCCTCCAGTTCCGTATTTCATCGTTTTCTCCATTTTCCCTACTTCGTTTACCGCTCCAAAAAAATCCTTCTTGATATTTTCTTACAGATAAACTTCTACCAACGTTTATACACACGTTACTTACGATCCAGGAACAAACGCTGAGGGGGTTAAGACACGCCTACTGCCACTAGTGAGTGAGGGAATGAAACGATTTCGGTTGAGCTTAAATTTTGATTTACTGTTCTACTAGTAGTAAGACCTGTTACATCGGCCGAACCAAAAGGGCTCATTGATTACGAGTATAGATGTGTGGCTCACGTCGTACCTTCCAGACGTCGTCGAACATGTTCAGTTTTCACCGTGAACTAAACTCAGACGTCAGCGTGTTGCCTCTTTCTTTTTATCTTTTGCGGCCTTGATAAACTACTGGAGGATTTCCTCCCAGTCTTTAGTCCCTTTGACTTCGGACATTTTATTCGCGCCGACAAAAATCGCTGCGAGCCGGGGGGCTTTTCCCCCTCCCCCCCCCCTTATCTAAACTTCGCAAAAGAGAGTGGAGGAGAGCACACACAAAAGAGAGAAACGCAA
Source organism: Zhengitettix transpicula (assembly GCA_037074705.1). Lineage (NCBI taxonomy): Eukaryota > Metazoa > Arthropoda > Insecta > Orthoptera > Tetrigidae > Zhengitettix > Zhengitettix transpicula. Next base: position 244,699,838 of record CM073590.1, on the reverse strand, counting down.
TTTCTTTTTCTTTTTTTTACTTTGTACCAGGGCAACCTGCCTGCGTATTCAAGATGGCCGAGGGGAAGATCTTGGACAAACGTTGGGAAGAAACTGAATACACAGGACGAAGGACATCTCTTATTCTCAAGTGAAAACTCACAGAACAATAACAGTAATAGGGTTACTATTTAAATTAAATTAAATAAATTAACAACCTTTTAAATATTTAAAATTTCTTATGTCAGGTCCATTGTAGAATATTCAAGTAAATTCATTTCGAAGAAGAATGTGTACCCAGGCTACATGAGGGTAATCCACATGGTGGCAACTCCCCTTTAATAGCATAGGAAGGGATTTGAAAGGGGGGATGCGGAAGGGTAGAGGAAGGTAGCCAAGGGTTAACTAGGGGCCCCCGGGCTATGGTTTAAGGATCCTACTCTGCATTCGCCTAAAAGAAATGCAGGACAAACCCCAGAAAAACCTGCATCAGGTAGGTCGGACATTGAGTACTTGTACCACGCCCTTCCGATAGCAAGAGAGGAGTTTGCTGTGGGGACGCAGCATTCCCTTCTCCGTGCCTCGACCAGTTTAGGAGGCAGCTGGCCGACTATTCCAATGGGAATAGCGAACAACTCTTACCGTATGCCCAAGGTCTGTGACCTCGGAACATACACCTCTCAAAACAGGCCGAGGTGCCTCGGCTTGTGGGAACCTTAGTGCAAAAACGGAGAGGAAAAGGCATCCCCAACGGTAGCCCCTTCGTATCTCTCCTAAAAAGATCCTGCCTGCGAGAGAAAATCCCTCGCTTTCTTCCATGTTTATATATTTTTTTTTTGTGTAGACAGGCTATGTATAGGGTAATCCACATAGTGGCAACTCCCCTCTTATAGCATAGGAAAGGGATTTGAAAGGAGGGATGCGGAATTGTAGAGGAAGGTAGCCAAGATTTAACTAGGGCCCCCGGGCTATAGTTTAAGGATCCTACCCGGCATTCGCCTAAAAGTAATGCAGGACAAACCCTGCATCGGGTAGGTCGGGCATTTGGTACTTGTCCCACGCCCTTCCGATGACGGGAGAGGAGTTTGCTGTGGGGACGCAGCTTACCCCTCGCCATGCCTTGGCCAGTTTGGGAGGCAGCTGGCCGACTATTCCAATAGGAATAGCGGACAACTCTTACCGTATGCCCAAGGTCTGCGACCCCGGAACATACACCTCTCAAAACTGACCGAGGTGCCTCGGCTTGTGGGAACCTTAGTTCAAAAACGGAGAGGAAAAGGCATCCCCAAAAGTAGCCCCTTCGTATCTCTCCTAAAAAGGTTCTGCCTGCTAGAGAAAATCCCTCGCTTTCTTCCATGTTTATATATATATATATATATATATATATATATATATATATATATATATATATAAGTAAGCCTGCGAGAGGATTTCTCGCAGCTGAACCTTCCCAGAGATCTCTGGCGGCAGCTACCTTTGGGGATGCTCTCACATCTCTCTGGTTTCTTCTTGTTCCCAGCGTTTTTCGTCAAGTGAAACCTTTCTTGAACACTTATTATTCTGCAGAGAAAAACGCCGAGTACTTTTTGGACGGGTTAACAGAGATGGCAGCTCCATCACTGGAAGAAGTAACAAAGAGACTGTGTCTTCTATCATTGTTGGGGTCGGAAACGTTTCAGACCACCCAGTCGTCGTATATATAGGGTGGACGCCACGTGCTGCCTCTTGCAGAAACTCGCTCGGTTCGATACGTACCACAATTAAATTTCTATCGATTGCAGAAACAAAAAAAAACAAGCCCGCTCCAGCAGGCAAGCAGGAGCCAAACTTTATGAGAGATGTTTATCGAAGTGGCTGACGACGGGAACGAGTTTCGACAATGGAGCAATGAAGGGTCGCGGCAGTGAAGTTACGAACGTTCCTCTCTAACGAGGTTCGGAAACTTGTCTTGGTGTGCATTCAGGAAGCTGCATTCAAAAGCACAGGTCACACACACACACACACACACAGAGATAATTGCCACGTGCGTAACCTTTCACCACCTCATTGTGGAGACTTACCTTTCACCGGCAACTGGAAGGTCCCTCCCGCTCAGGGCCGATACAAAAGCTGCTGACTTGTTTCTAAACTCGTTATGATACTGACAAAGGGGAGTTGCACTCGCACAAAAACACGGAAAATAGAATTACTAAAAATAATGAATAAGAAATACAGACAATTACAGAGAAAATAAGTGGTGACATAAATAATACACAACGTTTCTGGGATCCTTGTCCCCCCCCCCTCCTTTCCTCAGGTCTGCGAAGAAGAGCCTAGAGCGACACAACTGCACTCGTTAGTTCACAAAACTCAAAAGCAAGCGACAATGGGACAGCCGAAGGGTCAGCTGAACAATATGGGAGCATCGACAATGGGAGAGCCTAAGAGTCAGCGTAACAATAAGGGAGTAACGACAATGGGAAAGCAGAAAGTTCAGCGTAACAATAAGGGACCGTAGCAACGGTGGAGTTGTGTGTGTTTGTACGTTAATATCTGTGATGTTTAATTCAATGTGAAGAATCTCTGAAATTGTTGCCCCTGGCTGTTGGGGGGGGGGGGCAACGACTAAAATCTCTTAGCATTTGGCCCAATCAAACGAACGTTTCGGATTGATGATATTGTTTGGAGACTGACAACATTGTTTATCAATGGGAAATTCGATATTAGTCACAAGTTCCTTGATGCAGGTATTAAAGGGGACGTTTCGTTCGCCCTATGTAGCAGCAGCAGGGATTACAATAAGAGCCAGAGAGTATTCGACTGTCCGACCACTGTCCTATTGACTTTATCAACCAATATATTAATCGAAGTGCCAACCGCAACGAAGTAACGGTAACGATTGTGGGTGCTTTGTCACTGACGTGACGTACCCAAGCTGAAAAATAAATAGACCAATACATGGACCACAAATTACAATTTTTTTTAAAAAAAAAAGAGTAACTGAAAAAAAAATCAATTGCACGACGTTTCAACCTTAATTAAGGACATCTTCAAAAAATAACTCTTAAAAATGTTTTTAAACAGGTATTGTAATTTTTCTTCTTCTTATAATTATTAATTTAATTATATAATTTAATAACAATTATCTGCATAAATAATTATATAAATTTATTCCATTTTTATTTCAACAATTATTTTTAATTACATTATAATTATAATTTTTTTGACACTTAAATACAATTTTTCAAATAAATTACCGTTGTATAAATTTATACAATTTTTTAATTTAACAAAGATTTTTATTAAATTATTATCCTAAGAAATTATATAATTTTTATTCCATTTTCAATATATTATTATTATTATTATTATTATTACTATATAAATTTATACAACTATTTGAAATAAATTATTGTTACATAAATTTACACAATTTTTTTTGTAAACAAATTATTATCTAAATTTATATACCTTTATTGCAACAATTGTGTTTATTAAATTATAATTATAAATTTATTGTTTATTCTGTACTAGTTTAAAATAAATTATTATTATTATTATTATATAGATTTACACCATTTTATTTTATCATAAACATTTTTATTAAATTATTATCCTAATAAATAATATAATTTTTATTCCATTTTTAATAAATTATATGGAATTTTTCAAAGAAGTTAGTGTTAAATATAATGTGTACAATTGTTTTAAATAAATTATTATATAAGTTAATATAATATTATTTTAACAAAATTTATTTATTATATGATGATATAAAGTTTCAGATAATTTTTAAACAAATTATTATAATATAAATTAACTCAATTTTATTTGTACAAAACATTTTTAATAAATTATGATGCTTAAAAAAACTATACAATTTTATTCCACATTCAATATATTATTACTACCATATAAATAATGTATAAATTTTCAAATAAATTATTGTTGTGTAAGTTTACATCATTTTTTAACATAATATTTTATAAAATAATAATTATCAATTTATAAGAAAATTGTACAGAATTTTGCAAATAAATTATTATTATTATTATTATTAATTTACAAATTTGTATAAACTAGTGCAACAAACAATTTTAAATAAATTATTATTATTATGCTAAAAATTTATATTAATTTATTCAAATTTTGTTATTGTTACTACTATATAAATTTATACAACTTTTTAAACTAAATTATTATTACTTATATGTATATAATTTTATTTCAACAACTGTTATTTATTTAATTTTAATTGTAAATTTTTTTAGGAAACTTTATACAATTTTCTAAATAAATTATTACATAAATTTATATAATTGTATTTCAACAATAATTTTTATTTAATTATAATTATACATTATTTGATAATTTTATACAATTTTTTTTAAAAAAAAAAATTATTGTTATAAAATTTTTTAGAATTTAGTATAACAAGATTTTTTAAATAAATTATTATGCTGAAAGTTTACTTTAATTTATTCAAATTTCAATAAATAATTATCGTTAATATATAAATTTATACAACTTTTTAAATAAATTATTTTTACCTGAATTTATATAATTTTATTGTAACAACAATTTTTTATTTAATTATAATTATACATTATTTGATAATTTTATACAACTTTTTAAATAAATTACTTTTACTTAAATGTATATAACTTTATTTCAACAACTGTTTTTGATTAAATTATAATTATAAATTTGATATACAATTTTATACAATTTTTCAAATAAATTAATACATAAATTTACATAATTTTATTTCAACATTATTTTTTATTTAATTATAATTATAAATCTTTAGATAATTATGTACAACTTTTTAAATAAATTATTTTTACCTGAATTTATATAACTTTATTGTTACAATTGTTTTTATTTAATTATAATTATACAATATTTGATAATTTTATACAACTTTTTAAATAAATTACTTTTACTTAAATGTATATAACTTTATTTCAACAACTGTTTTTGATTAAATTATAATTATAAATTTTATATACAATTTTATATAATTTTTCAAATAAATTAATATATAAATTTACATAATTTTATTTCAACATTATGTTTTATTTAATTATAATTATAAATCTTTAGATAATTATGTACAACTTTTTAAATAAATTATTTTTACCTGAATTTATATAACTTTATTGTTACAATTGTTTTTATTTAATTATAATTATACAATATTTGATAATTTTATACAACTTTTTAAATAAATTACTTTTACTTAAATGTATATAACTTTATTTCAACAACTGTTTTTGATTAAATTATAATTATAAATTTTATATACAATTTTATATAATTTTTCAAATAAATTAATATATAAATTTACATAATTTTATTTCAACATTATGTTTTATTTAATTATAATTATAAATCTTTAGATAATTATGTACAACTTTTTAAATAAATTATTTTTACCTGAATTTATATAACTTTATTGTTACAATTGTTTTTATTTAATTATAATTATACAATATTTGATAATTTTATACAACTTTTTAAATAAATTACTTTACATAAATGTATATAACTTTATTTCAACAACTGTTTTTGATTAAATTATAATTATAAATTTGATATACAATTTTATACAATTTTTCAAATAAATTAATACATAAATTTACATAATTTTATTTAAACAATATTTTTTATTTAATTATAATTATAAATCTTTAGATAATTATGTACAACTTTTTAAATAAATTATTTTTACCTGAATTTATATAACTTTATTGTTACAATTGTTTTTTTTTAATTATAATTATACAATTTTAGATAATTTTATACAATTTTTTTTTAAAAAATAAATTATTATGATACAAATTTTTATAATTGGTTTTTATGAAAATTATTATTATTATAGTAAATATTTACCTTATTAAATGCAATATTTTGTAATTTATTTATTGCATTAATGTGTATCAATATATAAAAAATATTTGTCAACTTCAATATATATTTTAAGGTGATGGATTCTAGAAATCCATTGCGCTCGTGAAGAAGTCGTAAACTAAGAACGAAACGTTGTTATTTGTGTGTGTGTGTGTCAGTTACTGTTTATTTCGTGATGACTTGCGGCCGATTAATTAATTTATTTATTGTATAAATTGAAAACTGTCCCGTGTGTTGTCGTGTCATTATTTTAATTATAAAATGGCGGGCAGTTTCTACCAACATAATGTGGTTGATTAACCCACTTTCCCTCCCCATGCTCGAGGTTCGTTTCCCGACGACATGTTGTTGTCTTCTGTAGGGATCCTCCAAGACCGTAACCGAGGGGGTTGCTACGCTTATTTTACGTTCTTACGTTCACGGGACAATCTGTATTTAAAACGTAATTATTCCCCTCCCCCCCCCCCGAGGCAAGCTCATGCATGAGGTGATAGGAATTTTTTTGGGAGGCGTATGAGAGAGGGGTTGAGGGGTGTTTGGTTTGCGGATGATGATGATGATGATGGATTTATTAGGATTCGCCGGGGCAAATTAAATCAATTAGCGATACTGGGCCGTGATAGGTTTACGAGGCATCTAATTATTCCTCCGGTTACCCCTCTGTTGCTGCAAACTACGATAATTTGCCCCACAAGCCAAACGACCGACCCCCCCCCACCCCCTTTCAGTCCTCCCATCAGGATCTCTGCAAAAGAAAATACGGGAACCGGCTTTGAATTACCACGGGTTTATTAAGGGAATAAATTCAAGGAGCTGTAATTTATTTTTTTACCCCCATCTGCAATGTGAAATTATATTTAATTATAGTTTCAATTATCTGATTTTTTAAAATAAATTACAAAGACGTTAAATAATAAGTCAGACATATATATATATATATATATATATATATATATATATGGTAATGTAATTATAATGGCAATGAATGTGATAATTTATTTCGGAGAATAGAATTTATTTAACTATCGATTAAAAGGAACTATTATTTACTGATGATTTGGTAAATGAAATAAATATTAAACAATCAAATTTTAAAACCTTCAAAGTAGTTTATCGAGCCTCTAACAGATATATATATATATATATATATATATATATATATTTAGAGCAACAGGCTACATGAGGGTAATCCACTTTGGGCAACCCCCCTTTAATAGCACAGGAAAAGGATTTGAAAGGGGGGATGCGGAAGGGTAGAGGAAGGTAGCCAAGGGTTAACTAGAGCCCCCGGGCTATATTTTAAGGATCCTACCTGGGCCGGATCTCGATGGTCCAAGCAGTTCAAACCATGACAACCGCTGAGGTGTGTGACAGGATTTTGTTTTTCTGCAAATGTGGCCGTTTCTGCCTTCAGCGTTGTCAAGGAACGATGCTCCTGTGATGGTTTCTCTCCTTCAAAATGACTCCATGACAGTCGCCATCAGTTTCCCAGCCGGTTCCCCCCTCCCTTTGCAGTCCACTGTTTGGACTGATGTGTCCAAGTTTCATCTGCAGTAATTAACTTCGCCAACAGAGCGACACCCAACGCGGCACCCAACGCGCTGATAGCTTTCTCACGCCTAAATGTTGATTTAATACGTGACAAAACACGTTCTTCATGACCTCTGCTGTGTCTCTCTCTCACTTTAATTCGGCGGTCGTGTAGCGCCATTAGGTGAACTTTGGCGACGTTTTCGTCCCCAACGTTCATCGTCTCCCCAAGCGCCTTACGGCCACGTTTAAATTCAGCTGCAATTGTGGTAAATGATGGGTGCAGTGTCCCCCCCCCCGCGCCCCCCAATACACATCTTTTGATTTGTTGTAGGCGATACTCGATTTTCTCCATCTTCACACAAAAAAAAAACTCACATCAACTCACTCAAAACGACTGTCACGTAACAACTGCGCGTCCAAAATGGCTGCTGAAACTTTGGTATAAGTAACTGTCAACAGATGAACGACGAAATTCACTAGCTTTTATTTACTAGTGCTACCATCTTCACGTTGAGGTCGGGAACTTTTCAGGCCACCCTCACTCTCGTATATTGTAGTGACCCCCCTCCTCCCCCCCCCAAATGTGTGAGTAAATGATTTTTTTAAAATATAATTTCTTTAAATATTTGTATTGTCGGCCCCAGATATTGTACACAACAGTCTGCGTGAAGTGATAATGCTGGAGACGTATTTTTTTTTTTTTGGGGGGGGGGTGTAGATAGGCTTTGTATAGGGTAATCCACATAGTGGCAACTCCCCTCTTATAGCATACGAAAGGGATTTGAAAGGGGGGATGCGGTAGGGTGTAGGAAGGTAGCCAAGGGTTACTAGGGCTATATTTTAAGGATCCTACCCGGCATTCGCCTAAAAGTAATGCAGGACAAACCCTAAAAAAAACCTGCATCGGGTAGGTCGGGCATTTGGTACTTGTCCCACGCCCTTCCGATGACGGGAGAGGGGTTTGCTGTGGAGACGCAGCTTACCCCTCGCCATGCCTTGGCCAGTTTAGGAGGCAGCTGGCCGACTATTCCAATAGGAATAGCGGACAACTCTTGCCGTATGCCCAAGGTCTGCGACCCCGGAACATACACCTCTCAAAACAGACCGAGGTGCCTCGGCATGTGGGAACCTTAGTTCAAAAAAACCAGAGAGATGTGAGAGCATCCCCAAAGGTAGCCCCCGCCAGAGCTCTCTGGTGACGGCGTATATTTATAGTTACATGGTAAAACTGCTACGATGACGTCACGCAGGGAATCGTTTCTTTCTCCAGATCGTATTCGCTTCTGTCCTCCGAAGAAGTGTGTTTTATTTTTTTTCAGCATTTATTCCCAATACCTTGTACCACGTCAGTACAGTTCTTCCTCACCCTCGTTCTTGGTCGAGGCATTTCAGAACGTTTCAAGGATTATAGAGCGACGGTTTGTAGATATAATTCTCGGGTCTCAACCCTCCCCCACCCCCCGGGGCCAATCGTTTGTTTAAATAACAACGTTTCGACGGCAAGCATCTGGCAACGTTACCCTGATGACGATGGCGCGGAGCCTGCCGTCGAAACGTTGTTATTTAAACAAAACGATTGGCGCCGTGGGTTTTGAGACCCGAGAATTATATCTACAGCCTTTTTAAGGAATTTTATATCCTCTAAACCTTACTGTAAATTTCTGTTTTAAACTGTTTTGCTAGTAACGGAAAATTGAAACGATTAAAACGATTCCTTCAATTACGATATTGTGAAATTTTTTCGGTGGTTTCCTCTATTGGTGGACCTCAATATGGCCGCCGGCCTGAGCGAGTTTCATCTCCTGTGCGACTTCATTAACCCAGAAGTAAATAGCCTTCAACGCTGGCGCAGAGTCCGCCATGAACTCGGTTTTGATTTGTGCATCTGTCGAACACTTCAAATGAAATTGTTTACTGTCAGCCCGAAATTCGTTGTCCCCCCCCCCCCCCGCCCCAATTTGCACCACCTGACTGTAACAATTCAGAAGGTCGCCAACAATAAGCTACGACTGGGGTGTGTTTAAAACTTTTAGGAATATCTTCGATAGGATCTAGTTTATGAATAATGACGCAATGCGTATTAACCCTCACGCGCGGGGGTGGAAATTTTTCTAACACGTCAATCGACCGGTATTTACCTCAAATAAATTTTATTCCTGGTCAATGATATTCATAATATTTCTCTACACGATCTGTGTGTATAATTTCAACCACTATCGGCATGGGGCAGGGTGCAAGAACTCTTATGGGGGGTGTGCAGGGGCGTTACACAAAAATAACGCGAAAAGACAAGAGATTCGAGTCGAATCGGGGTTTATGGATGTCGCTGAGTTTATTTATGACAACCTGGGCAACGACGGGCTGCCAGCTAGTAATAAATACAAGTCTAGTAATTAAAATAAGCAAATAATTCACATTAATTACAATTCTTGTAGATTTCATTCGTTCCAATTTCGACTGAGGACGGCCAATGAAATTGAAGCGAAATACCGCAGCGTTTGGCAGTTTTGTGGAGAGTTTTGGAATTTCCGGAGCCGACAACTGAGGAAGATAGGAGGAACCATGAGGATTCGTGTCCAAGGCGTGGCCCATAGCAGTCGGACATTCGAGTCCTAGTCGTGAGCGTGGACACAATCAGCTTTTAAAGTTTCAGAGTATGAGAGATAGTCTCTATTATCACTCCTCACGTAATGTACCTTCGTTACCACAGACCCAAGCTCCAGTTGTTATATCAAAAGTTTGCGTCAAGACCTCTCTCACACACTGGACTGATACGTGACTCTTCTTCGCAAGAGTTAGATGGCGAGGCGCCTCCAAGTCTGCGTCAACGGGTCGATGCGGAGTGGCGTCGAAATTCTGGACACCGGCGAATTCATATCCCAATGCAGCATCCCTGGGCGTCGCGACGCCGCCGCCGTCAGAAGCATTTATATAAGTATCTGAAGGTGCCTCGTCACGTCCGACGTACTCCAGGGGGGGAAAAACATGCGCACGTGACAACAAGGACGCCTACGCACATGCAGAGACTTTAACACGCAGGCAACGGAAATTCAATATCAAGCGAATTTCTTTGCCGTTATGATAAATTTATTAATATATATATATATATCTTAATATTTTTTAGATATATAATTATATATATAGATATATATAAATAAAATAAATGATTTTGCTTAAACTGATTACTATACTTTTACTTATTACTAGCTGGGCGCCCGTCGTTGCCCAGGTTGTCATAAATAAACTCAGCGACATCCATAACACCGATTCGACTCGAATCTCTGTTGTTTTCGCGTTATTTTTATATGACGCCCCTGCACATCCCCCATAAGAGTGCTTGCTCCCTGCCCCATGCCGAAAAAGGTTGAAATTATAAACAGATATCACGTAGAGAAATATTATGAATTTCATTGACCAGGAAAAATATTTATTCGGCCGATTAACGTTTACCACCCGCGCGGGAGGGGGGTTAAATTGCAAGTTAAATGTCATAACTAATCTCAGCGACACCCATAACCCCGGATTCGAGTCCAATCTCGGTTGTTTTTACCTTATTTTTATGTCGTGCAACTCCACCCCAAAAACTTTAAGGGTGCTCTCCTCCCAAGTTGACAGGGGTTGGAAATATACACAGAGAACATCTAGAGTAATATCACTGACACCGAAATAATATTTATTCAACGCTAATATCGGCCGTGATTGCATGTTTCTAAATTTCCACCCCCGTTCACTCCCGCCCCTTGGGCGATTAAACGGCCAATTGAATCTTATTATTAAACTCAGCGACATCCATAACCCTGAAATGGACTCTAATATCGGTTGTATTCGCGTTATTTTCTTGTAACGTCCGTCCACCGCAACCCCTAAGGGTGCTCATTTTCCACGCTTTAAGGGGGTTGTAATTATACACAGATAACATCGGTATAAAACACTATCAATCGCTTTGACGCCTATAAAAAAATTTTATCCGACGCTAATATCGGCGATTCAATTGACGATTTAATCCCGAGGACTGAAAATTTAGAAACATGCAATCACGGCCGATATTAGCGTTGAATAAATATTATTTCCGTGAAGAATTTTAGACAGAGAACAAAGAATAATACAGCTTGTGGAGCCAGCGTCCATCAACTACAAGCAACCGTCACCCGCCTACGAACTTATGTGCTGGCATCAGCGATCCACCTACCTACCTAGCATCGCTGACTTGGCATTCCCTGGCTGGAGCGGACAAGAAGCATAAGTAAGAGCTTTGATCGCAGAGAGCAACACAACAGCCGCGGCAGTCAAAGAATAAAACACTGCGTAAGACTCAGAACCTTTATTAACTTAATGTATTTTTTTTAAAAAAAATATTTTATTTTGAGTCGCATCATCTTGTAGGTCATTAGCGACTACTTAAGACACTTATTTATTTTACATTAATTCTTCTTTCTTCTTCCTAAGCTCTACAGCCCGATGTGGGCCTTCACAATCTGCCTCCAATCTTCTCTCCTCTCGGCTTTCTCCCACCATCTGATTGTCTTATTTTTTCTTAAAGTCTTGGATCCATCTTTTCCTTCGTCTTCCCCTTTTTTTCCAGTACCAAATTTTTTCCCTTTATATATCTGCTTTGGTATTCTCTGTACGTGTCCCAACCATGAGATTCTACGTGGTTTTATAAATCTAGCCATATCTTCTCCTTCTAGGATGCTATTTATATCTTCATTACATCTTAATCTCTATCTTTAACAGCTCCATAGATTCTCCTTTCAAATCTCCTTAGAGCCTCCATATACTTTATTAGTGAGGCTCCATGTCTCTGCCCCAAACGTTAATGTGGGTGTAATTAATGTCTTATATACTTTTACTTTTGTTATTCTTGTTATTTGGGATGTTTGCGTATTACGGTCTATTTCCTTTTGTTATTCTTTTATTAATTTCTGTAGATTTATTATTGGAACTGTTGATGTTCACTCCACGATGTGTGAAGTCAGTTACTTCTTCATTTATTCTTAATTCTTGCACTTTTATTTTATTTTCCGCCATTGACACTCTTAAATATTTAGTTTTTCTCTGATTTATTTTCAATTCTATTATTTTACTTTTTTCTTCAAGTTTAATAACTGTATCTTTTGTTTATGTTGAATTATTCCTCGCTGTTAATACTATTATTAATTATTACAGGTTCTTTATATTTTCACAGTAAAGGTCAGGTAATTAAGATAGGCAGATTTATTCTCCAGTAGCCCTCCAATGAGGAAATAGGATTAGTCACAAATGTTCAATAGATAAGTTACATATAAAATGGAATAAGTTACAGAAAAAAAATTCCACATCAATAAGGAACTGTTTACATTTGTCCAGTCATCAAATTAATACAGAGTTTATTTAAGAAACAGATTCATCATAGGTACAGAGGGATGTCGTCGTAGATATTTACTACAACAGGAAAGCAGAGGCAGGAGAACAGAACCAAAAGGGGAGAAAACTGAGACACACTATTCACATATTTGTAGCATATTCGGCCATTTTGTAGGCAAGGCAGTTCAGCGAATGTGAGACCGATTCAAAAATAGGACATGTACGCCTTGGACATTGGACACATTGGACATGTACGCCTTAAAAATAGTATTAGATAAGGACAACCTCATCAAGGTATATTATGGGATAATTTATCCACATATTATATATATGGATAGCTGCAGCACAACCCCCATATTTCAATACATATAAGAATATATACATATATATGGATAAACTACTAATTGCACAATAAAAAGGCAATTAGGTATATTTTTGTAATGAAACAAAGAGAATCTTGTAGAACAACCTTTAGTGAAAACAATTTATTAACTTTCTATGGAAAATATATAAAATAATAACTATGGTAAAAAATAAAGAACCTCTCCCAGGTCAAAGTTAAATAAACCTTACAAAAAATAGAGGATAATAATTATTTTACAGAAAACACAGAAGGATCCACTCATAAAAGGAATTGTATTATTTAAACAGACTGCAGCATTACATTAAACAATTACAGGGTGAAGAATGTAAAAGGATACTAAAAAAAATATCTATCTGAAAAAGTTATGTGAAGTATAAAAGATGGAATTAAAAATTGTATGTATTATATATATTTGATATATACTTTTAAGACTGTCTAATTCTAATATTGTATAAATACAGTTTATGGGAAAATAAACATTATTATTAAAAAAAGCAACTTAATACTAAGCAAAGATAAAACCAAACCAAAGATATAAATCCCCCTTCTTATTATTATTTATTTGAATATAATCAATTTATATGATATATTTATATATATAAAACCCAATAAAAATATGAGGAATGAGTCCTCAAGGGATTCTTCAGAGGAACATCACATAAGTCAACGTCCAGTAGGTGCATGATCTTACTTCTCTATGAAAGGCTACTTTACTTTCCATGTGATAATAAACTGTTGCTCCAGTTAAGATCCAATTGTACAACAAATAAGTTAAAATATAATTTACATTGCAGACATTTGCAAAATCAATCATTTAATTTTCACACAAATTTTTAACTTATTTACCTGGTTTAATTCAAGGAAATTAATTTTTTTAATAAAAAACACACTTATATCTGATTACTGTATTTTTTAATAACCCCAATTTGTAAGAGAAAAAACTGATTCATAAGTTTCATATTATTTAATTTTTAATTTTGATCTTTCCAACCTTGTTGCCAGCACATGGATAAAACTTGTACAGAAGGTATTCATGATATAAATTTATTTAAAGGATGACTTAGTTGTTTTTTCTCTCATACAGATTGTTGACTCATGAAACAACAAATTATAAATGTATATAAATATATTCCCTGTGTCCTGGCAACATCAACACCACTCCCATGGCTGTGAAGGTTATGAAGCAGGACTTGGCCAATAACCAGCCCTGAGTTGATTTGGATTCATGCGCTTGTAGTTGTTACTTGTTGCATAATTCAGTAGTTAATGAATTAGTAAAAAATAAACCTTGTCAGATTTAGAATATATTTATTAATAGATGCATTTGAATTGTTACATGTAATCATTTATGAGGATACAATGTCATTGCCTGGAGAACAAACTAATGTTGAACATTGGACCTAGAAATCAAAAACTTTTTAAAAATTACAAAAATGGTTTTACCATAAATTGAGAACTAACAAGCAACATCACATTCAAAATTGATTTAATAAAATTATGCTTTATGTATTGATTATTTGAAAATCACAAAAATTCTCTTAATAAGTTGTTGGACAATGTGAATAATTAAGGCACTTCTTCTGATTATCCTTGGTGGACGGATCACTCCAAAGAACATGTTTTCTCACTCAACCTTCAATCAACACTCTTCAAATAATCTGCTGATCGAAATTTTTAATTTGTTATCATTAACTTTGACATGGAAAGTCTTCACTTGCTCAGTTACAATGGGGCACAGTTTAACATTAATAAGGAAGATGGCCAATTCAAAGAAAGTAAGTGATGATGCAACGTTTCTGGGATCCTTGTCCCCTTTCGTCAGGTGCCAAGAAGAGCCTAGAGGGACACAACTGCACTCGTCAGCTAAAGCAACGACAATGGAAGAACAGAAGGTTCAACGTAACAATAAGGGAACTTGGCAATTGTTGAGTTTCATTGTCAGTGTTTGTACATTAACAGCTGTGTTGTTTGATTTAATGTGAACCATCTCTGGAACCTGCTGTCAACGTCTAAGATGTCAGCATTGTGCCAATCAAATGTATGATTATAATTGATCGAAATTGTATCCAAAAATATCATCAATTCTTAACATGCATTTGATTGATCACATGGTAAGATTTTAATCGTTGCCCACAGCCTGGGACAAATTCCAGAGATGCTTCACTTGAAATCAAACACCACAGCAGTTAATGAACAGACACTATGGAACTCAACAATTGCCACGATCCCTTATTGTTACGCTCAACCTTCTAATCTCACATTGTAGTTGCTTTTCTGTTTTGAGAAGTGACGAGTGCAGTTGTGTCTCGCTAGGCTGTTCTTAGCACCAGACGAAAGGGACAAAGATCCAATAAAGGTTGCAGTGTGGTATTTACATCATCACTTACTTTATCTTGCTTATTAAGTATTTACAATAAGACGTAATTTTTCATTTTCACAAACTTAACACTGTTTGGCTGAACACTTTAGGATCCACACAGGCGTATTTAAGTGAGAATAAAAGTAGGACCAGTTTACACATCCAAGTCGTTTATTTCATCAATGACGTCCCTCGCCTTATAAAGAGCTTGCAACTGGTCGGGTTCTGTTCCTGCCTGTTTTGCGACGTCTTCGTCCCCCTGGAGGAGTTGGTTTGTGTCCGTAGGTGAAAACAACTCGTTTATCAACTCATAGTGCACGCTGTCCTTGACGAAGTCGACCAAAAACTGCTGTACTATTTCCACGACGCACAAATGGATATCCTCTCGAATACTCATGCAACATAATTTAAGGTACTCTTCAATGGAACAACACTTCTCCTCCTCAGACGCGTCCTCATACGCTCCCTTCATTAAATATACACCACCATCTTCCTTTAAAAAACTGCGAAAATTGTTAAATGATCTTAAACAGAGTAAAATTTTATTTTGGATAATAGCTTTCGTAGTTTTGAATCGTTTTTGCAATAAATGATGAACAAAATTTTGTATGTCGTCTCTCGCTTCTGGGAGTGTCTCGAGCCATAGTTTAATTTCTGAGAAAGATTCCTCAATCATCTCTCGCATTTCCGCGTGGACAAGATCTGCACAGCGAAGAGAAACATCTTCCAGGCGTTGCTGTGGCAGTTTCACCAACAGCTCGTTGATGGCCACAGAAACTGCCATCGGCTTGGCAGCGATGCGTATCAGCGTTAAAATGTCCTTCCGCTCCAATCCAAAATGAGGATGAAGTTCTTCTACTAGCTGCCTCTTGAACGTTACGTCGAGTAATTCTGCTATACTTGGTTGAGCATTGGGGTCCTTACTTTTTGTAGAAGACTTTTTGATTTTGCCACTGTACTCAGATGAAAACGTAGTGATAATTTTCAACTTCCTTCCCTTGTCACCGCTGACGATAACAAAATCCTCTTCTTCCGTGATAGCGCGTTCCACAGTTTTCTTGAAACATAGCAGATAATCCTTGATGTGCTTGAGCAGAAGTTTGTTCAAGGTTTTGACGAGGAACGGCGTCCCGTTGCAGTCAGCCAGAGATGGATATTTCTTGAGTAAAAACTCAGCTTCGTCCTTCTGGACCTCAGTCGTCGGTTTCTTGTCGTTTAAGTCTTTCTGAGACCTGTTGACGACGCCGATGATCCCCAGATTGACGGGAATCACCCGACCGCAGAGCATGTCCGTGGCGTCGGTTCCGGCGTCCATCAAATCCAACTTGGTGACCACGGTCAGAGTTCTGTCGCCTTCAGGGTCCCAATCCTTGGCCAGTTGGAGACATTCGTTCGTCGCCAGGGCACAGTTGGCAGGTACCACCGCCATTATGATGGAGTTGACGTCCCTGATGAAATTCAAGACCAAGTTCCGGATTTGTGTTTCTACGTCATCAGGTTGATCGCCAACTGGAACTTTGGTGAGGCCGGGCAAATCCACCAAAGTCAAATTCGCAACTGCGGGGGAGTATATCGTCAAGGAGATCGCCGTGTCGCTGATACCTTTGTTGGCTCCGCTGGTCCACTCCGTCCGGCTTTCAATTTCCTTCCTGATTTCCTCGAAGTCTGTGAATATTGTCTCCGTATGAAGGAAGACGCCGTATTCTTCCACGTCCAACGTTCCGTCATCTTCACGTCGATGCGGTCCGGGCACTTTGGGGCTGTGGACCAACTGCAGCACCAGCGGCGTCCGCGTCACCATTTCCGTTCCTCTGGGCAGAAAGGAACGGCCGACGATGTTCTCCAACACGGAACTCTTGCCACTGCTTTGACTTCCGACGACGACAATTCGCGGCGGATGATAAACATTGCGTGGTAGTGCCTTGAAGACATCTGGTAATTTATTCATTATCTGAATTAAAGGCTCCATTTTTAAAGGTATAGCAGATGAACAAGGCCGAGGTGTTGACTGTTCCCAGGCTGCTCGTACACTGAGGAATGGAGGCGAAGTGACAATCGACTCTGTCCACGCTTTGCCCCTGTCAGCGCCTCTTCCGCCGAAAGTTGGTAACGCGGTCCTCGGCAGACCCACGCTCAGCACAATCGCACCTTTGTTGTCACTGAACCTTTCTTAATCCATAGTCGCCTACTGTGGAAGTGAACAACTAATAATAATTCCATATAAATATATATATACATATACATATATATATATAATAGCAACGGCAACTATTGCAGAACCGAAGGCTCTGCGTAACAATAAGGGAGCGACGACAATGGGAAAACAGAAGGTTCAGCGTAATAATAAGGAATCGTAGCATTGTTGTTTCGTAGTGTCTGTCTACATTAATAGCTGTGATGTTTGATTTGATGTAAAGCATCTCTGAAATGAGTTATTTTCTTATGGTACCAGATATATTTTGTTCTCTTTGTATTTCTTTACTCGTTTAATGTACCGGGAGTATTTTTAGACTTTATTAAGAGTATTTTTAAGGATTGAGTTCGTCGGGATTTTTTAGACTCTCCTACTTTATGTAGCAGGACAACTCCAGAGTTGTTGAACCACCGTCAGTCATCATCCTGGTTTATTTGAAGTTAGTTTCCGAGGGTTTAGGTCCGGCAGGGGAAGGTAAATGTTCGAAACACTGTTGTCGCTGTTTTAAGTGAAATGTTTACAACGAGGTTAGTGTCGACTCAACTCCTTCTTTGGGCTAATTTAATTAAATACCCGGGCAACGCCACTCACTCAGCTATTTTATAAGATTATAAATTTTCCAGCCAAATATTCGCGACCCGCAAAGTGGATGTTCCATGGCCTCATACAAAGGATACGTATGATCAGGTTGAGGCGAGGTGAAATAGTAGTAGACTTTAGGTGAAGGAGATCCGCGAATGCCTTAGCACTCAGCATCAGAGATTCAAGTTTAAGTAGAACAGAATATTTGTTTTAGGGCAACAGGCTACATGAAGATGATCCACGTGGGGGCAACTCCCCTTTAATAGCGTAGGAAGGGATTTGAAAGGGGGGATGCGGAACGGTACAGGAAGGTAGCCAAGGGATAAATAGGAACTCCAGGGCTGTAGTTTAAGGATCCTACTCGGCGATTCGACTAAAAGTGATGCTGGACAAAACTTAGAAGACCTGTATCAGGTAGGTCGGGCACTTGTGGTACTTGTCCCACGCCTTTACTATGTCTGGAGAGGGGTTTGGTGTGTTGGGCCGTAGCATTCCCTTCTCCAATGCCTCAAACAGTTTAGGAGGCAGGTGGCCGTCTAGTTTAATTTGTTATATATATAGTGACATAGAGAGAGAAATGGGGAAAAAGAGATAGAGAGACTGAGAAAGAGAGAGATTTAGCGAGAGATACAGAGAAATAGAAATAGAGAGAGAACTGAAAATAGAAAAAAGATAGATATAGACACATTCAGAGAGATACAGAAACTGATACATAGACATAAAGAGAAAGATGGAGAGAAAAAGATATATAGAGAGATATAAAGAGAACTAGAAAGAAGGAAAAGGAGAGATATAGAGGCAGATAAACAGAGATACGGAGATAAAGAGGAAGGTGGAGAGAGAGAGAGAGAGAGATATTCAATTAGGAGGCAGCTGGCCGACTGTTCCAACGGTAGCCTTTATAGCGCACCTGCTTGATCCTTTTATTAAGCTTGAAAGCCAGTTCCTCGCCATGTTTATATTTCGGTCCCTTCCACGTGTGTCGCAGGTGCCTCGGCCTCTTATTAACTCCTCCAATCATAAGCACACGACACGCAATCTCTCTGACTGACGCTAAGTCAAGGTTAATTACATCGACGCAGCAGCAACAGTTTCGAAAACTCCAATCACAAGAATTTACCCTTGCGCTCCGTCGAGTCTAATTAGAGTCGAGTGTTAAATACGAGCTAAATTGTGATCGCTGGTCTGGAAGTTTTAAAAGCCGTGTTTGTCAGACGCCATTGGGATTTTCCTCACAATCGAGCCAAATAAACCAATTTAAGATGTGATATTGTGACTCGGGTTTGAATCTCTGGAATTGCTTGCACCTGGTGGTGTCAACGTCGTCTACGATCTCTGCATGTATCCAAACATATCATCAATTATAAACATTGAATAATAAACATGGACAATACAGAGGAAAAAAAGGTAATATAAATACCACACAACGTGTCTGGGATCCTTGTCCCCTTTCGTCAGGTGCTAAGAAGAGCCTAGAGAGACACAACTGCTTTTTTGAGTGTTGACAACTGAACTGTGCACTTGTGTCGCCCTAGGCTCTTCTTAGCACGTGACGAAAGGGCACAAGGATCCCAGACACGTTGTGTGGTATTTATATTACCCTTTTTTTCTCTGTATTGACTATCTTAATTATTCATTATTTTCTATCAGACGTAAATTATTTTCATTTTAAACATTCTTTTGATTGGCCACATGCTAAGATTTTAGTCGTTGACCCCAGCCAGGTACAATTCCAGCCTCATATCAGAGATGCTTTACATTAAATCAAACATCACAGCTATTAATGTACAAACAGACACTCAACAATCGCTAGGATCCCTAATTGTTACGTTAAACCTTCTGTTTTCCCAGTGTCGTCGCTCCCTTTTTGTTACGCTGAACCTTCGGCTCTCCCATACTTGTAATTTCTATTACATATATGTATATATATATATATATATATATATATATATATATATATATATATTTATTTATTTATATCGAATTATTATAAGTTGTTCACTTCCACAGTGGAGGACTGTGAAGTAAGCAACAAAGGTGCTGACCGTGCGTCTTCTGTTACCAACGTGAGACGCTGACATGGGCAAAGCGTGGACAGAGTCGTTGTTCACTTCGCTTCCATTCCTCAGTGTAAGTCGTTTCTTTTTCATCTTTTCCATTTGGGTAGTCAACGATTTCATTATTGTCATGTTGAGAACGGACCTGTGGAGCCGGCTTCTGTATCACCGTCCCTCCCTCTGCGGACATTGTCCTTCCTCGGTCCTGCCGGATCATTGTCCTGAACTTTTACTTTTGGCATTTTCTTTAATTTTTCAGGACTATCTGACAGCGTGGACTTGCAGATATGGAATTCCGGGATCGGCTGGACCATCAACGTCCTGTGACACGACGCCCAGCGACGGTAGAATCTGTCCTGCGAGGCTCGACAGCTGCACTGCGGCGCCACCATGGGGCGTTTTATGGAAAAATAAATTTATTCCTAACTCCCATGAGGAACTAATTTTATTATTATTTACCTTCTCAGAAAAATTGAGTCGAACCTGTGGACTTCATATAACATTATTATTATTATTAATGTAATACTATTTGTAAAAATATTCCTTGAATAAAACGTCTTACATTTCTCACGTTGAGGACGGACCTAGGCAGAACATATTTGGATGCTGACTGCGCCGAGGATTGACGGAATTGTACAAGAGAAATCCTGCGAGGCTGCAGTCACGGCCACGGCAAGCTGGATGGTCCAGGAGCTTCCAACAACGTGTTTATTTTTAGCAGTACTTTTTATTAGTCACAAATTGCTTTCGTAAGAGGACCCTGTGTGATTCACGCCAGTTTGTTGCTTCACGAAGAGGTGCTGATTGGGCTGAATAGGAGGCCAATTAATTTTGGTGTTTTTTTAAAAAGGGGGGGAGGCTTAATAGGACGTAAGCAACGGATGAATGGGAAGGAAACAAACCTTTGCTAATTAAGGGACGCGGAGCCAGCATCTGACCGTAGTTAAAGGCACGTGGTAAAAGGGTTGTCGGAACATGAGACAGGCGTACAGGAAAGAGTCACTTCATAATTCGCTGTCAGAAACCAACAATCGGTAGCGTACATAAATAACCTCGCTGCTGTAATTGAAAGTTGTCCCACCAATCTTCGAAGTCTTTTAAACCCGCTCGTGGCACCATTTTAAATCAATCTAGAGAAAGTTCTCATTAAAGTTAAATAGCAGATGTTAGAAAATACTCATTGTTTTAGGTGTAGCAAGGCTATGTGTAGGGTAATCCACATGGTGACAACTCCCCTTTAAAAGCATAGGAAGGGACTTGAAAGGGGGGATGCTGAAGGGTAGAGGAAGGTAGCCAAGGGTTAATTAGGACCACCAGGGCTATGGTTCAAGGATCCTACCCGGTATTCGTTTAAAAGTAATGCGTGGAAAACCCTAGAAAAACCTGCACCAGGTAGGTCGGGCATTGTAGTACTTGTCCCACGCCCATTCCGATAGCGGGAGATGAGTTTGCTGTGGGGACGCAGCATTCCCTTCTCTGTGCCTCGACCAGTTTAGGAGGCAGCTGGCCGACTGTTCCAATGGGAACTTCGAACAACTCTTACCGTATTCCAAACGTCCAGGAACATACACCTCTCAGAACAGGCCGAATTGCCTCGGCTTGGGGAACCTTAGTTCAAAAACGGAGAGGAAAAGGCATCCCCAAAGGTAGCCCCTTCGTATCTCTCCTACAAGAGAGAACATCCCTCGCTGGCCTTATTCTCGAAAGTCTACTCATTCTGAAATAGCACAATAAATAACTGGAACACAAAAAGAACAGCAAGAGTCCTCTAACTGAAAGAAAATTTAGACTTAATCTGAACTCTCTAGTGAATGTAGGGTAGTGGAGTGGAGTGACAGTGCTCCGTTATAAACTAAAGTAATTTGTCTCCTTAGATAGTGAAGTAGTTACTTAATCTATATTTTGAGATATTATTACACTTTTCTTCTTTTCAGGCCAATAAAAAAAAATTATTTATTTCTTCAACTTTTTCAAAATTAACTTTTATTTAATATAACGTTATATAGATGTGTATTTATAATTGGAATGTCCCTAAACCTAGCTTATATTTTATAATAATTATATTAATCTAGTCTATTTTTCCCTTCTTGTAACTGCCCTTATTTAGTTTGTAATTTCAGGCATCTACCATGGGGTAAAGCATCGTAGTGTAATGAACATTTTGTTAAAAGCGCACTAATTTTTTGACGGAAGCCTTTGTTTGTTCAAGATGGCGGACTCTGACGGTGGCCTCGGACCCTTACCGGTGAGAAAGGAAGCTCTAGCGCGACACAAAGAGGGCCCTGAATAAGTGAGCTCCCGAAGCCTAAATATATTGATCTGAGGGTCATAGACAATTAAAAACCCGGAGGCGTATCGGAGATTTCGAGAGAGCAAAATCGAGCTTGAGCGGACGGTGACCAGACACAACTCAGAAAAATCCAGCAAATCCTGGACATTGTTGGGGTTCAGACGATTCATCGCCGACACCGAGATGTGCTTGAGGGTCCCAACACGAGCGTCGGTCTGCACAGGCTGCGACCAACACTGCAGGGTACCGTTGGAATGGATTCAACACAGTATCGGATGCCAGGTTCCTCCACTTATACCTTTAAATTAATAAATTCAATTGCTTAATATCGTTAATTTTACCGAGTTGACGTTCACCCTGCAAAGTCCACGTGTCATTCCTTTTAATTATGCTCATGTTTCTTGCATAAGTTCAATTTTGTGTGTACTTAATTTTGTTAGTAAATAATTACAATAAATAATTAATGTTTTTATTTAAGAAATGCCCCTCCCACACAACATTGAACCCTGAAGTAAAAAAGTTGTACTGTAGATTAAATAAATACACATGCAGCCTTCACAACTCTTATGGCTTTTTCATCTCGGATGGATGGATTTCTAATAAATAAATTAGAATCGGAACCGACGCTAAAGGAACTGTTTCAAAGGATTGCGTCACTTGAATCAATTTGGTAAAGCCTTCGACGATAAAAACAAAATATTATACATAAAATGATTTAATTTCCTTGAAATGCAGAAATATTTTCATTTTAAAAACGTCAGATTTATTTTTGATTTTAAAGTTTAAATTAACGTTTATTTTTAATCCGTATATTTTCTGCATTGTTTTTAACGAGAAATTGCCCTGGTTTAAATTTTCACACTGACGGTCATTGATATATATTATTAATAAAATAAAGTATCGAAATATATTCATATCGAAATATTTTAAAATGCGTAATTAATATAAATATATATGTATGTATGTATATATATCGATATTAATATATATATAATAATTACCGTAATTACTTAATTAATATAGATATATTATTAATATAATATATATACATATTATATTAATATTATATATATTTATTATATTAATATCGAAATATTTGAATATCGAAATATTTGAATATCGATATATGTATTAATTACCGTCAGTGATGATAAATTAAATCAGGGAAATTTCACTAAATACATTTATTATTAATATAATAATTAATATATATTTATATATATATATATATACATCTTTTATCGTCATTTTATTTGGTCATTTGTACATTTTTAAATTCCTTCGTATTATTATTTTATCCGACAATCTCTTTATTAAGCGTTTATCGCTGAACAACAGTGTGTAATATCTGTGAGCGCAAGGACGCAACGAATGTAATTGTTGTACAGAGATAAAATTAATACATTTCATAAATATCCAACAGCGATCTGGTAAACGGAATTGTGAATTAGTATTTTGCAGAAACATTAATTGCTGCTTGTGTCGTGATTAGTTGCTGGTGACGAAGGGGAGGAAAATGTCTGAAGAACAATCAGTCACTGGTGTGGACATTTTATAACCGCACTGTTCACGGGGGTGAGTTGTAAATTATATATTCTCGTATCTGTTACCAAAATATGGCTGTTTAATTAATTTAAATCCATCAGAAATTCGTGACTTTGTTTGACTTTAAATAAACACAACAGTTGACATTGTTGACAAATCTAAAACAACTTATGTTGGGTCTTTTTGTGTACATTTTTATATTGCAGTTCTTATTGGGGGAATTTTTATGTGTACGTTTGTTTCACTTGGCGGCTTGTACAAATAACTACGAATTTGTTTATAATATTTTACTTTGATAATACGTCAAATTTTAAATATGCGAAACAATTTCACAGCTGTTACGGAAATACGTAAAATAGCGTCGTAACGTCCAGTGTAATTGTTTCTCATATTTAAATTTATTTTCCGGAAAAATAACGTGATATTATTAACTATTGATTAAGTCAGACGTTAAATATGGGCCTGTTATAGACTTCACTTAAAATATGTCAATTTAATATGGGCGTCTTCTTTCTCAAGTTCTGATATCTAAGAAAAATGCAAATTTTTGGTTTGTAAGAAAATTGATATTTTTTTTTTTAAAAAAAAACGATTATTGCAAAACATTAATTTGAGTGCTGGAAATTATTGTAAATCGCTACACTGACTAGTGTTGCATGCGCTGTGACGTCATCCGCGCTACTGCGCATGTCATGAGCGAGGAATCCGTACGAAGTGAAGTGACGTATTAGAGAGTGCAATAGTTGATGGAATAGTTTAATCCGTACTCGCGCAGTGAATTTATTAGACGGAATCTGTGAGTTATTTGAACACAAAGGAAGATAATCATAATAATAATCGTTGTATTTATTCAAACATGTGTGTTTTAATTTCCATTGAATATTCACTTCATTACGGCCGAACTCTCCTGTCGGTGTTAATCAAAATATGTTTTATGCAGATATTTGATTTTAGTTCTATAAATTATTCCCTTCCTTATTGACTTGGTTCTTGATGACACATACTTGTAGAAAAAATTGGTTGGCCACATTATAAGACAAAAATAACTGTGAATTAAATTATATTAGTGAATCTTTAGCCTTGAAAAAGATTTATATAATTATTGGAAATACAAAGAAAATGGATTATGGAATTGTTCTAAATAACAACACAGCTATTTGAAGTCAAATAAATATATTAATAGAAAATTAAACTACATTTCGTCGCTCTTTTCCAAATGAAAGCTGTGGGTTTTACTTTAGTAGATCAAGCTATTAAATTATCTGATATTAACTACCATAAAGATAATTTAATTAAAGTCAAGAACATTCATTTACTAAATTATTATCCTGTTTAACTTGTAAATAAGTACATTAAGGTCGTATTGAATAATATCAGTTGCAATTTACAGATTAAAAATGGTAATAAAAAAGGTAGTTTCATAGTTGTACCTTACATTGCTTGTTTGCGGCATGAATTAATTAGACTGTTAGAAAACTGTGCTGTCAGAATTATTATTTAAATATATTAAAAATTATTAAGGACAAAATTGACATTTTAGGTAAGGACAACGTAATTTAGAAAATTAATTGTATTGATTGTGAAGACATGTGTAGGTCAAACTAAGCGTTCGTTAAACAAAATGTTGAATGAGCACAAGAGAATCTTCATCTTCTTCTGCTTTCCAGGATCAGGCTTAACCTCACCATCTCAACCTTGGGCCTTCTAATGGTTTATATTCCAGCACCGTCTCCAGGCATTCGCAACCCCTTTATTTACACCCCTGTTACCTTATCTGTGATCGCCTCAACACTTATGGAAGTCCTCCTTATTTTATCCATCATTGTACACCCCTTCACTGCTCTAAGAAATTCTCTATTTGTTTGATGTCTTTTTATGTTTTGTAACCCATACAGCATTCAGACAACATTGTAAGAACTGCCATCACCGTATAAAATTTAAATTTTTTTCCTTCCTGGGTTTTTACATTTCAACGTCCTTCTCATTGTCCCCACACATCCTTCTGAAAATAGTATATTTTATTTATCCCTGTTCAAATGTTATTTCACATCCTAAATATTGTAAATGTTCGAGTGTTTTCCCTTGTAATGACAATTTTTGTTGTTTTTGGATATTTCCTCCTAAGAACGCCAAGGTTTTTATTTTACTAATTGAAATTTTCAGGTTGTATGTTTTACTCCGGTGGTGTAACTTATCTTCATTACCACGGATAATAACCTGGTCATCATGTGTTTAGGTATTCAGAGTGATCTTCCTTCCACTTCCTTACCAGACCATCTATGTATAAGCTGGTGACATGTTGCAACCCTGCCTCTGTATCTCTCTCACACACTCCTGCTGTACCTACACAAGCTCTGAGTAACTTCTGTTTAATGTTTTACTTATTGAATCAATGCAATGAATGTAGCGTTTGTGGATTAGGAAACAGCATCCGATCGTGTTAATACAGAAATGTTGGGGTCAATTATGGAAAGATGAGGATTTCCTAAACACAATATAATTAGTAATGATTGTATTTTTTTAAATAATGTTTATTTTAAAAAAATCATACAATACAT
Source organism: Zhengitettix transpicula (assembly GCA_037074705.1). Classification (NCBI taxonomy): domain Eukaryota; kingdom Metazoa; phylum Arthropoda; class Insecta; order Orthoptera; family Tetrigidae; genus Zhengitettix; species Zhengitettix transpicula. The sequence goes on along the minus strand of CM073590.1, from coordinate 244,673,142 downwards.
TGGCGTTATGTAACAATTTTGGATGAAGAAAGGAACTACTTCTAGAGATTATTGGATCATGTAAAACAGGCATCAATAATAAAAATGTTACTAATAATTTGAACAAAATTTATGACATTTAATTACTATATTGTTATAATTTTACCTTATAAATTGTTTCCCGTGTGAACCGCACTCAACAATGTAAGACTTTTTACTGGTAGTTCTCGTTTACATTGTTGTATTTCGGCCTCAGCAGTCGGCGGGGAACAACCGTCACTAGTAAAATTCGAAAGTCCATCCAAATTTTTATTATTTGTCATTTATTTTTATTATTTTTTTTATAAAAAATTTATTATCGCATTAACATAAATTGTCATTAGTGACTACATCATGGGTTTAGTTACGTTAAGATAAGGAATACATGATTTTTAAATGAGGTTGCAGCTTCCTCGGCCAACTTGAGCACCTTGAAGATGTCGCCACGTCTGATAATTCGGTGATGCCCAAGATGTTGTCTCTGGTTATTGAGAAGCTCTGCAGGATACGCTTCATAGTTAAATTCCCATTATAATGGGGAAAAACTACGAACATTTCGGGATGCCTTCACGTCTATCTGGTTATTTTGATCTAAGGCACCGCGGCCTGTTTTGTGAGGTTGTATGTTCCGGGCTCGCAGACCTTGGGGCATACCGTAATAGTTGTTAGCTGTTCCTATTGGAATAGTCGTCCAGCTGCCTCCTAAACTGGGCAAGGCACGGCGAGGGGAAAGCTGCAACCCCACAGCAAACCACTCTTCCTCCATCCAATAAAGGACGTATGTCACGACACGTAATTAAATAAATGCAATTTTCAAAGTAATTTTTCTGGGCTTAAGTGATGAGACTCTAAAATGAAATTAGATGACTCTAAAAGAAAAACGTCTGCTCTTTCCAATGGTGACAAAAAGAACTTGATTGTAGCAAATGTTTTTTTGCTATTTGTGTGTGAAAATGCACAATATTAACTAACACATATCTTGACAACAAAGGGGACTTGAAAGCTGATACTTTGGCAGCTTATAATCAGTAATGAGTTTAGTCAGCTTACCAACGCTTAAGTTTGTAGAACGTCTTGTTCCAATGTTATAAGCCCGAAAATTCGGCCTGAAATTGACGTGACGGTTTTTTAGAGCAACTTTGTGAGATATCAGCAACAAAACTAAAACGTTTTAAACCTTGAAACTGCAACCATCGTCTAGAGCATAAAAAGTTGTCTGTAGTTGCCATTTATGAGGAAGCTGGCTGCTACAGTTCCACAACAGTAGTGCTTCAAACTTCACAATCCATTGCACAGGAGGCCCCGGCGCCCCCTCTATACTACTTATGAAGGTGAGATTTTACACAGAATTGTCTCAGACACATGTCTGTCCCTACACAAAATTTCAGCAAGATTGGAGATGGTGACTTGAAATTTTATTTGAGAATTTGGTCACTTGGCATGGAATGTCCCAATGAAAACATTACGTCTGATTGAAAAAAATTAAAATAAGGAAGACAGCCAATACAGACAAAGAAAGGGTAATATAAATACCACACAACGTTTCTGGGTTCCTTGTTCCTTTCGTCAGGTGCTGAGAAGAGCCTAGAGTGACACAACTGCACTTGTCTGTTACCCTTTTTGTCTGTCTTCTTAATCAACATGTTGCTGTTGTTTGGGAGATGCCTGAAAGCTTGTCGTCTTCCTGTTATATTCATCGGGTTGACCAAATTCGTATAGAAGTTTTCTTAATAATGGTAGTTCTCAAACGACCTGAAATTGTCTGGAAGGTTTTGTAGTGTGAAACGTTTAAATTAGCGAGGAAACGTAGAGTAATTTTTAATAAGTATTTTTTTCTGACTTCAAATGGCTGTTGTTTATTTATTATTTGTCTGAAGCAGTCAGAATATATATATATATATATATATATATATATATATATACATATATAATTATTTTTGGAATCGTTCTCCATCAGATATCGTCTAATAATTTTTTTCCCCGTTGTTTTTTAAGTTTTGATGTCATTTGTGACGCGATGGAGAGGAAAAATCATTTAATTCTAATGAACCTTTGCTTGAACTGTTGTTAGTTGATGTAGACTGAACATGTATTTAACGTGGGCAGTGTTTCTGAGTGAAGTGACAACGTAGGTTCCCATTACGCGGACCGTCTCCGGGGATAATACAAGTAGATCTCGCTAATCGGTCGCTTTATCCCTAAGCTCGTTGCCTGTGAACGGAGCTCATTAGTTAGTTGCATGCAGAGCGTCCATCATCCTTCATGCGGCCATCACTGCAGTGGAGTTGCGCTCGAAGAAGCTCAAAAGGACAACGTTTCCTTAAAGAAATAAACCTACTAAATTCACTACATACCAGGAAGTTTACTATTAAGTTCCTGGTGAGCGTCACTGTTCACCTTGAGGAACCAGGAGCTTCCTTCATAGACACTGAGTCAGGGCTGCCTTGTTGTGAGACATATGGAAACATTAACACAATCGTCTTTGAATAGTAAAGATGGCCAATACGGACAGAAAAGTAGACACAACTCAAAAGCGAAGTTAACGCAACGACATTGGGTCTGTCTGCACATTAGGAGCTTTGATGTATGATGTAATGTGAAGCATCTCTGGAATTGTACCTGGCTGGGGGTAACGACTATAATCTTAGCATTTTGCCAATCAAATGAATGTTTATAATTGATCATATCTTTGGAGACTAACACATTGTTTACCGTTGGGAAGTTTGATATTAGACACGCTTTTTCATTGATACGTGTGTTAAGGGAACGTTTCGTTCGACCTATGTAGCAGGAATTACAATAAGAGCAAGAGATTTTGTAAACTACACAGTGTTTTTTTGTACGTGTCAAGTGGGTCCTTGTGGTTTTTAATCAAGTAGGGAAGGGTATTAGTGGATATGTAAATTATGGATAATCTTTGAAAATTTGGATAATTTATTATGTAGATATTTGTAATATGGGAGTACGAGAAAAATATTGGATTGAGGAGTTTGGGGACGAGTGACAGTAGGGATGTTGGATTTAGTGCAATGTAAAGGTTGTGGTTATTAATAATATAATATATAGGGTCCTCATTAGAGATATTTAAGGAGTGTTGATGGAACTAGGAGTAGCACAGCTCCGTCTAGTAGACAAGATTCTACACCATGGCTCTTCTTCTGGTGTGGAGGATGACCCGGAAGATAATTGAGAACACGTCCAGAGGTTTTCTGAACCAATTTTGGTGGTAATGGTATCATTGTGAATGGACACGGTGGCGTCAAGGAAATTAAGAGAACGGTTAAATTCAAGTTCACGGGTGAATTGATTGTAAGTTGGGATGATAATTAATGAATGAGAAAGATTGCAAAATACAGACAAAAAAAGAGAGTAATATAAACACCACACAATAACGTTTCTGGGATCCTTGTTCCCCTATCGTCAGGTGCTAAGAAGAGCCTAGAGCGACACAACTGCACTCGTCAGTTGACAAAACTCAAAAAGACTTGAATTCAGATAAATAACATTTTAGAAGTTGAACAATAGAAACTCTGCAGAGGATGATTACATTACGTTTTCACTAGTGCAGTTGTCTCGCTCTAGGCTCTTCTTAGGAACTTAAGAAAGGGAAAAAGGACCCTAGGAACGTTGTTGTGGTATTTATATTATCCCTTATTTTGTCTATCTTTCTTCTTATTAATTTTCAATTAGACGTAAATTACTCATTTTAAATACTACGAATGTTTCCGTGGAAAACATTATCAAAATATATTTTTTCGGGAATGTGGACCTGCCCTCAGGGTTTGATAACAACCGAGGCTGAAATTCGATGTTTGTGTATTTATTATTAGGTTGATTGTTTACTTGCGTCACCAGTTCTCATGTTGTACGCAGGATTCAAAGCGTTATTGTAGCATTTATAATTTTTTTATTTTAAGACTGTACAAATTTTGTGGTTTCGTAGCCTTAAGATTTTGTGTAGCAGGTTGTCCGTTTATTGCGATTTCTTGTCATTGTGGCAATCGCCTTGACTACCCGCCGTAGGAGGTCTTCGACCGTTCAATTCTTAGAACGGCTTACCTGCGGTAGGAGGAAGTAACTTTTGAAAACAATATCCCTTGGTCATTCTAAGCTAATTTATTAAATATTATTACAGATATGTACAATTAAATTTTGCCCTCCCGACTAGCCAGTTATGAAAATCTCAAGGGTTAAAGTGGCAAATTAGGCCCGGGAAACGATTTATGAAAAGTGCTCTACGCAACCATGATATGTGCAATATTTGTTACCAGACTGGGGTCTCTGCAACACAGCGACGTCCCTCGCAGCTGCTCATCGATGTCTCTCTCGCTGGTAAACTCAAGAGTCCTCCTCTAGTCAGCATCAGTAACAGAAAACTTGACTAGGCCTCCACTTCTCCCGACCTGTGGGACCAACCGTTCCTCTATTGGTCCATTTAATTTATTATGGACCAATCACAGGTCCTAGACGATTCCATCCGCGAGACTCTCCGCACCTGCTGTTCGTTGACGGGAAAACCCCGGAGGTACCGTTACTATCCCCAGCCTGACTAGCACCAAACGGTACTTTTTGCCGACGTTCGATAAACATGGTTGCTCACGCGTTTAAATAAACTGACTAAAATATCAGTAAAATCAATTAAAAGACGCCTATCCTAGATAACGCGCTATATCATGAACATTCATAATTTTATAAATTAATTAATCATTTATTTCTCCCACTTGTTTGATACAAATTGGTTTCGTTTTATTTGTAACTTACCGCATGCAGAACTCTTACTTATGTCTTGTGTATGGATTCCGTAGTTCCTGCAGCTTCTGCCGATATATTTTTTATTCGACAAAATGGGGATTATTACGACAAATAAAACACGAAGTTCATACGTCCAGAGTTTGCTTGAATCTTCCTTCCTTCCTTATTGAAGAGACGCAACGGATGTGGATTTAAACGTTCCTTGTGACGATGATGATGCAAAAAGAAAAAGGACCTTTATACACACAAACTTAAAAAAATAGAAACATAAAGTAAGGATATAAATTTGTATTCGGATTAATGAGGAAAACTAAATAGAGAAAAATAAATAGATACACATCAGCCAATTTTAAGTCAGGAAAAAAGGGAGAATTTATTAAATTAACAACGTTTCTTCCCTTAATTTGGAACTGAAGAAAGGGACAAGAATCCCAGAAACGTTGTTTCGGTATTTATATTATCCCTTATTTTGTTATTTTTTTTATTATTAATTGAATTTTAAATTTTTTAAGAAACCCACTTTTCGGTCAAGAATTCTCTAGGTTTATATTTCAAAAATTAAAAACTTATATATTGCAGCTAAACGTTTTCTCCTATCTCTGGATGTTGTTTCCTTTTGATTTAGTTACCAACCGTCTTGAATCCAGATGGACCACTTTACCTAAGCCGGAAGTGAACTCTGCCATATTTTATTGTATTTTAACACATGCATTTATTGTTTATGTATGTATCTGGGAGTACAAGCTGTTTTTTTTCTTCTAAAAATTTACCACTTTCACTCTTGATTCCAGCAGCCATTTTGTTCATAAGGATCAGCTGTCATTGACGGTTTTTTTTTCAGTGATTAGCCAAAAGGTAAAATAACTTTTTTGATTTATGAAGATATCACCTTGAAATCACATCCATCTTATTGTCAATGAAACCATCTATAAATCATGTTCAGATAAAAAAAAATGGTGTTTAGTTGGAAGGAATAACCTGAAACTTAACTAGAAAAACTGTGTCTCTCTCATAAAATAAATATGAAGACTTTAGAGATTTATTTTCCTCAAAAAGAAAGAATTACAACACAACTTTAATGTTTCTTCCCTATTTAAATTATAACAGGGGGATAAGACTTGAAAAAATATTTTGACACCTTTTAAAAGCATCCTTCAATTTTTACAGGCCACCAAATATTTGTCCAAAATTGACAATTGACAAACTGGTAAATTCTCTAAAAAAAGGACTCAATCAAAAAAAATCTGAAATTTGCACAAAATAAACAAACCTTCTAATAAGCACATAAAAATTCATGATTGTGTTTTAATCAGTACTATTTTTTTAATTAAAGAAAAAAACCTTAAATACATAAAATCATAAATACCGATGCTCATTGATGCAGGCGCCTTAGTGTTAAAACACAACAAAAACTGGGTAAGAAAAATAAGTAAACAGCTGAATAGACTCTTGTATGTGCTTAAAATCAATAAACTTTAAGAAATACAAACATTTCTTTTTTTAAAAAAAAATATCTCTATTAAGAGCTTCATAAATATTTTTCTCTTTTTTTTTTGGAAGGGCTAGGAATCTACTACAACTAATTTAGCTTCATTATTTTTTGTAGCTGGGGAAAGTCTCCTAGAGAAATTATTTAATGAAACATTAACTGCTGCTCCTCTGTGTCCTAGCAGTGGACTCTACTGTCTGGTGTGAATAAGACAAATTAGTACTGAAACATGAAAAATAAAAATTGCCTTAAGAAGTAAAGAAAATCAACGCTGTATTTCATTCCACATGTTTCACCTTCCACTAGATCCTTGGCCTTCATCTTTGTCTCCGATTCAAGCGGAGTTATTTGTGTGAGTCTTGGTGAACTTAATTTCTCCCATTGTCACTTACCACACACACACACATATTGATTATTCCTTACAACTGTATTGATGATATTTTAACTGCATTCAATGGACACAATCCTCATTTATAATTCAGTTCTGTGAACAAAATGACACCTTCTGTAATGATTAATTGGTGCCACAAGCCAACCCCCCCCCCTTTACAGGCCTTGTGCAATCCAGTCCATCAGTTTGCAAACCTCTATGACTATGTGAGGAATATTTTGACAGGTCAACCTCTGTCCTATTCAGTTTATTTCAGAGTAAAACATTAGATTATCTAAAATTAATTTAGGACAATGTAATAAGGGAAAATATGTACAATAATTTATTATGTCTCAATTCATCTAATACAATTTATATTTTCTTCTGTAATTTCTTATTCTGGTTCCACGAAAGGAATCAAGTTCTCCACCACCAAATGTTGTATAGAAAATTAAGTGTCGAAAACGTGAGTGCTGTTATACGGGCCGAACGAAAAGAAATTTAATTATTAGGATTGGAGAATATAAATCTAAATTTAACACTGTCCATTCGCCAAGGATTGTATAAAATTTAAAAACCAGTTTCGATTTGGACAACACGTCCGCCATTTTAGACAGAGGACATCCACATTATTGGAAAAGATTAATTTGGGAAATGCTGTATATTAAAAGTCAAACAATTTATTAAGCATATGACAGAAATAATAATAGGAAGGGAGAGAACCAAATACAGACGAAAGAAGTGATGATATAAATCCCACACAACGTTCCTGGGATCCTTGTTTCCTTTCTTCAGGTGTAGATAATCATATCAGCTGAGAGAGAGACACAACAGAGTAGTGCAGTTGTGTCGTTCTAGGCTCTTCTTAGCACCTGAGGAAAGGAACAAGGATCCCAGGAACGTTGTGTGGTATTTATATCATCACTTCTTTAGTCTGTATTTGGCTCTCTCTCTCTCTCTCTTCCTATTATTGATTTGCAATCAAACGTAAATTTTTCATTTCATAACACTGAAAGTCTCAACAAGTTTAAATGGAAAAAATTACCTCTGATTGAAAATAATAAATAAGAAAGATAGGCCAATTCAGACAAAAAAAAAGGATAATATAAACACCACACAACGTTTGTTGGATCTTTGTTCCTTTTGTCAGGTGCTAAGAAGAGCCTAGAGCGACACAACTGCACTAGCCAAAAGTTTTTGAGTGCTGTCAACTGACCAGGGCAGTTGTGTCGCTCTAGGCTCTTCTTAGCACCTGACGAAAGGCACAAGGATCGCAGAATCGTTGTTGTGTTGTATTTATATTACCTCCTTTTTTTGTCTGAATCGTCTGTCTTTCTCATTCATTCTCGACCAGTGATATGATCCTTCAAGTTAAATAAGGAACGAAGATTTTCCCGGTGTAGTTACTGGATGAAGTTTTCTCGGGAGTCCAACTTCACGTGAAGAAGATGGCGGTGCAAGCCATCGAAACGTTGTGTTTACAAAACTACGCTACCCGGTTGGAATCCCGAGAGAACTTCATCCATCCTTCAAGTTGTTTGCCTTTTAGTTTTCTGCTTTGATTTTTAGCTCCTTGTTCAATCTCCAGTCTTATGTTATTGGCCGTTAGAAAATTCACGCTAATCCGCGCCGAAACGTTCCTGAATTTTTAAATTCAAAAAGACTTAGTTTAAGTTTCTTCTTTAAGTGTGTCTGTATAAAGGTAGTTTTTGACATTATCAATAAAGACTTCTTTACTCACCCTTGGACCTAGTTGTATAATTTGGTTCTACTTTGTGCAGGAAGCAGCAGCAGCAGCAGATTTGCACAACTTTGATAATCTTATTACTGTAATGCTGGCGCAATGTAGGATCCTACTCAAGTTTGTGTTAATTCCTTTTTTTATGTCGGCCATTTTTGTATCGCCTCCAGTTGTACTGCATTAATCATGAGCCAGGGAAACAAGTTTATAGAATTTGCCAACATTATAGAAATCTGTGTTATTTATTCTTCAGTATAGAAACGGGGAAGGATTTAAGTGGGAATTTTGTATAAATAATTAGTCAGATGTGCAGGTTTTAGGCCATGATTAATTCATGAATTTTTATTTTTTTTACATTTGCTTCACAAAGATTCCCATTCAATTTTTTTTAAATTTAATTACTTTTTATTTTTATTTTTTGAAACCAGTTCGTAGAGTAATTGGCCACTACACACAGACCCTCTGCTGGCGATGTATGTATGTTTGTTTGTATATACAGCATATATATATATGTATATGTATATGTACTGGAAGGTTTGCAAGCTGTGCCGTGATTACACGATGTGGCTGGATAATCCGCAATCACAAACAGCTTGTCATCCCATGCATCCAAAATATAGGGTCACAACAAGGGGGGGGGGAAATAAATGGACTTTATTTAAAAACAATAATAAAACAGAAGCAACAGGTTTCGGGATACATCAACCAGCGTTATTCAGATTTTTGGTAATTACAATAATAATAATATTCTTATTTTTTTTATTATTATTTTTCTACAACCACTTGTACAGCAATTCCTTAACATCACCCGTTGTATTAGTTGTGTACTTCTTTGAATGACAGAAACACTGTTTTTTTTTTTCGGTTTAAGTTTAAACATTCCAAAAATAATTTCATATTCTTTTTTTAATGCGCTCCTAGTTGTGTCCTTTATATATTCTCTTTTTTTTTTTCTTCAAACAACACACAATAAAACTGTCATGGAAGAGGTTAGTGTGTTATGTTGTTTACTTACATTTAGTAGTAAAACATAGGAGACGGCGGGGTAGGGAGGGGGGGAAATGAAGTTGGTGACGTGAAAGGGGAGGGAAAGTTTTGAAGTTGACGGTGTTGCGTGTAAACGTGCCACTATTCTCAGCTTCAGCGACTAAATCTCCACTCACGGTGTTACTTCATTTTCCCAGCATAACGTAATTTGCTCCTCCGGGGAATAATGGCACGTTTAACGTCGCGTCCTACAGCTAAAATTGTTCGTAGAGCTTTTTTTGAAGGGGGGGGGGAGGAAATGCAGGCAGCGGGGTGTAAAATTATGAAGCGATGTTTTGTAAATTTTTTTTAAGGGGGACGAACCAACTACGCGGGCAACCGTACAGTTTTTCCTCTAAAGTATAAATCTGTATCGGACATTATACGATCATTTTTAACACCAATTTTTTAATTCTTTTGGTTTTTTACATAACACCACATTTTCAGCAACGATCTAGCTACCTCGCAGCTTGACAAAGGAGAATTACAGGTGGAGACGCGCGGGTGAAGAAGCTCTATGAAGGGTTCTCGGGACCGCCGCGGGGCGCGCCAGTGACGTCACGGAATCCCGGAAACGCGCTTCGTAAACGTTCTCTAGAACCAATCAAGACGTCGCGTGCTTTATGCCAGAAATAAATATTGTCGAGTGCATGAAATGTGAACAAATTGCTTGTGGCACGGGGATGAAAATTAAAATGTGTGTGTAACTTTTGGAAGGAGGGAGAGGGGGGGGGGGTAAAGATAAAGTTGTATGAAGCTATAAAGTGGAACAGTTTTTCTACGACAAGGTACTAACATCACTACAGACACAATTAGATGCTTACATGATAACAAATGTAATATTTATTTTTTCGTCCAACATTGTCCCCTTCTGTGGCGTTTTTAAGTTTAGGGTTGAGGTGATCCATTATTGTCTGCGCCCAGTAAGTCCCGTGAAGGCTGCGGTCCGACTTACTAGTCGAGTCAGGACGGGATCTTCTAGAGAGCGTGACTGCGGGGGTGAAGAAGAACGGACCAAGGAGAGGCGGCCCCGTCGCGGCCCCTTCACAGAGCGAGCAGGAGCCGCGAGGGGGAGTTGGCGTGTGCGTGGGCGAGGGTCGCTTACTTCCCCCACTTCTGGAAGAGGCCCATGCGCTGGCAGCGGCAGTTGGCGCCCCACAGGTTGCAGCGACAGCTCGTGTTGTAGCAGCAGTCCTTGGGCCTGTGGTCGCAGTTGCCGCCGCGGCGCACGCAGGCCCGTCTGAAAAGGTAAATTAAGGAAGAACGTCTGCAAAGAAATGAGACAGCTCAGAGAACAATTGTCGCAGAGACACGGTTACACACAACGGACGCCACAACATATATGTACAGTCATACACTCACACATCGGGCTGTCTTCTCGCACGGTTCCTTCCCTTCAGAGCTAACTTTTACAACTTAAGTCGAAGGTTAAGATAAAGTGAGATGCAGCTCACCCGCCATCGGACGGGCGTGGGACAAGTACCAAGAGCCCGCCCTACCTGATGCAGGTTTTCTAAGGTTTGTCCTGCATCACTTTTAGGCGAATTGCAGGGTAGGATCCTTAAACCATATCCCGGAGGCCCCTAGTTAACCCTTGGCTACTTTGCTCTATCCTCCCGAATCCCCCCTTTCAAATCCCATTCCTATTGGAATAGTCGGCCAGCTGTCTCCTAAACTGGTCAAGGTACGGAGAAGGGAAATGATGCGACCCCTCAGAAAACCCCTATCCTTCCATCGGAAGGGCGTGGGACAAGCACCAAATGCCCGACCTACCTGATGCAGGTTTTTCTAGGGTTTGCCCTGCATCACTTTTACGCAAATGCCCCAGGGTGGGATCCTTAAACCATAGCCCGGGGGCCCTAGTTAACCCTTGGCTACCTTCCTCTACCCTTCCGCATCCCTTCCTATGCTATTAAAGGGGAGTTGCCACCATGTGGATTAGCCTCATGCAGCCGGGTACTCTAAAAAAAAGTGTTTCAGCCTTGGTCTCCTAAACTGGTCAAGGCACGGAAGGGGGAAAGCTGTGACCCCACAACAAACCACCTCTCCAGCTATCCAGGGAAGGGCGTGGGACAAGTACCAAATGCCCGATCTACTTGATGCAGGTTTCTCTAGGAGTTTTCCTGCATCACTTTTAGGCGAATTGCCGGGTAGGATCCTTAAACCATAGCCCGGGGGCCCTATTTAACCCTTGACTAACTTGCTCTACCCTTCCGCATCTCCCCTTTCCAATGCTATAAGAGGGGAGTTGCCATTATGTGGATTACCCTATACATAGCCTGTCTACACCTTAAAAAAATTACGACCTTGGGCATACGGTACTTGTCCTCTCTTCGTATTGGAATAGTCGGCCAGCTGCCTCCTAAACTGGTCGAGGCACGGTGGGAGGAAAGCTGCGACCCCACATCAAACCCCTCTCCCGCCATCGGAATGTCGTGGGACAAGTACCCAACGCCCGACCTACTTGATGCAGATTTTCTACGGTTTGTCCTGCATGACTTTTAGGCGAATGCCAGGTAGGATCCTTAAACTACAGCCGGGGGGCCCCAAGTTAACCCTTGGCTACCTTCCTCTACCCTTCCGCATCCCCCCTTTCAAATCATTTCCTGTGCTATTAAAGGGGAGTTGCCACCATGTGGATTAGCCTCGTGTAGCCTGTTACCCTAAAAAAATGGTTACCCTAACATTTGGACTACTGTCATAGCTGAAGGTTTATTTAAAAAATTCCAATGTCGGCAGTAACAACACAGTATACTTTTGCATAAGGTAGGTCGTGCAGTAGACACTTGTCTTCCGATGGCGGTGTGATATAACTCGCTATTTCAAGAATTAGATATTGTTTAAATTGTTCTTTACGTCGCTGACGTGAATTTGTCAAGGCAAATGTGTGATGTTTCATAGAAAATAATGCAAGTGAAGAAATGTGTATTGTGAACTCTATTTGAAGTAACCCGGGACTCTTTAAGTTGTTTGAAGAAAACTCTCCCTAGATCAAGACCCGTAAAACATTCTACACTGAATTGTTGTGGGAACATTGTCTCTAGGAACTCAACAATACATAAGTAAAGCTCATGGCTGCATCTGGGATGGAATATATATTGATTGAATTAAAAATGGAGAATACTTGTGTTATCATGCAATCGTGCAGAGAAGTGAATATGTGAAGGCGTGTCGAGAATCTTCACAATTAATTATCTTCTATATATATAAAAATGAATTGCTGTTCGTTAGTCTCACTAAAACTCGAGAACGGCTGAACGGATTTATCTTATCTTAGTCTTGAAATGTTCGTGGAGGTCTAGGGAAGGTTTAAAAGGCGAGAAAAAATCGAATAATTTCCGGGAAAACCCTAAAAACAGCCCTTTTCTATTTCCCATACAAACGTTTTCTAAATAAAATACAAATCTACACCAGTCGAGCAATTTTCACCAAATTTCGTACACGTGTGTCTTTGCGACCAGGAAACAAACACTGTCGGGCTGAGACGCGTCTTCCACCCCCAGAAGCGGGGGTGGAAATATTTAAACATACTAAAACAGCCGATATTTGAGTCGGATAAATATTTTTAGGGGTCAAAGATATTGATAGTGTTTCTACCAATGTTATCTGAATACAATTTTCATCCCCTACGCCCTGTGAAAAGGACACCCTTCGGGTTTGGGGTGGAGATGCTTTACAGTAAAATAACGCGAATACAACCGAGATTGGAGTCAAATCAAAGGTTATGGAAGTCGCTGTGTTTAGTTACGACATTCAAATTGGCATTTACCCCTCAGATGCAGGGGTAGCGGGGTGAAAATTTTAGAACATGCAAACACGGCAGATATTTGCGTTGAAGAAATATTTTTCAGAGTTAATTATAATGATTAGGGTTCGAGTAGCGTTACATAAAAATTGCGTAAAAGCAACCGAAATTGGAGTCATATCAGGGGTTATAGATAAATGACATCTCGGGCAACGCCGGGCACCCAGCTAGTATATTATATAGTAGACAAGGTCATTCAAACTAGTCAATACAATGCAGTAGCATTCAGCCTACTTTGGCTAAAGAAGAGAGAGAGAGAGAGGCATAAACCAAGTAAAGCTTTGTAAAAGCTTCATTCAGAGGGGAAGAAAATCATGCTGAGAGATAGAGAGAAAAATATATATATACTTTATTTTTATTTCAAGCAAATATATGAAAAATATGTACAAAATTAAAAGAAACCTCTTATCAATAGAATTGAGGGCAAAATGCAGGGCAATTAAATGTTATCTAATTAAAGGATGTATAGTCTTTCTCGGCGTAGAGAAAGAATTTTTTAAAGTGTTCTCATCGGGGCCGAGTAAAGAATTGAAACGTCGCGGATACAATTGTTGATTTGTTAACAGACATTTGGCAACTGAGAGACCGTATAAGTTGACTTGCCCTTGGAACTTTATAACAATTTGAGAGTTAACCGTTGGTGAAGGTTCGGCCCTTCCCATCCCACACACCCCCCACCCCCCAAAAAAATCAAATTCTGATTTTATATTTTCAAAAGAAGATGGAACCGTGTGATGTGGCGTCGGAACTTAAATTATAGAATCTATAAAAGTATCTATGACTTTATTCTGAAATTATAGAAAATGTCTCCACTGCTGTTGAATCAAAACCAGGTAATTTATTATCATTATTAATTTTAATTAGAGTGCTCTGAATTTTCTTTTCTAATTTCATTGAATTCATTCTCTATTGCCCTTCAAAATCGTTTCGATTCGAATTTTTAACTTTAACAAACTTCCCCCCCTGGGGTTTGGCTCTGGTAGGCGAATAAACTAGATGAGACCCAGAAGAGGGAACGGAATTAAGAGAGTGCTTTAATATTTAATGCTCTGCAAACGTGTTGTAAGCATCCCACATGCGTGTCAACCGCGATACAGTGGATACGTACGTGTAGACGACAACCCCAAGTATGCTGGCACAGATACACTGAACACGGGCTACGTCATGCTTAGCCTCGTACACATCATGTTAAATGGATTTTTACATTTAAAAGAAGAAAAAAAAACAAGATGCAAATCATTACAGTTTTAAGACTTTATGTATATTTTTTTTTGAGTTTTGTATTGTTTAAATAATACATGCAGCATTTCACACATGCCCTTACAACTAGAACAGGAAAATATAATTTTTAATGTTAATTACTATATGCTAGTGCAATAAGAAAGTGCTGTCATTCGTTTAGGTCATCTTTTGGTTCACTTAGAATGGAATCAAATGTTCACAAGTGGTTCTTATATTAAAAATATTATGGTTCAATGTTTGGCAACTTGTCAAATCAAATTTGAGGCATCTGTAGGTAACTAAATGGTAACTGACCCCCCCCCCCCCCTAGCAGACCTGCAGACATGCTTGAAATCCATATGAATAAGAAAGATAGTCAATTCAGACAAAAAAAGGTGACAATATATTGTGGTAATTAAAAGGAAAGAATTAATAAACAAACAATAATTTGGACTCACGTTGTTAGCGGCATAAAACACACAAGTATGTGGCCAAGAATGCAATGTTTGTGTGTGTATTGTGGAGGTCGGTTTACTGGACGCGCAGAGAGCAGAGTCTGTGGGGCGCCGAGCTACAGTGAAGTCGTCTCGGGAATACAGCAGTGGACAGACGCGAAAAGTATAGAATCCAGAAAGTGTCTGCATGCGTGTAACAACAGTTAGAACAGTCTGTGAGACAACTACGTAATATTCAACGCTAAATATTCAGAGTATTGAGTCTAAATTATTATACTCTCGATTTAGACCACTTTCTTCGATTTTGGGAGCCCAGGTAACTGCATCCAGCAGTTGACTAACTTCGGAACGAGCTCATAGGATTTTGTAAACGAACAGTGAACCAACTTTTGCAAAACTAAAAGTGTTAATTAGAACCAGTGGATAAAAATGGCCTGTCTATAAAGTGCAATAAATGTGTGTGTGTGTGTGTGTGTACGAGCCAATTTCCTTGAGTACCAGAGACTGTAAGGTAAAATTCCACAGAATTACAACCTGTAAACCCATAACTAAAGATATTGTCGTCAGATTTCGGATTTCGTTCAGAATTTAAACTTCATATTTTATGTTTTTGCATTCTAATAAATCTACTGATGAATTAAGTCCACGATAGCTTCATAAAATTTAATTGTTAACAAGTATTTTCTTTATTAAAGGCCCCTGTGAAAGACCCTGAGAAACAGTCATTTTATTGTAAAACATTAATTGATAATGTAAATTGAAATTTATTTGCTTAATAACTTGTGTAAATTTAATTGTTTGGCGTAAATAAATTAATTTTCTTTGTCTATTTTAAAATCTTGATTCTTATTAAAACAATCCCATCATCTTAATATTTAAAATTACTACAAATTGACGCCTCAACGTGAGGCTTTAACTTTCATTAATTAGTGAACACCACAATATATAAAAAGTGATAATATAAATACCACACAACGTTTCTGGGATCCTTGTACCTTTCGTCAGGTGCTAAGAAGAGCCTAGAGCGACACAACTGCACTCGTCAGTTGACAAAACTCAAAATCAGATGTACATTGTGGAGTAATTTAGGATCTGGAATACTGTAAATATAAGCTTTTGAGTTTGGTCAAGTGACGAGTGCAGTTGTGTCGCTCTAGGCTCTTCTCAGCACCTGACGAAAGGTGGACAAGGATCTCAGAAACGTTGTGTAGTGTTTATAGCATCACTTGTTTTGTCTGAATTGGCTGTCATTCTAACTCAACCAATGGGTGTTCAGCTGACATTTTATTTTTCATAGTACATTTTCTGTATATATATATACATACATCTGACAATTTTATTTTTACTTCTTTGTTCATTAGCCGCCATTTTCTTTATGATTATGTTTATATTAAATCAACTAATAAAAAAATAATTTGTTGCTGACATATTTTATTGTAATTTTTATACATGGATTTTTTTTGTTTATGTATCTGTGAGTACAAGCTGATGTTTTGTTTTAAATTTACCACTTTCTTTAATTAAAAAAATATTACTGATTAAAACACAATCATGAATTTTTATGTGCTTATTAGAAGGTTTGTTTATTTTGTGCAAATTTCAGATTTTTTTGATTGAGTCCTTTTTTTAGAGAATTTACCAGTTTGTCAATTGTCAATTTTGGACAAATATTTGGTGGCCTGTAAAAATTGAAGGGTGCTTTTAAAAGGTGTTAAAATATTTTTTTAAGTCTTATCCCCTGTTATAATTTAAAGAGGGAAGAAACATTAAAGTTGTGTTGTAATTCTTTCTTTGGGGAAAATAAATCTCTAAAGTCTTCATATTTATTTTATGATAGAGACACAGTTTTTCTAGTTAAGTTTCAGGTTATTCCTTCCAACTAAACACCATTTTTTTTTATCTGAACATGATTTATAGATGGTTTCATTGACAATAAGATGGATGTGATTTCAAGGTGATATCTTCATAAATCAAAAAAGTTATTTTACCTTTTGGCTAATCACTGAAAAAAAACCCGTCAATGACAGCTGATCCTTATGAACAAAAAGGCTGCTAGAATCAAGAGTGAAAGTGGTAAATTTTTAGATGAAAAAAAAACAGTTTGTACTCCCAGATACATACATAAACAAAACATACATGTGTTAAAATACAATAAAATATGTTAGCAACAAAGTATTTGTTATTGGCTGAATTAATATGGTTTTGACCCAGTGTGATGATGATACAGTTTGAATGAAAATGTGAGAGGTCAAATGTGCATCCTTGTGGACCTTATAATGTCACAAAATACATTCTAGAGTATAGAAGATACAAGGGTAACTGATGTTACATGTAGAAGGAGAAGACAACATTGAAGGAACATTAATGGTAATTGCATTGACAAAATTACCTCATATTGGGCCTCAATCTATTTTATTCCTTAGATGAAATGGTAGGTAAGCACTTTATTAATAACAAGTCAGGTTATCTATTTTCCTGAGGATGAAGTATTGGGGTAGGAACACACAAAATGGCGTCCTCAATGACCACAATCTGCCTTGCTTAAATTTTTCCAATAATTAATTTTGCCTGATACTTTAAAATGTTTCTCTATTTTTTTTTGCGGGGGCGGGGGCGTTATGAGACATCTGCTATTCTAGACTGTGGGCGGAATATATAATAAATTGTAAATCATCCCGTTTCCGAGCAGAGGGTGATGTGGTTTAGAGAGTGTTTATTTCCATATCATCGGTATTATTACTTAAATATGTTTCTTATCGTCTTCGCTACTTTCTCTTGAGCAGTTTGTCTTCTCCAACTAATATATTCCACATTGTATGTTTTTTTGTTTTTTTTTGAACGTTACAACCACCTTGTTTCTCGAGACACATTCTTTCCCTGTTTTCTCATTAGCAAGTTTTGTTTGACGGGAGTGTAAAGGAAGTGATTCGCCGCATAAAACTTTTACCCCCTGTTTATCACCGCGCACCTTGACGAGTTGTGTTGCCGTATTTATACACCAACTCGGCTCCCCCGATATTGCAGCAATGTTCGTGCTGTCTTTTACGACGAGATGAGAACTAATAAAGCAGAGTCTGCGTCGTTAGCAACTCTGGTCGGTCGTACCACTTCTTTTTCATTTAGGACCGGAGGCGAGTGCTGCTAAAATTACTCTCCCTGAAAGTCGGGACAGGCCGGCCGCTTTTAAATTACCCTCATCTAAACGATTAACGATTAAGAAAGACAGCCAATTCAGACCCAAAAAAAGTGAAAATATAAATACCACACAACGTTTCTGGGACCCTTGTTCCCTTTCCTCAGGTGCAAAGAAGAGCCTAGAGCGACACAACTGCACTGGTCAGATGACATAACTCAAAAGCTTATATTTATAGTACGCCAAATCCTAAATTACTCCATAATGTACATCTGCTTTTGAGTGTTGTCAACTGACGAGTGCAGTTGTGTCGCTCTAGGCTCTTCTTAGCACCTGAGGAAAGGGACAAGGACCCCAGAAACGTTGTGTGGTATTTATATTATCACTTTTCTGTCTGAATTGCCCTATCTTTCTTATTCATTATTTTTCAATCAGACGTAATCTATTTTCATTACATAAAAATAACTGACAAAGCTCTAAATTAATTATTAGTAATAAAAAATTGTGGTATTTAATTTAGCACTTGCCTGTTATTTGGTTATCTATTTATCTGATTGGTATTCTTTTAAGACAGACGTTTTATATGCTGTCACTTTTTTTTTAAAAAAAACATTTCATAAACATTTAAATTGCATCAGTATTTTAAGCTCCATTTTTATTGTTCTATGTATATCCCCCTATATTTTAACAACTGAAGTGAAACAATTTCCGTCTTATTGAAAATTATTAATAAGAAAGATAGCCGAATAGAGACATAATAAGTGATAATACAAATTACCACAAAACGTTTCTGGGATCCATGTCCCTTTTTTCAGGTACGAAGAAGTGCCTAGAGCGACACAACTGCACTCGTCAGTTGACAAAAAGTCGAAAGCGACGAAAACGCGACGACAAGGGTAAGAAAGTTATTGTTTTAAAAGTTATTATTACATTAGTTTATTCAAAATTATAATATTCCTAACTCTTCGTATATATATATATATATTAGTGATAATACTCAGGCGCGTCAAGGATTGAGACACTTGGCAGTTACCTCGCGTGCATCTCTGGCCGTCGTCGTGTGGCACCCTCGATCTCTCCGAGTCCTCTGGAAAAGTGCAAGTTTGGGGCTGTACGACCGTCCCTGGCGACGGTTCGTTGAGGAGTCCCTCTACACTTTCTTTACAGCCCCTTCGTTGGATGTGAAAAATCGATGGCCTCGATCATCTTTGGATCGATCTTTCCTGAACCAAGAAATGTGATTGGTTCAGACAGTCACGTGTTAATCCAATTTCTGGAATTTTTGATGAGCCTTTTCCCACGCTGCGACAGTCAACACCCTACGTGCCTAAGACCAGACCTTACGGATTATCTATCTATCCGTCACGGCGGCGCCTGGTCAAATTACAACTTGCCAAGCTCTCAACCCTTGCTAATATCTAATTATATTAAAATGAAATATATATATATATATATATATATATATATATATATACAAATAATAAAACTATCGCGCTACAATATATATATATATATATATATATATATATTTATTCTGTGAAAATCTTAATCACTTAAATACATACATATATATATATATATTTTATATGGAGTTCGATTAAATTCTTCAATTTTAAGAGTTAACTGACTTCAATAACTTTTTAACTAACTCCTTTTTCATAACGTCCCTTGTCAACTGTCTTTTTTTTCTTTAAATATCAGAACAATTTTTATCACTGTGATTTATAAAATTATTATATTATTTTATTCAACATATTATTTATAAGATGAATTCATCAAAGTACGTATTCAACGCAGAATTGTTTATGGGGGGTCAAGTATTTATATATTCCGTGTCAGGTTACCTCGAAATTATCTTAAGAATCCTGATTGTTTTTATATTTTCTGTCTGATCGAAGGATTTAAGTTAATAGGTAGACCACAGCAGAAATTTAAAAAAATCATTTAAAGGACTTGATAATGTAAATAATAATTTTATAATTAGATTTTGAGCTGTAACTGCGCCGCTACTTTCTACCCTAGTTTCCGGTAACAGTAAATTACTTAAGTTAGGTACACACACACACACAAAAAAAATACTCAGCACAGAAAAATTGAACTAACTAGCAGTGCGGAACAGTAAACATGCAACTCTAAAGGGAAGCCTTGTTCTAGTCGCAACGGTCAACAGCATCTTCCTTGGTAGGGACAGTTAAGCGTGTGTGTGTGTGTGTGTGTGTGCGAAGTCCTTCCCACGTCATGCCGGGACGGAGGACTGTGGCTAGGAAACTACGAGGTAAATAACACAACATTGAGGTGCTGATGCCACAGACCTTCTAACGGGCTCCCTTTTGTCAATGTCCCCGTCTAAAATTTCACTCTCCGCTTCGCTGAAACGAGCAAACAAAAGAAACGCCTTTACAGTCACAAACTTAAGGTAAAAAGTATATAGAAAGAGAGTTAAGAATATATTATGTAGTTCTAACAATCTGACACGCTCAACTTGTCAAACAGATTTAGTTAGGAAAGTTATTAAATTTATTTGTTCGACAGTAAAGAATCTGATTAAGCTTATTATTGCAATAAATTAGATACACCTCATTTATTAGTAACACGTGGAAGGTAAACACAAATTACTTAAATTAAATATCTCATAACACATTATTAATAAAAATAATTATTAAAATAACGGTTGCAACTTTCTCTTTAGAATCTGAAGTGACCAGAATTATAGTATAATATAGTTATGGTTTAGGTATTTTCAGTTTTATTCCTTGTAGTATCTGTGTGAGCAGCGGCGTTGCCACGTGTACTTATTTATAGAAAACCCGAAAAAGTATTTAATTTATATTAATCTCTGGTCAAGAAGTGACTTAACCTAGATCTAACTGTTCCTAGTTCCGTACACACTTTCCACCACGATAGTGCAGTAATTCAACAGCCTGTAAAATACATTGAATTTTACTGCATCAGTCGCAACAAACATAACACCAGAATTTCTTATTAAATATACTCCTTGAGTACTGCAGGATGTAATTGTCCCTCAGTCTCCAGACATTACCAAAGATTAAATCCTCAGCTAGATTCACAATGTAAACAAATAGTCCGCCATATTGGAGTCACTAAACATGGCGGCGAAAAATTAACTTACATCATCCGCAAGGATCGTAAAGTATTTAGTATTGTTTAGTATTATCATTCCATGGATATAATTATACTTTTTATTCAATAATAATATTTCTGCTTTATTTCATTACGGGAAAAAGGAACTATTTCCTTTGTTCGTCGCGTAGTAACGTCTCTCTTTCTCTCTACACCGTGACGTCACGGTCTCTTGGCGCGCAGTGATTTAACACAAAATTATCACATGTTTTGATTATTATTCCTTCGAGATTTATTGTAGGGGTTTATCACCCCCCACAGTACCGTTTATCGTGTTTTGTAGAATATGTGTACGAAATTTTGGTTGCAATGATTCCACGAGTTTAATTTTGTATAGAAATTAACGTAAATATATACATACAAACAAATATACATCCATTTTTATTATACAGATTTTTTAACTTCCAACTGACTTGAATTACTTTTTAACTAACTACTTTTCACAACTATATATATTTTTTTAATAATAAGAGGAAAAATAGCCAAATTCAGACAAAAGACGTTATTTATATCATCACTGCTTTCGTCTGTATTTGGCTCTATTAATTTTGAATCCGATGTATTTTTTTTTCCCTTGGAAATATCTGAACATTTGATTTATACTCGTCAAGCTTGGACGTTATCAATGATGCTCCAAAGTTTACCGCCAATATTGTATTAATATTTTACTATTACACTATAAATCCAGTTGTACTCATTTTATGAATACGTCACCGTGCACTGAGTTGTCCAAGTCAGCAGCAGCGACGTCTAACTGTTCTGTCTGTCAGAGTTCCTTCCTGGAGTGGAATCTACTCTGCTTTAATGGAAAGATTTATACTGCCTAAGATACTTGGTAACTTTGGCTTTATTGGGTGTCGCTTCCCGGATTGGATTTTTCATAGCGGGTGGTATGTTTTAACGCCTTTACGGCTACCTTACTGGTTGCGGACACTTTGCATGCAGTCTCACATTCACACACTCATTCATACCAATGGGCTGCTGCTATTTCTTGGGTTCTTCGTTGCTGTCTCTTTCGCTGGTTATTTCTTCGGCGCTCTGCGCCCAGAAGGGGAATAAGGAACTTGGGAGAGAGATTTATGAATTTGTATAAATGAGTTGTCCAAGTTTTATCGGGCAAGCTAATATACTGCATCCTCCCCATGGACTGTCGCCTTAACGTGACGAGGAGGTTTGCCTACTCCAATGAGCTCCTGGTAGGTGCCACCCAGGTCAAAGGAGAGGAGTCAGACTAAGAACAGTCGACTGGTCCTCCAGGTTGGGGGGTTGGGCGACACTACCTCGGAAAACACTAAACTGTTGCGAAGGTCTGAATAGTAAAAAGCCGGACTGCTCCCTTCATATACGACCTAGGCAAAAGGAAAGGTATGCTGTGGAAACCGGAGGGACGAAGAATAAGAGGAAGAGCTGAGGATATGAGGACGATGGGAATACGAGGATGGAGACGACTGAGCGGGGAGAATGGAATAATATTGTTGAGAAGGCCAAAACCCATCCAGGGTTGTAAAGCCAATAATTGAGAAAACTGTATGGATGAATTACAATTCGCAGATGAAAACATTAATACAAGAATTAATAGAGATGAGAAAACTGTGTGAACGAGGAAAGGACTTGCTTTTTTTTAAAAAAAAAAAAGGTTTATAACAAGCAGACGTAATCATTGGAGTATGCTGAAGATGGACCATAGAGGGGTTTTTTTTGTTACAGCCGCACTGGTCAAAGAGTTTTAGTCCATAACGTGGGACTGTTACGATATAAGTTGGCTAAGACATTTCACAAATGAAAAAAAAAACTACCTTGGTGGTTGCCTACTTGCAGGGGCGAGATAAGGGATGGGGATTTTAACATTCCCTCTCCTTCACTCATCGGGCAGCTTCACTGACATACAAGATGGCGTAATTGAGTCACGACGCTGTAACGAACCATCGCCCCCGCTGATTTTTCACGAAACAGCCCCCCCAGTAAATGTCAAACTAAGTTAAGGGGGGGGGAGGGAATATCTTCGTATATAATAATAGAGGAAAATAATCTCATTGTTTTTAAGAGTAAAGTTATAACGAACTTAACGTCGCGCGCAACAAGTTTCGTGTTGCATGTTTTTTTTTCCCTCTTCTTCTTCCCGTAAGTCAAACTTAACAAAGTTTGTAACTTGTGCGTCCTGTAAAAGTAAACAAGGGGCAGACGCTACGGAATATTATAACTCACGTACACTGTTGTCCGAAACTTTGGTCTGCTGCAAATCTGCTTTAATTAGAATACAAACTATGGCGCCGTCGTTTTCCATCTCGTAAAACATGCTGCTGGAAGTAATTAATCTAAATGTGCTTCATACAGTTTGCTGAGGAAAGGAAGATATGGCCAATTTCGTAAGGAGTTAAATACTACAAGTTTGAAGTCTTCCGTGGTCTACGAATTCCCCTGAAATTTTTCCACACTTGTAAACAGTTAACGAGACTGAAAGAACACAATAAAATGCATCTTTGTTTTCTCAATAAGGGATCCTAGCGATTGTTGAGTGTCTGTTTGTACATTGATAGCTGTGATGTTTGATTTAATGTAAAGCATCTCTGATATGAGGCTGGAATTGTACCTGGCTGGAGGGCAACGACTAAGATCTTCTTAGCCTTAAAAATTAAAATGAAAATAATTTACGACTGATAGAAAATCTATCTATATAATAAAAAAGGGAGTATATTTGTACGTATGTATGTTTGTATTTACGTTGTTCTTTATACAAATTTTATCGCGTGGACAGAATGCAACAAAAATTGGTATACGTATTCTGCCAAAATCGAGAACCGGTACTGTGGGGGTGAGAAACCCCTAGAATAAACGTGGAAACAATTATAATTGAAATAAGTTACGAATTAGTGTTAAATTACTGCGCGAGACGATGACGTCATAAGTTTTCAAGACATTGACGCATCCTAAATATAGTTCTGTATTTCGTAATGAAATAAAGCAGAAATATTTTTATTTAATATAAAGTATACATGTGGAAAGAATTATAATTAAAAACAGTGATCATTAAATATTAAATTACTGCGCGCCAAGAGACAATGACGTCACGCGAGAGAAAGACGTTACTACGCAACGAACAAAGGAAATATTTCCTTTATTAGGAATTAAATAAAGCAGAAATATTTTCTTTAAATAAAAAGAATAATTTTATGCAGCAATATTCCATCGAATGGTAATAAAGAAGAATACGAATTACTTTACCATACTTGGGGGGAAAATGTAAGTTAATTTTCGCGCTGTATTAGTTGTGAGTCTCGCTAACAATTACATCAATGTAATATTTCGTAATCTATGAAGACTGAGTGACGATTATATCCTGAAATACTCAAGGAATATATTTAAGTAATCAATTAAATACTTTTTCGAGTTTATATAAATAAGTACACGAGCAACGCCGGGCACCAAAGCCAGTAATGAATAAGAAAGACAGCCAATACAGACAAAAAAAGAGAGTAATATAAATACCACACAACAACGTTTCTGGGATCCTTGTCCCCCTTTCCTCATGTGCTAAGAAGAGCCTAGAGAAACACAACTGCTTTTTTTGAGTGTTGTCAATTGACCAGTGCAGTTGTGTCGCTCTAGGCTCTTCTTAGCACCTGAGGAAAGGGGGACAAGGAACCTAGAAACGTTGTTGTGTGGTATTTATAATACTTACTCTCTTTTTTGTCTGTATTGACTTTCTTATTCATATTTGGATCTTGTTTACGTGTGTTTTAGCTGCGGAACCCCCCCAATTGTTGCAGCCGTACTTCCATAATGGAGAAATAAAGGTTGTATAATCTATGTTTTTCCATTGTAAGGGATGACAGAGGTCTTGGTACTTTGATTTATGTGTCTGGTGTGTTGGGACCACGTCAGCTTAGAGTCGAGGATTAAACCGAGGTATTTATGGTTTTGTTTGTTTGTAATGTGTGTGTGTGTGTGTGTTGTTCTTGTGTCTGAATAATTTTATCGCCTCTTCTTCCAAATGTCCGAAGCGTATGTGACTTTGCAGACTTCACTCTCGTTGACACACTCGCGGAATTATTATATTTATTTCTCCGAGACTCTCCGCAGCTCCCTGTACGCGTATTCCGTATCATACTCACAATGTGACAGAGAATAATTAATTAGAATCCGTCATCGTGATTCCATACAAAGTATTTCGTAATTTATTCCATTGAAGATTCGATGATGTGTCCGCTTTAATCACGCTCCTGTATTTGGTCAGTCCACTGTAATTACTTTCCCCCATCAAAATTAATCGCCAGGGCTTCGTCGAGATGGCGTCGTTTGTATTGTTAAATCACCACCAACAAAAGTTGAGGCCGCGTCCTCGTAAAGTTGAGGAGATAATTTGCAATTGGATTTGTCAGGACGCGCGGCCGTAACTCATCATCCCCCCCTTCCCCCCCCCCAATTTCCATCGCGACATAAATTTACACCGTCACGTACAGTTGTATTACCAATAAAAAAATAGGAATAATAATTAAACCGCCTGCCTGTAAGCAGCCAATAAACAAACGGTAATAAATTGTCAGGAATCTAATTTCACGTCGAAATCCCCTATTTGTTATTTCAATTTCCATATTCCACAAGTTCACTGGCGTTTAACAAATTAAAACAAAAACTTTTGAAGGGGATAAAACTGTCTCTCTATTGTTAGTTTGTTTGACACCAACATGCAGAATCATCAAACACGGGAATCTTAAGGACAGGGAAGGGAAAACGGTTACGTCGGTTGCTTTTAAGATTTGTTACCCTGAATTTCTCACTGAAAGAGTCGTAGAAATAAATATTTTGGAATACAATACAAAGGAATAAATTTAAATTATAAAACGAAAAATTTCCGTCTGATTGAAAATAATGAATAAGAAATATAGCCAAATACAGACGGAAAAAAACTCTTTCTCAGTTGCGCTAAGAAAAGCCTAGAGCGACACAACTGCACTCGTCAGTTGATGAAACTATAAAGCGACGGAAACTTAACGACAATGAGAGAGCCGAAGGTGTAGCGTAACAATAAGGGATCGTAGCAATTGTTGAGTTCCACAGTGTCTGTTTGTACATTAATAGCTGTGAAGCTGCATTTAATGTGAAGCAATTCTCTGGAATTGGGTCTGGTTTCAACGACGTCTAAGATCTCAGGATTCTGCTAATCAAATGTATGATTAGAATTTATCCAAATTGTATCCAAACCAATCATCAATTCTAAACATACATTTGATTGGCCACATGGTAAGATTTTAAACGTTACCCCCAGCCCAGGTACAATTCCAGAGATGCTTCACATTAAATGAAACATCACAGCTGTTAGTGAACAAACAGACACTATGGAACTCAACAGTTGCTACGATCCCTTATTGTTACGCTAAACCTTCGGCTCTCCCATTGTCGTTCCTTTTTTGAGTTTTGTCAACTGACCAGTGCAGTTGTGTCTCTCTAGGGTCTTCTTAGCACCTGACGAAATGGGACAAGAATCGCAGAAACTTGTGTGGTATTTACATCATCACTTACTTTAGCTTGCTTATTAATTATTTACAATCAGACGTAATATATATTTTCCTTCATTTTCACAAATTTAACACTGTTTGGCTCAACACTTTAGGATCCACACAGGCGTATTTAAGTGAGTATAAAAGTAGGACCAGTTTACACATCCAAGTCGTTTATTTCATCAATGACGTCCCTCGCCTCATAAAGAACTTGCAACTTGTCGGGTTGCTTTTTTCTTGCCTGTTTTGCGACGTCTTCGTCCCCATGGAGGAGTTGGTTTGTATCCGTAGGTGAAAACAACTCGTTTATCAACTCATAGTGCACGCTGTCCTTGACGAAGTCGACCAAAAACTGCTCTACTATTTTCCTGACGGTAAAATTGATTCTGATACGAATCATCATGGAACATGATTCAAGAAACGTTTCAATTGAACAACACTTCTCGTCCTCAGACGCGTTCTCATACTTTTCCTTGGCGAAATATCCACCACCATCTTCCGTTGAAAAAACTGTTGTTTTGTTAAAATGTCTTAAATGCAATAAAATACTACTTTTGATAATTTGTTTCGTCGTTTTGAATCGCTTTTTCAATAAATTATGAACAAAATTTTGTATGTCGCTTCTCGCTGCTGGGAGTGTCTTGAGGCATAATTTAATTTCTGAGAAACATTCCTCAATCATCTCTCGCAATCCCGCGTGGACAAGCTCTGCATAGAGGAGAGAAACATCTTCCAGGCGTTGCTGTGGCAGCTTCACCAACAGCTTGTTGATGGCCACAGAAACGGCCGTCGGCTTGGCAGCTTTGCGTATCAGCGTTAAAATGTCCTTCCGCTCTAATCCAAAATGGGGATCAAGTTCATCTAGCTGCTTCATGAAAGTTGCGTAGAGACATCTCAAAATACGTGGTTGAGCATCGGAGTCCCCGCTTATTGTAGAATACTTTTCGATTTTGTCTCTGTACGCAGATGAAAACGTTATGATAATTTTCAGCATCCTTCCCTTTTCACCGTTGACGATACCAAAATCCTCTTCTTCCGTGATAGCGCGTTGCACTCTTTTCTTGAAACATAGCAGATAATCCTTGATGTGCTTCAGCAGAA
This sequence comes from Zhengitettix transpicula, assembly GCA_037074705.1. Taxonomy (NCBI): domain Eukaryota; kingdom Metazoa; phylum Arthropoda; class Insecta; order Orthoptera; family Tetrigidae; genus Zhengitettix; species Zhengitettix transpicula. The sequence goes on along the minus strand of CM073590.1, from coordinate 244,645,392 downwards.
GTTTGTTCAAGGTTTTGACGAGAAACGGCGTCCCGTTGCAACCAGCCAGAGATGGATATTTCTTGAGTAAAAACTCAGCTTCGTCCCTCCGGACCTCAGTCGTAGGTTTATTGTCGTTTATGTCTTTCTGAGACCTGTTGACGACGCCGATGATCCCCAGATTGACGGGAATCACCCGACCGCAGAGCATGTCCGTGGCGTCGGTTCCGGCGTCCATCAAATCCAACTTGGTGACCACGGTCAGAGTTCTGTCGCCTTCAGGGTCCCAATCCTTGGCCAGTTGGAGACATTCGTTCGTCGCCATGGCACTGTTGGCAGGCACCACCGCCATTATGAGGGAGTTGGCGTCCCTGACATAATTCCAGACCAAGTTCCGGATTTGTGTTTCTACGTCATCAGGTTGATCGCCAACTGGAACTTTGGTGAGGCCGGGCAAATCCACCAAAGTCAAATTCGCAACTGCGGGGGAGTATATCGTCAAGGAGATCGCCGTGTCGCTGATACCTTTGTTGGCTCCGCTGGTCCACTCCGTCCGGCTTTCAATTTCCTTCCCGATTTTCTCGAAGTCTGTGAATATTGTCTCCGTATGAAGGAAGACGCCGTATTCTTCCACGTCCAACGTTCCGTCATCTTCACGTCGATGCGGGCCGGGCACTTTGGGGCTGTGGACCAACTCCAGCACCAGCGGCGTCCGCGTCACCATTTCCGTTCCTCTGGGCAGAAAGGAACGGCCGACGATGTTCTCCAACACGGAACTCTTGCCACTGCTTTGACTTCCGACGACGACAATTCGCGGTGGATGATAAACATCGCCTGGAAGTGCCTTGAAGACATCTGGTAATTTATTCATTATCTGAATTAAAGGCTTCATTTTTTAAAGTAAAGGAGACGAACAAGGCAGAGGTGTTGACTGCTGGTTCACTGAGGAATGGAAGCGAAGTGACAACGATTCTGTCCACGCTTTGCCTATGTCAGCGTCAAACGTTGATAACTGCAGACGCACGCTTTGTTGTCACTGGACCTTTCTTAATCCATAGTCGTCTACTGTGGAAGTGAACAACTAACAATAATTCCAATTAAATATATTGTAATAAATACAAATAAGTTTTACTTAAATAAACATAATGTGTTACGTTAAGGAAGCCAATTTGTAATAAAAACCAATGAAAGAAATATTTAAATAAAACAAAGTTGAGGCGACGATTTGTGGTGAACAGTTAATGACATTGAAATAATCCCCACGCTAGAGCAACAATTTATATTAATTTTTAAGATTAAATGAAAGGATTATATAATTAAAATTAAGATTTTTAAAGGAACAAACAAATTAATGTATTAATTGCACTAATATTTAAATTTACAAAAAGTTACCCATTGAATTTTACGACAGTTATCAGGTAATTAACTTTCCATTTATATTATTTATTAGTGTTTTACAATCAAAATTTACTCTTTCTCTCAGGGTCTTTACTGGGCCTTTTAACTAAAGAAAAGTATTTTTAACCATCAAATTTTCTATGAAGCTATTCTGGACTTTAATGTATTATTTTCAATGCAAACATAAAATGTTAAAGATATTCGGAAACCCGAAATCTGACGATAATTTATCATTAATTAATGGTTTACAAATATTAATGTATTGAATATGTGACTTACAGTTCTCTGGTACCAGGGCAATTTTGATCTCGTTCACAACACTTACACATTACTCTCTTATCTTATCTTATCTTATCAGGCCATTCATAATCACTGACTCTACACATCACTGTTGGTTTCGCGAAAGTAGATTAGATCTCGACGACTGCTTTACTCTGCAATAATTCAACAACTTTATTTTGCTATGCTTCGACGACGTCTGGTCTCTGCTCAATTTCTGCGAAGACTGGCCTACACGTTGCATCCAGCGAGCCACGGTCTACAACACCTTAAACCTGTCGCATTATTGCCCATTCTTGTGTATGTTTTCTGCCGTTAACAATTCAAATCCAAATGGTTTAAAATTATTAATTACTAATTGTCTTTTAATTACCACAATACATACTAATAATAATTCCATATGAATATATATACATATACGAAATAGAAATTATAAATGTGGCAGAGCCGAAGGTTCAGCTTAACAATAAGGGTGCGACGACAATGGGAAAACAGGAGGTTTACCGTAACAATGAGGGATCCTAGCGATTGTTGAGTGTCTGTCTGTACATTAATAGCTGTGATGTTTGATTTCAATGTGAAGCATCTCTGATATGAGGCTGGAATTGTACCTGGCTGGGGTCAACGACTAAAATCTTAGCATGTGGCCAATCAAAAGAATGTTTAAAATGAAAATAATTTACGTCTGATAGAAAATAATGAATAAGAAAGATGCACAATACAGAGAAAAAAAGGGTAATATAAATACCACACAACGTGTCTGGGATCCTTGTGCCTTTCGTCAGGTGCTAAGAAGATCCTAGGGCGACACAAGTGCACAGTTCAGTTGACAACACTCAAAAAAGCAGTTGTGTCTCTCTAGGCTCTTCTTAGCACCTGACGAAAGGGGACAAGGATCCCAGACACGTTGTGTGGTATTTATATTACCCTTTTTTTCTCTGTATTGGCTATGTTTATTATTCAATGTTTATAATTGATGATATGTTTGGATACATGCAGAGATCTTAGACGACGTTGACACTACCAGGTGCAATTCCAGAGATTCAAACCCGAGTCACAATATCACATCTTAAAATGGTTTATTTGGCGTCTCGTTTTTGAGGAAAATCCCAATGGCGTCTGACAAACACGGTTTTTAAAACTTCCGGGCCAGCGATCACAATTTAGCTCGTATTTAACACTCGACTCTAATTAGACTCGACGGAGCGCGAGGGTAAATTCTTGTGATTGGAGTTTTCGAAACTGTTGCTGCTGCGTCGATGTAATTAACCTTGACTTAGCGTCAGTCAGAGAGATTGCGTGTCGTGTGCTTATGATTGGAGGAGTTAATAAGAGGCCGAGGCACCTGCGACACACGTGGAAGGGACCGAAATATAAACATGGCGAGGAATTGACTTTCAAGCTTAATAAAAGGACCAAGCAGGTGCGCTTTAAAGGCTCTCGTACACGCTACGGTGCGACAGTCCAGGTAACTTCCGAGGTTAACAACCTACGTGCCTACGTTCAGACCTTAGGGATTATCTAGCCGCCACGACGGCGCCTGGTCAAATTCCAACTTGCCAAGCTGTCAACCCTTGCTAATATATAATTATATTAAAATAAAATCTATATATATGTTTTCCTGTAGACCTCGATACAGGCTCACTCACAATTGTCTGAATCACAGTCTCAAGGGCTGCAATCAACCACAGGTTCAATTATGAAAAATTCAATAACAGGAGAAATTCTTTCAAATTTTATTTAATTATTCAGATATAAAAATATGGACGTCAAATTCCATTATAATATTTTTTTTTATATACAAAGGGTAAAAATTAATATTGCTATTTAACTAACGACACGTATAAAAAAAATCAGTCAAGGATAATTTGATTTTTAATAAATTAATTAAAAAATTACGTCCATTGAAAGAATATATATATAAAAATACCAACGTTTCGAACCAAGTTAGGTAATAAAATTAAGGATTACGTAGGATAAAGCGACAGTGACGTCCTGTGTTCGATTCCTTGTCCGGCCGAGGACTTTTCAACACTCAATTCGTTAATTCGGCCTTAAACAGTCGAGCCTTTATTGATCCTATTTCTCCGGTCCTTGAAATATTTTATTTAATTATTCAGATATAAAAATATGGACGTGAAATCGTCATTCCATTTTTTTTACTATACAAAGGATAAAAATTAATGTTGCTATTTAACTGACGTAACGTAAACCAAAGAAATCAGTCAAGGATAATTTGATTTTTAATAAATTAATTATAGAATTACGTCCCTTGAAAATATATAAAAAAAATACCAACGTTTCGAACCAAGTTTTTTTAAATTCATCAGGTAATAAAATTAAGGATTACGTAGGAAAAAGCGGCCGTGGATTTATCGGAGGTCCTGTGTTAGATTCCTGGTCCGGCCGAGGACTTTTCAACCCTTAATTCAGCCTTTAATAGTCGAACCTTTATTGATCCTATTTCTCCAGTCCTTGAAATATTTTATTTAATTATTTTATTTTATTAAAATTTTATTTAATTATTTAGATATAAAAATAAGGACGTAAAATCGTCATTCCATTTTTTTCCTATGCAAAGGATAAAAATTAATGTTGCTATTTAACTGACGTAATGTAAACAAAAGAAATCAGTCAAGGATAATTTTATATTTAATAAATTAATTACAGAATTACGTCCCATGGAAATATAAAAAAATACCATTTTTTAATTCATCAGGTAATAAAAGTAAGAATTACATAGGATAAAGCGACCGTGAGGTCCTGTGTTCGATTCCTGGTCCGGCCGAGCGAGACTTTTCAACCCGTAATTGGTTAAATCAGTGTCACAGCCTTGTTTATTGACACCAATTGAAATATTCCTCGATTCCAGAAAATGTTTACCGAATCGGTTATTTTGCAAAATATAAGAACTTGTATTAGGTGAAGACTAATGAGGTGAATAAGTTAGACAAAATTTACCAAGGTTTGCAAATTCGTATCAGGCTATTTATTTCTTCCATCACTTATCATTTGTCTGTTAATTGCCTACTTATTTATCTGATTAAGAAGATATATATTATTTTTTTGGGAAAACTTAATCTTAATTTATGTGTGTTTCTGTTGTCCACAAAGATCTCACTTGAGGGTAGTTTCCCTTGTCCTTGGAGAGAGAAAGAAATAATTTGTAATTTACCCGACATTAATTTATATGCCGGGTAGGGTCCTTAAACTATAACCCGGGGGCCTTAGTAACCCTTGGCTACCTTCCGCATCCCCCCTTTCAAATCCCTTTCCTCTGCTATAAGAGGGGAGATGTCACCATGTGGATTACCCTCATATATATATATATATATATATATATATATATATATATATTGAATGATTTTGTTTGAATTTATTTAGTGTGTAGAACAGAGAGAGACCAGGAAAACCATAGTAAAGTCGTTGGCTCTATTGAGTTCTCTACCTTCTTAGCAACATTCATTATTGGAGTCGACCATTGTTGACGGTCAGGGACAAACTGAATACTTCTCGTGACGTAATAATACAAAGTAAAGTTCAATACAGTCCAACGAAAGACGTAAGTATTTATGTGAACGCTTTGAATGACAGCACCTTCTTCTTTACTAGCAGAAGGAAATTAATTGAGATGATATTTTCGTGTGTGTGTGTGTGTGTGTGTGTGTGTGTTTTGTTTGGGAGATAAAAAGTAAATGAAGCTGAATCTTGTACTCACTTTTGCTGCGTTCCTTGCAATAATCGTTCTAAATTGTTTTCGTTATAGTCGTCCATGCCTTCATCTGCAACACACAAGAACAAAGGGGGTAGTTGTTAATCACTTGGCAACGTGGTTATTAGAAAGGATGAGAGGGGGTTGGAAAAAAAATCAAATAATAGTAGTAATTTTTTTAAAAGAAAAAAAGCTTTTACACAGTGCACAATTACTTTTATTTCTAAATTATAGATAATGTGATGATCAGTTCCGTGAGTTATTGACCTACACACATGTACATATGAGGGCAGAAGTCGTACAGTACGTGAGGTAATTTTTACAATTAATTAAAGTCGTCCATGCCTTTAAAAACGGAGTTGTTTGAACATTGGTCAATTCTTATTCCCGCGTTCTTTGTGGTGGCCACGAGGGATGTTTTTAAACTTAAGTCCCGAGCGTTGCAGCTCTTGCCTTTGTTTTATGCTAATTTGAAAAATGGGCTTGCCTAATTGTATTGATCAGGCCCAGGCGTGCCCTAAACTATGTTATACACTAATCCTAACTTTAAGACCTAAAACCTAGTACCGTTACCAATCCTAAACCTATCACTAGTCGAAATTATTTTTATGCTGTCAAATTTGGAATTTTTTTGCCATGTCAAAAAATGTTCTACTCTTAATTGATAAATAATTCCTAATCATTTCTAAGCCTAACGTATTATGTACATCTAACATCTTGGTATATCCAGGTGCACCGGGAATTCTTATTCATTAAAAGACACAGAATTCATTATACTAGCTCGGTGTCCGGCGTTGTTAAACTCAGCGACATCCATAACCCCAGATTCGACTCATACTCGTTTGTTTGTTTGTTTTTGCTTTATTTTATTTTTTATGTAACGTCTTTCAAGGATGCTACCGTCTCATTCCGAAAGGGGTTGAAATTATACCCCCCGCGCTCCCTCCCCCCAAAAAAAACAAGTAATATGTGGAGAAGCGCTGTCAATCTCATTGACACACCCCCAGAAAAATATTCATCCGACGCAAATATCGGCCGTTTGAGCCTGTAAGAAAATTTACACACACCCCCCCACCACCGTTGTTAGTCGTGTCTTACATCCTTATTCACCCCTCCCCTCCCCCCGCCCCAACAGTGTTCGTTTCTGGTTAGAAAGGAAAAGGGTTTACGAAATTTGGTCAGATTTGCACCAGCTGGTGTAGATTTCTATGCGACGCACACAAACACAAGAGTCTATTTTTGTCGACCTCCTGTGGTGCAAGGGTCAGCGTGACTGCCTCACATCGCAGAGGTCCCGGCGAGGCCGTGGATGTTTGTGTGTGTGCGTGAGAGAGAGAGAGAGAGAGAGAGAGAAGGAAACTCTCAGTCCCCCGACCAGAAAAAATAATTATTTCCCATACAGAGTCGGTAATAACCAGAGCTGTTGATGCGACTGTAAATAAATCAATATGGAAAAAAGAAAAGTCTCTTTTATTTGTTACGAGGAGGAGGAGGAGAAGAAGAAGAAGAAGAAGAAGAAAAAGAAGAAAATAGTGCGAACAGCCATCACAGACATTCGTCATTCCTACTTATACACGTGTATTCGCCCAACTACCACTTAACTGTGTTTAGATTGATACATGACTTATTATTCCTTCCATTAGTCCTCGGTCTAGGAAAATAGGACACGTCACAATATAAGATTACATGAAAAGAATAATTATTACAAATACACGGGTTATAAAAACCAAACAATGTACTTAACAAATAAAATATATGATTTCAAACTACGTTAAAGACACTAATAAAACGACAGCAATTAGTAATTAAAGAAACGATAAGTGTTTTGAAATGAAATAAAAACCGTCCGATTGAAAATAGTGAATAAGAGAGACAGCCAATACAGACAAAAAAAAGAAGTGATGATATAAATACCACACAAGAATGTTTTATGGAATCCTTGTTCCCTGTCGTTAGGTGCTGAGAAGAGCCTAGAGCGACACAACTGCACTGGTCAGTTGCCAACACTGAAAGCCTAGCCAAGTGAGAAGACAAAAAAGTGATAATAAAACTGACGAGTGCAGTTGTGTCGCTCTAGGCTGTTTTTAGCACCTGACGAAAGGGAACAAGGATCCCAGAAACGTTGTGTGGTATTTATATCATCACTTTTTCGTCTGAATTTTTTTTTTAATTTTGAGTTTCATTGTTTGTGATGTGTGTCGTCAATGTCTCCATCTCGTCATTGGCCACTGTCTAACACAACGCATAGGAATTATCATCAGTCTTCTAATAAAAGATACATAATAACGAAATAAACACTATTGTATTTATTTAATAAGAAAGATAGCCAATACTGACAAAAAAGGGTAATATAAATACCACACAACGTTTCATGGATCCTTGTTCCCTTTCCTCAGGTGCTGAGAAGAGCCTGGAGCGACACAACTGCACAGGTCAGTTGACAACACTCAAAAGAATCTGTGAGTGATGTATTTTTTAAAGTTATTATTTTTTTTTAATTTCTCCGTAACCCGCATTTAAGCAAAGACCCTGAATCCCTGTGTAGATAAACCCTTCGTTGCTCCTTAATACCTAGATTACGGAAAATCCTCAATAGACGTAAACTTTAATTACTAAAATGGGATTACGTCCCGGCCCTGGTCCTTACTTAAGCCCAATGTAACCTGCGTTCCCTTGCGGGATGCCAGATTAAAACTTTTATTTGTGCTCATCTTTCCGTAGCTCCCTTTGCGAGCAGAGGATTTGGTTTAAAGACACTCGTGCGAAAGTTTTTAAGTATTTATTAATTGAAGCAAAGTATGTTAGTGAAAGGCTCGTGAATAACCACTGATGTGCGTCCAGCTGTTTACATAAGACTCTCACGCATCCTGTCGTCTACTTACTACTACTAAGTGTCCTCGCTGATTCATTACTATTAACTGTTTATGTTTTACACTTTAACTTCGTTTCTTTGGTTCAAAGTCCATCTTCCAACTGTCCACCTCAGCACTACCCTTAAAGAACAAGACTTTTCCCTTTTCCACAGCCGCCGAACGTAGCACTTAACAGTTTCTCGGTGGAGTTTCTTTGTAACGTTACTATATATTCATAATTATATGGACATTGGGCATACGATGACCTCAACAGAGGCCTGCGAGAGCTATTCTCTCGCAGGCAATAACTGCGATGGATGTTCTCTCGCAGGCAGAACCTTTTAGGAGAGATACGAAGGGGCTAACTTTGGGTATGCCTTTTCCTCTCCGTTTTTCAACTAAGGTTCCCACAAGCCGAGGCACCTCGGCCTGTTTTTAAAGGTGTATGTTCCGGGGTCGCAGACCTTGGGCATACGGTAAGAGTTGTTCGCTATTCCCATTGGAATAGTCGGCCAGCTGCCTCCTAAACTGGTCGAGGCACGGAGAAGGGAATGCTGCGTCCCCACAGCAAACTCCTCTCCCGCTATCGGAAGGGCGTGCAGGCTTTCCTAGGGTTTTCCCTGCATTTCTTTAGGCTAATGCCGGGTAGGATCCTTAAACTATAACCCGGGGGCCCTAGTAACCCTTGGCTACCTTCCGCATCCCCCCTTTCTAATCCCTTCCTATGCTATTAAAGGGGAGTTGCCCAGTGTGGATCACCCTCATGTAGCCTGGTGCCCTAAAAAAAACCTTGGGCATACAGTGAGAGTTGTCCGCTCCTCCTATTGGAATAGTCGGCCAGCTGCCTCCTAAACTGGTCAAGGTACGGAGAAGGGAAAGCAAACTCCTCTCCCGCCATCCAGGGAAGGGCGTGGGACAAGTACCAAATGCCCGGCCTACCTGGTGCAGGATTTTCTAGGGTTTTCCATGCATTACTTTTAGCGAATGTCGGGTAGGATCCTTAAAATATAGCCCGGGGGCCCCTAGTTAACCCTTAGCTACCTTTCTCTACCCCTCCGCATCCCCCCCCCCTTTCAAATCCCTTTCCTCTGCTATAAGAGGGGAGTTGCCACCATGTGGATTACCCTCATGTAGCCTGTTACCCTAAAAAAAAGAAGATTGTAGGTTTTCCCCTTAGAATAAACTATTCTTGAGCTTCCACTGGGGTCATAGTAGAATCTATTGGTCTGTCTTTGTTGGTCTTTGCTGCTCTTTTGCTTTGTTTGTTTCATGTACGAGGGGCCGTGGATTTTGCAGATTCCTCTTCCCTCTGTTCCGTGACGTCACTTGTCCCTCGTTTGTATGTTTCCTCCTGCAGTGTATGCGTGCGTCAAGTTAAGTGTTGTATGATTCTGTATGTTATTAGAACTGTAAGTACCCTTAGTATAGTTAAAGAATGTTTCCAAAAATAAATTTGATGATGGCACATGAGATAAGGTTCTTAGAATCTATTATAGCTGAAGAAAGGTAATGATATCCAAAAAAGATAAAAAGACAGACTAAAATAAAATAATAAAACCTGTAGTCCTGTACGAGGGGGTGTGAGAGTTGGATACTTAACCAAGGCCGACGAAGAAAAATTAAAAATATTTGAAAGGACGATCCTGAGGAAAATTTATGGTCCAAGCTGATGGAAAATATGGAGAATAAAATACAACGACGAGTTACAGAGACTATACTGACATAGTACAACATGGAGGCTGAAATGATGGCTAGGACACGTGATGAAGGATGGAGGATATTGAACCCATGTAAGAAGCTAACCTTCACAAAGGTAGAAGTTAAGGAAGGCCCAAGTTAAGATGGCTAGACGGAGCCGTGAAGGACCTACAAGGACATGGTGGATAGAGGCGCAAGATAGGAATAGATGGAAGGATATCATTAACTAGGCTAAGGGCTGTAACGCAGGGCAAGAAGAAGACATGCCATAAGATTCTTAGAAAATTTATAACTTAATTTAAAAATATGAGACATTTTCATTACATAATCATTCCTTTTCAACATCAATGTAACTGAAATAACGATAAAGCTCTTGAAAGACGCCTCGAGGTAAACCAGTGTGACGTTACACGTAAAGGGAAACGTGAGAAGTGATTGTGACAGCAGGCGAGAAATTAATCACTGGTCTGTGGGCGAAGACAGAAAGAGAGGGAGACAAAGGGAAATATTACATCAAAGACCTCCTCGACACGACGCGGGACGAATGCGACTGGACAAGTTTGATAGCTTCCGCTGATTGGAAACGGGGCAAGGAAGGAATGAAGGATGTGTGAGGCGACATTTTCTAATAACACGCACACAGAGGAAAGAGGGGGATAAAAGCCCACCCTTGCAAATGGAACAAAAATTAGACAAGCAATCACAAAACTTTAAAATGGGGAGCCGTGAACTCGTCAAAACTTTACTGATTGCCACTTTGTGTTTAACGAATTCCCGGAAGTAAGTTCTACTGCTAGAAAGGAAGTAGTAGGTCGGGTTGGGAGACTTCACGTGGCCCCACTTTAAGGGGATAGTGAACAAGGAGGGTTGTTCCATACGTCTGGTAATTATTTTAAGAAAGTAATTACTTTCACTATCGCGCTAATGTTGATAAACATGACCATTTCAAAGATGTTACATTAATTTATATATATATATATAATTAATTACAAATAAAACTTTTGGTAATTTCACTCCAAAAAATTACCTGACACCCGCTTTGAGTCGTAAAGCAGGATGAAAGGTCGGACGCTACAATATATATATTGTAGCGTCCAACCTTTCGTCCTACTATATATATATATAAAGGAAAAAGTCTGCGTCGACATGGTAGTTCGGTCCACGTAAAGAAATAGAAACAGTAAAAGTCTGCGGATCCAGAATTATGAATAGGGTTTGTCCAGGAAGTCCAACGGCGAGATATAATAGTTTACATGAAACGCAAGTAAACAGTTTTGACGGAGAGACTCATAAGATCGCAGTTTGGAAGCAGAACTGAACTAATTTTCGCATAGGGAGACTTTGAGGAGATCTACGTCCGAGGGCTGACTGAGGGTGAGATGATCCAGGTTCCAGGATAGCAGAGGTCCAGAGCAACGACCGTGTGTGTTCAAAAATCTAAAGTGTAGAATCAGTGAGTAATGAATGGCCTGTTTAGTGGGTGTTGACTTCAAGCTGCAAGAGTCCGCACTGGTACCAGCAGCACTGTCGTGAGTACAAGACAATTATTAATGACTGTAAACGATAATTAAAGGGTATAGTCAGATTACGTTGGCGTTTTTCTTTTCATTCGTTGTCTTTTACTTCTTGTATTTAATATTGTATTCTGTTAACTTCAATGAGTTTGGATTGTTAATATTTTAGTTCATTGTATTTGTTCTTCCTATCAAACCCAGTGGTGACCCTGAGATAAGGAGAAATTCGACGTAGTTGATTGTAAAATAATATAAAGCTGTATTTTCATAGAACGCCACGAAAATAATAAAATAAAAAATTGAAATATTTGTTTGTTAAATTGATGGAATTCGGCAGGGCTTATCATGTGTCATTATCAACAATAAATTTTGAATTACATAATAATCTTGTTAATTATTCCTATTAATTAAGACCACCTTATTAATTATTACATAAATGGCGCCCAACGTGGGGCTGATTTAAATAAATCTTTTTTTTAATTATTACAATATATACAACATAAGGAGAATTCAATAAGGAATAGGAACTAATTTGGTGACGAAGTCACATACGAGCTTGGATAGTGAGGAGGGATAGAAATAAATAGGATAAATAAAGAGGATTACGCTTTATGTGAATTAATATGCTCAGGCGTAGAGAATCACTTTCATAGAAAAGCAGGGAGAAGGAAGGAAGAAGAAGAAGAAGAAGGAAAGACTGGAAATATTTGACCCAGGCAGGACTTGAACCTGCACGATCTGCTCCTTACACTGACGCCTCAACCATCTCGTCCACCGGGTCAATTTCCTAGGACTGCGCAAATGTAGACAGTCTTATTATGGAGATAATTAGTTATTTTTAGAAGAGGAATGGACAGAGTAGAGGGAATGAAGTATGTAGATAATGGGCGATGAACGTACGAGCACTCCTTGGTAGTAATAAATCCCGTTGCTTGTGTCACTTGTTCTGCTCGTCAGGCAGACTGCTGAGGTCAAGGTTGCAATTGTGGTGGAGTGTGTCGCGTGTCAAAGAGCTCGTCCGCGCTCTCTGCTCCTTCTCCTTCCCTCACGCAAGACAGATTCAGCCCCCACGTGTCGGGTCGTCACGCGCCACGCCGCCATTTTATCACACGTCTATAGCTTCTGCATCTCTCAAGTCCGTTAAACTAAGGAAACTTAATTTTAAATAATTTAATAACGTTGGCAACAACCATACGTTGTTCCAGCGATATCGTTTTACTCGCTGCCGCCGCGTGTAACCTCTCTGTGACGCGTTATGTAAACTCTCTGTTCACGTTTGTAGAAATTTACTGACAAGTCCAAATCGTAACGTAGTACATAAAAAAAATGAGCGCGTATTTACAGGTTATGTTGTTGACCTTAATGAGTAAATAATTTGTTTTATAATTTTTGGTTTCAAAGTGAAAGTAAACAGAATCTCTCACCCAAACAATTTTTAAATTGAAACTGCATAAGACAAACTACGATGTTTTCCCTCCGGCTCTACGGCCGCATTGTCGTCACGTCCTCTCCTCCGCCTTGCATTCTTTCCTTGTGACTTGGCAATTTCACGACGTAATCGAATCGCGATTTATTTCCCTCCGCCCCGTCTATTTTCTTATGCACGAAGAGGGGGGGGGGGGCAAAATAAACGTCTGCTCCCGTCCTCCCTCTTCTTCATCGTCTGCGTGTCCTAGATAACGCATCCTCTCTTCCATATTTCCATTATATTATTATTATTATTATTATGGGAACGATCTCAGTGAATAATTTACCTCTCTGTTCGGTTCTGCCTCGCCCGTGAGGGAACTACAACAGTTTCTTTATTCAAGCCTAGAATCTGGTTTTCCAATGTCTAGTCTCGCTGAATTGGAAATGGAAATTCTGGTGAATAATACGGGTATGTAAATGATGAACAAACTGTTTCTTCATGTTCTGTTTGACCCCAATATTCCTACTTGTTTTATTCCTCCCGAGCTTAAAAACCAGTTTCCCCAAGTATAATTCTGTTCCCTGATTTCTTCTACCCTGGAATGCTGTAAGCCAACAATTGCAGAAAAACAATGGAAAACCATTAGTGAAAGAGGGGGGGGGGGCAAGGAGAGCCAAATACAGACAAAAGAAGTGCTGACATAACCACCACACAACGTTTCTGGGGGATTTCCTTGTCTTTCTCTACTTTCTGTCCAACATCTTTGCTACATCAGATATGTAGATGGCTTTTTTCTGTATTGTGAGTGAATTCAAGTGCAGTTGTCTCGCTCTAGGCTCTTCTTTAGCACCTGAGGAAAGGAGACAAGGTTCCCACCCAGAAACGTGTATTGTCGGAATTCGCTATCTTTCTTATTAATTAATTATCATCCCATCTTACTATTCACCCATGAACTTGAATTATCCGTTCTCTTATTTTCCTTGACCTCACCGTGTCCATTCACAATGACACCATTATCACCAATTGGTTCAGAAAGCCTCTAGACGTGTTCTCAATTATCTTCCTGGTAATCCTCCACACTTAAACAGAGCCATGGTGTAGAATCTTGTCTACTAGACGGATCTGTGCTAGTCTCTAACTCCAAGTTACATCAACACTCCTTAAATATGAGGACCCCACAGCAAACTCCTCTCCCGCCATCGGAGGGCGTGGGACAAGTACCAAATGCCCTACCTACCTGATGCAGGTTTTTCTAGGGTTTTCCCTGTATTACTTTTAGCGAATGCCGGGTAGGATCCTTAAACCATAGCCCGGGGGCCCCTAGTTGACCCTTGGCTACCTTCCTCTATCCTTCCGCATTCCCCTCTTTCAAATCCCTTTCCTATGCTATAAGAGGGGAGTTGCCACCATGTGAATTAGCTTCATGTAGCCTGCCTACACCTAAAAAACAACAACTATATATTACTCGAAGGAAGCCTGCGAGAGAATTCTCTCGCAGGTGAACCTTCCCAGAGAGCTCTGGCGGAGACTACCTTTGGGGATGCCTTCTCATCATCCAGAAAAGTCTAAGGCAGTTTTACGTCTACAGCCAGCCAGGAAAGTCTAAGGCAGTTTTACGTCTACAGCCAACCAGGAAAGTCTAAGGCAGTTTTACGTTTACAGCCAGCCAGGAAAGTCTAAGGCAGTTTTACGTCTACAGCCAGCCAGGAAAGTCTAAGGCAGTTTTACGTCTACAGCCAGCCAGGAAAGTCTAAGGCAGTTTTACGTTTACAGCCAGCCAGGAAAGTCTAAGGCAGTTTTACGTCTACAGCCAGCCAGGAAAGTCTAAGGCAGTTTTACGTCTACAGCCAGCCAGGAAAGTCTAAGGCAGTTTTACGTCTACAGCCAGCCAGGAAAGTCTAAGGCAGTTTTACGTCTACAGCCAGCCAGGAAAGTCTAAGGCAGTTTTACGTCTACAGCCAGCCAGGAAAGTCTAAGGCAGTTTTACGTCTACAGCCAACCAGGAAAGTCTAAGGCAGTTTTACGTTTACAGCCAGCCAGGAAAGTCTAAGGCAGTTTTACGTCTACAGCCAGCCAGAAAAGTCTAAGTCAGTTTTACGTCTACAGCCAGCCAGGAAAGTCTAAGGCAGTTTTACGTCTACAGCCAGCCAGGAAAGTCTAAGGCAGTTTTACGTCTACAGCCAGCCAGGAAAGTCTAAGGCAGTTTTACGTCTACAGCCAGCCAGGAAAGTCTAAGGCAGTTTTACGTCTACAGCCAACCAGGAAAGTCTAAGGCAGTTTTACGTTTACAGCCAGCCAGGAAAGTCTAAGGCAGTTTTACGTCTACAGCCAGCCAGGAAAGTCTAAGGCAGTTTTACGTCTACAGCCAGCCAGGAAAGTCTAAGGCAGTTTTACGTCTACAGCCAGCCAGGAAAGTCTAAGGCAGTTTTACGTCTACAGCCAGCCAGGAAAGTCTAAGGCAGTTTTACGTCTACAGCCAGCCAGGAAAGTCTAAGGCAGTTTTACGTCTACAGCCAACCAGGAAAGTCTAAGGCAGTTTTACGTTTACAGCCAGCCAGGAAAGTCTAAGGCAGTTTTACGTCTACAGCCAGCCAGAAAAGTCTAAGTCAGTTTTACGTCTACAGCCAGCCAGGAAAGTCTAAGGCAGTTTTACGTCTACAGCCAGCCAGGAAAGTCTAAGGCAGTTTTACGTCTACAGCCAGCCAGGAAAGTCTAAGGCAGTTTTACGTCTACAGCCAGCCAGGAAAGTCTAAGGCAGTTTTACGTTTACAGCCAGCCAGGAAAGTCTAAGGCAGTTTTACTTCTACAGCCAGCCAGGATAGAATTGGTGCCGAGAGATTGCCGTGGACGGATGAAGTATTTAGAAAGAGTCCAGATACCGGAGGTAGAACAGCGAGACCAGTTAGAACAATTTTGATATAAGTTG
Organism: Zhengitettix transpicula; assembly: GCA_037074705.1. Lineage (NCBI taxonomy): Eukaryota > Metazoa > Arthropoda > Insecta > Orthoptera > Tetrigidae > Zhengitettix > Zhengitettix transpicula. Next base: position 244,629,623 of record CM073590.1, on the reverse strand, counting down.
CAGTCTGTGAAATAAACATCCAAATATTCATCGATAAATATTTTTAGTGCAGAAGTCTAACTTATTCTATTCTCAAATTAGACCATTGTTTCAATTGTGGAAGACCAAGTAATTGCATCCAGCGTGTAATTATCGTCGGAACGAGTGAATAACATTTCCTTAACCAACAGAGAACCAACATTTGGTAAACTAAAAAGTATTAATTAGAATCAGTGAAAACCAAGGCCTGATATTAAATAATTAAAGAGTGTAAAAGTGTCCGAACGAGGTAAAAGTTGATTGTTCTGGCACCAGACCGACGGTCCGTAAGTAACATAATTTTGAATAATATTGTAAACGCTAATTAAAGGATAAAGTCAGATTTCGTTCGCTTCTTTCTAGTTTTCTTTTCATTGATTGTATTATTGTTTTATTTTAGGTAAATTATATTTTGAATTGTTAATTAGTCAAATTATACATTTATCGTGTCCTACTCATCAAACCCAGTAAAGACCCTGAGATATAAAAATTTTGGTTGCAATTGTTTTTGATAATAAATTATGTTTTATGTTTAAAATTTTGATTATCTTTTCATTTAATTAAAGCCTACCTGTTGGTTATTACAATATATATAGAGAGAAGTAATTCAAAAACATTACTAAACATTTGTAGACAGTTTGAAAAGAAAATTGCGAATAATAATAATAAATTCTGTAACGTATAATCGAGTCTGTTGCGTAGTGTAAAAGTGACGGGCCTGTCCGGGAGTTGAACCCGGGACCTCTCGCACCCGAAGCGAGAATCATACCCCTAGACCAACAGGCCACGCAACTGGCTGCAATATTCCCCGTGTCAGGTTCACAACGATTAGATTTCATTCACGTTTATGCGACACATCAGTGTGTAGTATTTAGGTAGACGTTACAATATATCGCAGCGACAGATGTAGACAATCTGCAAGTATCGATAAACACACTAAGTGAATTGGCGGAGAGAAATGACACACAGATAAATGAAGAGAAGACACGGAGGTTGGTAGTGTTCAGGAAAGGAGGAAGAACGTCAAATGCAATGGTTAACTGCTCAAGAGGGCTAACAACTTAAAATATCTAGGCATCACACACAATCCAAACAACGGGAAGGAGTTTCAGACTGCATATGAGATCTAGGGACCTTACACAACTATCCATCAGCACAGCGATGGACCTGTACTACCTGTATGGCCTAGAATACCTCACGTACAGACAACTGGAAGAACTGGAGCGAGTGAAGGCTAGATACCTGAAAAGAATTCAAGATCGAGGCTAGTGTACGACCTTCCTAATAGAGGATCTAAGATGCTGGTTCCAGCTTCAGAAAGCTTTTACAGGATCTGTATGAGAGGAAACGGAACATACCAGAGGACTTCTCTGCAGGACAGAACATGGATGGAAGCCAATTCAAGATCGAGGCTAGTGTACGACCTTCCTAATAGAGCATCTAAGATGCTGGTTCCAGCTTCAGACAGCTTTTACAGGATCTGTATGAGAGGAAACGGAACATACCAGAAGACTTCTATGCAGGACAGGACATGGATGAACTACGCCACACGAAGACGAGACTGGCGATCCATGGCTGTCACCATAAAGTGTGCTGCAACAAAGTATTTCATGAACCAAAAGACGAGTGTGTGTGTGTGTGTGAGTTGTGTTTAGAAGGCTGTGAGAGATATCATGTTGTAACATGTAGGAATAGACGTAAATCTATCGTAGGTTGTGATGTAATGTAAGTGGCATGTGTGCGCTTACAATATATTATTATTATATTTTGCACATTTATTTGTGGAAGGCGACGTCCTACTGGGATGAAGCAAGGACGAGGACTTTCCGGGAAGGCACCTCGACGGCCTGTCTAAAGAAGTTAACCTCTGAGCAGCGGCAGTACGTGCAGCTACAGCAGAATGGCCTCTGTGGGGAACTAAACGACCTAACCTTGTTACATCGACTCGGGGAACTTGGGAATCCCTAATGCGCCTTACGGATACTTGGCTACGCGACGCCGCAACTTGGAGATTGGCTCCTCCCACGTGTAATTGTCTGCGGCAGACGGGAAGCAGGCCCAGAGACAATCTTCGTCTGTATCATGATTGCAGTGCACTTTACTCATCGTCTGGTCCCTGGCATTAACAACCTGATGGGCGAGGTTTATTCATCGCAACTTGTGGCGTACCTCAGGGCTCAATGGTAGGACCGTTACACTTTCTTCCAGGACATGAGGACCCTCTGTCCTATGCGCAGATGATTGTTAGGGACAACGATTTAAATAATCTCAATACGAAAATTATAAACGTTCGGTAAGTTAACATATAACGTGTAACAAGCTAAGTTCGTCCGTTTAACAACAGAAAAATAATAACACTTTAACTGATAAATCCTCAAATGAGGCTTGCAGCTAGACAGTAAATTAAAGTGGAACTTGCAGACTTTTTTATATAGAGTGCCAGGCTACACGAGGATAATCCACGTGGTGGCAACTGTCCTTTAGTAGCATAGGAAGGGATTTGAAAAGATGGGGATGCGGAAAAAAGCCGTGGGACAAGTACCCAATGCCCTACCTACCTGATGCAGGTTTTCTAGGGTTTGTCCTTGCAACACTTATGCGAATGCCGGGAAGGATCCTTAAACCACAACCCGGGGAGCCGCCGTAGTTAACGCTTGGCTACCTTCCTCTAACCTTCCGCAGCCCCCCTTTCAAATCCATTCCTATACTATTAAAAATGAGTTACCATCGAGTGGATTACCCTTGTGTACTCTAAAAATATACATATAGGATAAGAACCCTCCACTCTAACCTCACACACTTCTGTCTGTTCTCTAAATCACCGCAACCCAAAACGTGGCTTATGCAAGACTGCCCTGGCGATCCAGCATGTCCTCTACGACCGCCTAATGCACGACAGGATAAAATAAAAATAATATAAACTTCATTTCAATGTAATTTCCTACATAGAATATGCGAAAACGTCGGGTTTAATATGCGAATGCCGGGAAGGATCCTTAAACCACAACCCCGGCAGCCGCCGTAGTTAACCCTTTGCTACCTTGCTGCACCCTTCCGCATCCCCCCTTTCAAATCCATTCCTATACTATTTAAAAGGAGTTACCACCGTGTGGATTACCCTCGTGTACTCTAATATATATATATACGAGGGCGTGCTTTTTAGTGCATATTGGACTGTTGTTTTTATTATTATTCTCTTGGGGTGCCTTCATATTAGCACTGTCGTCAGCCCTTTAGTTTCTATACCAGAATTCTGGAGAGAAAAAAAAGGACCAAGTGTAGAAGAGGAAGGAACGAAGAAATTTTTTCAAAAGGAAGTCGAAAACTTTACGACAGGATAAAATAATAATATAAACTTTATTTCCGCATAATTGCCTATATACAAAATGGAGGAAACTTCAGGTTTAATATAAAAATACAAAAGAAACATTTAAAATCATCAGTATACAGTCATCTTATAACAACTCATGTATCTTAATATCATATTTACTAAATACTCTTTGATATTTCTTCGAATCTATGTACAGTGCTCAGACGTTTTTGTATTAGTCCGCACTGTAAAATAGTCCGCAGGTGCCGTAATATTACAAGGGTTAGCTCTGTTTTGACCTGGGAGGTTATTTTTTTACCATCATAATAGTTTTAAAGAAACCATTATAAGACCGGTTGTGACTTACGGATGCGAGACATGGACCAAGACAAGTACTTTCGAGGGACGGATCTTGAGAAGGATATACGGCCCTAAAAAGAATAATGATGGTAGCTACAGGATTCTAATGAACCATGAGCTGGAAAAATCTGATTAATTCATATCATATCATTAACGTCAAATCAACCGAGATTCGAGTCAAATCGGGGATATGGATGTCGCTGAGACTATTTTTAACAAACTGAGAAACGAAATTGGAGTGTATCGGGGGTTACGGATAAATGACATCTCGGGCAACGCCGGGCACCCCCCAGCTAGTTCTAAATAAAACGTAGAAATCGGAACGAGAAATAAAGTCGTGTAGTCAGTGAATATTTATAAAGTGCGAGGGAAGGATGAAGAACGTCGGAGAGGAAATGAAGGATAGTGTGACCTCTGGGGACAGTAAAATCTTCAAGGGTTATTTTGAGGATTGGTATCAGTTGAATGGTGGTTGTAGTATTTTATGACACTTTACAAACGTTGTGCTGTTGGACAAAGGTCACCAACAACTCGCACATATATTGGTAAAGCCATCACAATACCTGTCAGCGTCATTGACTTTAGTTATTAAATTAATTTCGCGACGTATGTTAATACATAATAAAGAGTAATCAAATTTATACCCTCCACCATGTTGGTAGACAGTTGGACCAGGGGAAGAGTCTTCACTATTGTTAGTCGCGCTCGTACAACTGGAGGAAATCGTCCACGCCCTTCCTCTTCATCAAAGTCAGTCTCTTAACTGTCGCGAGGGAAGGTTAATTTTCTTCGGAGTGAATATAAAATGCACCCTGCGGCAACTTCTCCCTCCCGACCCTCTGTGCTCTCATATTTTTAATACTGCGGGCCGGAGTTTTGTTGCAAAAAAACTGTCCCCGGAGGACGGAAATTTTTGCCGGGACTCGGCAGCGTCCGTGTCCTCCCTGGAGGCCCTCCGCTGCCTTCATGCCGCTAAGGAAGGGACATACTGCAAGTACGCGGAACTACGACAACCCTGAGGAGGTCATGCACGAACCGACGCGAGTTCTCACAGAGGCACAGATTATTGACGATAGTGGGAAATTATTTGTTCCTCAACTTTCCCTGACCTTCCCTGTCTAAAAGCTTACTTTTTTCCTCCTCCTCTGTTAATTTTTTAATAGAACCACTGTGTGATGGATGCTTATTCATTGGTAAAACGTAATAATTAGCAATACTCTACAGTATGCGGCGCGGCAAACGGACAACGACAAAGGCAATAAATCGACGATGCAACATAATCATGCTAATCATATATATATATATATATATATATATATATATATATATATATATATTGTAATACTAATTAATGAGGCTATTCATTGTTTTAAAATAATTGGATTGTTAGCGGTACAATTTCTTGAAAGCAATAATCACGGCAAGCTCTTTGTTGGAAACCGCGCGTTCATACAGAGAGCAGTCTGGCGAAAGTTTTGAGAGAGAGAGAGAGGGAGGAGACTAATTTAGCGGCACGACGAACATTACGGGAGTAAATAGTTCTTGACGGAGAGACTCGTGATATAAAATCGCAAAGTGGAAGCAAAAGGTTTGCAACTCACAGACCGAAATAACATTTCGCATAAAGGGCATCGAGGAGACACACGTCCGAGGCTCAGCGGCTGATCCCAAAATCCCAGGTGGAATAACAACGAGAACTATGACCGTGTGTATTGAAAATTTAATGTGTAGAATCAGTGAATAACGGCCTTTTTAGTGAGTGTTGTCCTCAAGCTCCAAGAATCAGATCTGGTACCAGAAAGACATTCGTGAGTACAAACACAACTATTTGAAGTCTGTAAACGAGGATTAAAGGTACAAGTCAGATTTCGTTATCTTGTTTAGTTTTCGGTTTTCTTTATTGTGTTTAGAATTTATATTCCATTCACTTCAATTTTGATTTGTTAATTAGTTTATTAAATTTGATTGTTCTTACTAGCAAGCGCAGTAAAGATCCTGAGAGAGAAAGAGTAGTTATATGTAATTGTTTATAAAATAGGAAAGTTTGTATTTTCCTAGAATGCCACAAATAAAAAAAAATTTGGTTTGTAAATTAGATTTACTTTGGCGTGCCAAAGTAAGGCTCATAAAGCGTACCTTTAAAGAATAAATTTGTTTTACTAAAATAATTAATTTATTTGATTAAAGTTTTTTATAATCTTTACAATATATATATATATATATATATATATATATATATATTGTACTGAATAACTTGTGGCTGTGGAAGCAGCGCGTGGCCACCCTTTGTCCCCGGGCCTCAGAGGGTCTCGGTGGAACAAATGAAAAGAACTATGAGCCTGCTGATTTGCTGACTATTTGTGAACGTGCGCAAGAACTGCCCTAAGATGCGGAAAGGCAGAGCAAGGTAGCCAAGGGTTAACTAGGGCCCCCGGGATGCACTTTAAGGATCTTACCCCGGGGCATTCACCTAAAAGTGATGCAGGACAAGCTCTAGAAAAGCCTGTATCAGGTAAGGTGAGCATTTGGTACTCGTCCACGATCTTTCGATGGCAGGGATAAGGAGTTTGCTGTGGGGACTACGTGCCTCGACCAGTTTATGAGGCAGCTGGCTGACTATTCCAATATGAACAGAGAACAACTTACCGTATGCCTCAAAGTCTGCGACCCCTTGGAACTAACACCTCTCTGAAAACAGGTCGAGGTGCCGCGGACTTGCCGGAGTCATATACAGAAACGAAGGGAGGAGGAGGCATCCCCCCAGGTTAGCCCTCTCCGTCACTCGTATATGCTAACAACAGCTCCCACAGGCCGATTTTCAACTGTTTCACGAGGTTTTTTTTGTAAAGGTGTTGCCAGGCTATGTCTAGGGTAAATCCAAATGGTGAAAACTCCCCTCTTATAGCATAGGAAAGGGAGTGAAAGGGGGATGTGGAAAGGTAGAGGAACGTAGCCAAGGGTTAACTAGGGGTCCCGGGCTGCACTTTAAGGATCCTACCCCGGGTCATTCGCCTAAATGTGAGGCAGGGGATACCCCTAGAAAAGCCTGAATCAGGTAGGTCGGACATTGGGTACTCGTCCCACGCCCTTCCGAATTTTTTTATGGCAACATGTTACATGAGGGTTATCCACGTTGGGAAACTCCCCTTTAATAGCATGGGAAGGGATTTGAAAGGGGGGATGCGGAAGGGTAAGAGGAAGGTAGTCAAAGATTAACTAGGGTCCCCGGGGCTATAGTTTAAGGATCCTACCCGGCATTCGCCTAAAGAAATGCAGGTAAAACCTAGAAAAACCTGCATCAGGTAGGTCGGGCATTGGGTACTTGTTCCACGCCCTTCCCTGGATGGCGGGAGAGGTTGTTTTGCTGTGGGGTCGCAGCTTACCCCTCGCTGTGCCTTGACCGGTTTAGGGGGCAGCTGGCCGACTGTTCCAATGGGAACAGAGAACAACTCTTACGGTATGCCCAAGGTCAGTGAACCCCTGAACATACACCTCTCAGAACAGGCCATGGTGCTTCGGATTGTGGGAACCTTAGTTCAAAAACCGGAGAGGGAGGAAAAGGCATCCCCAAACGTAGCACCTTCGTATCTCTCCTACAAGGTTCTGCCTGCGAGAGAACATCCCTCGCAGGTATTGCCTGTTAGAGAACAGCCCTCAACCACGCCTTGCCGTCGGCGTCGGATAATTTAATATATATCATGGAAGAAATTTCAGACGCTTCCATCGAAAGGTCCTGGGTTCCGTTCAGAGACAGTTACAATTTTTACAGTCCGTTTCGTAGAGCCAGTGAAATGAAAATAATTTGGTTCGTTGACTGTACAAGAGTTGGCTCCACTGTCGCATGTATAGTTGTAGGTTTTATATAAATTGTATTAAAAGTTACGTCATCCGGGACAAAACATTCACGCGGCGTTGGCTTGATGTGGCTTGACTCTGTTGCAGCGTTAATCCTCTGTCACGCAAAAAACCCCAACGACATCACTTCCGGACATCAACACATTCTCTATAGTTTCCGCCCGTCAGTCGCACCAACATCACCACATCACGAGCGGGAGCACCACGCGAAACGAGGATAATCGTTGCGTGATCCTTCCAACTGGAACATCAAGTTCTAAAGCGTGAATTATGGACGAAAAATCACGTGCACGCTGCGTTTCGGTCTGCAGTCGACAATTACATTTACCAGCAGCAGGAAGTCATCCGGCAGCTGGTTACTAAATTTTTAAATGAATAAGAAACATAGCCAATGAAGACAAAAAAAAGAGTTGATATAAATGCCACACAAAAAAAGTTTCTGGGATCCTTGATCCCCCATTCCTCAGGTGGTGAAGAAGAGGCTAGAGCGACACAACTGCACTCGTCAGTTGACAACACTCCGAAGCAGACGTACATTAGGATTTGGAGTATTATAAATATAAGCATTTGAGTTTTGTCAACTGACGAGTGCAGTTGTGTCGCTCTAGGCTCTTCTTTAGCACTCCTGAGGAAAGGGGGACAAAGATCCCAGAAACGTCGTTGTGTGGTATTTATATTATCCCCTTTTTTGTCAGAATTGTCTATCTTTCTTATACATTATTATACGATTAATTAAAAATGTATAGAACATTACTTACAATTAATTACATGAAATGTGGTAGCGGACATAAATTTCTTTGATGCGATTTGCACCCGGCACATGTTGCCAAGTCTACAGCTGTTGAGAGCATTGTCAGTGACCGAATCCTTGGAACGAACAGGAAAGGGGCCATGTTGTCCGCTCATGCCACGGCCGCTCCAAATACGGCTACCATGTTGCGACGGCTAAAGTCGCGATTAGAGAGAATTGTGCGCCAGCTGTTTCCTTCGTGACCTCTGGAGATGTAAGGAGGGAGGGAGATTAGGCTCCAGCAAGGCAGGCGCCGTGTGGGAAAATTAACAGTCACCGACCCCGCGGGCAAAGAACAGGAAGGATTGTAGGAAAGGAAATAGGGGTCTTGGTATCTATAGTAACCGGCTTGAAATAATCAGAAAGCGCTTGGAAGTTAAATATAAAGCTTAATAAAGAGGAAACGACGGAACTGTAGAGCCCCAGGAACCTTCACACATCAAGATGACAGTCTAAAGACAACTGCTAAGAGAGGCTTCAGTGAGTGAGAGGGGGGAGGGAAACCCTGAATGCAGAGGATCTTTCATGAAGACCGGGGGAACCAATTAAGATCAGTCCAGTTGATCTGTGGCGGGGCCCCCACAAACCGGTTAACATTGGATTTACACGGACTATAACCCAAAACGGAGTTTAAAACTGTCTATGTGTTTTTAGAGGAGCTTTAATGAAGGCGGGGGAACCAATTAAGATCAGTCCAGTTGATCTATGGCGGGGCCCCCACAAACCGGTTAACACTGGATTTACACGGAGTATAACCCAAAACGGGTTTAAAACTGTCATGTGATTTTCGTAAATAAAAGCTGGTCAACATCCGTTGACGTCTAAAGCGAAGTTAAACTCTCTCGAGTGATAAAAAATAAGAAGAAAAAGTAATAAAGACTTTGTGCCACGGTCTCTGCAACACGAGTATTTTTTCGAAAATATTAATATGATGAATTCTTTCTCGTCGTAAGTGAAGTTTTGAGGCAGGACCCGAAGGAGGGAGACAGACACACGGATAAATTATCAATTAGAGAAACAAGCCAGCTGTTTCCTTCGGGATCGCTGGAGATGTAAGGAGGAGGGAGGAGATTAGACTCCAGCATGACTGGCGCCGTGTGGAAAAATTAACAGTAACAGACTCCCGGGGGCAAAGAACACCAGGGAAATGTGAGGAACATGAAAAAAAATTGTAATTGAAGGACAAAGAAGGAGAAAGAGAAATTCGAGGCGTGTCGCGACAAGGGAAGGATTTTTTTTAATAAAAATTCACCAAACACCGGAACAGAGAAGACAGTTGTCAGAGAGTTAATGAGAGACATTTCTGAAAGGATTTTTAGACAGTTTTGGTGACGATAGAAGTCTTGAGGAGACAGTTGCCAGGAGGGAAGTTAATGTTAAGGCTTTAATAAACAACCCCAGATTCTCTTCACGAGGACCACCACGGACATTCAGCAGCGAAAACCACAACTTAAGGAGGGGAGGAAAGTGAATTATCTACGTTACTCTTCTACATGGTCCACAGGCACCCTGAAAAATTCCTTCCGGTGTCATGCGCGACGTTTAATAAATATCACTGAATTTACATCATCAGTTAAAAAAGGGGGACCAAAGAACATTACTGCAGCATTTTTTTCTCATGTTGGTGCGTGACGTCACACACACCGTCCCCCAACATGGCCGCCGTATTTGGAGCGGCCGTGGCATGAGCGGACAACACGGCCCCTTTCCTGTTAGTCGCAATGATGCGGCCATTGACATAAACAACTGACACTAATTATTTAAATAGAATTTAAAGTTCTAATCCATTTAAGGTGTTTCATATTTAAGTAATACTGTCTCGTTAATTAAAGTAATTATCATTTAGTTAAATCAACCAGTTTTTATTACATCGTTGAAATACGAATTTGGCTAATACGTAAGAGGGAAACTCAAAATACGGCGGCCATGTTTGGGACCCGTGTGTGACGTCACGCCACTAACACGTGGCACTGCTGCAGTGACGTTCTTCGGTCCGTTTTTAACTGATGCATTGCCTCTTTGCCCGCAGTTGTTTACTTGGTACTTGGTACAAATTCGCAGCCGTGGTCTCGTCCCCTCCCCCACGCGAAAAACGAGTGAAAAAAGACTTCGACGATAAAAAGCAGTCGTCCCTTGTGACATTAGCGGAAATTAAAACTGAAGATACAGAACGGACTTTAAGTGAAGTGTAAAATTAAAAGCACCGCTTTTTTTAAAAAATGAAAAAAAAGTGCGATATTGAGAGGAAAGTATTATTTATTGATATAGGATAATAAAGGACATAAGGGAGCAGATGGCGGCTCTCAGCTTGAAAGCTTTTCAAATGATCGTGAGATAAATGGCTCCACTATGACAGTTAAATTTTATAGTTTAAAACCCATCGACGTTGAAAATGGCAACGCATAGATTTTTACTCTTTTTATAAAGAACATTTATGGAAAATTAGGGGGGATGGGGATGGGAAAAAATGAAAAATCTACCACCGAATGAATACTAACATTTTGAAGTGGAAGAGGGTTTATATTTATGGAATTAAGGGTTCCAGGGACAAAGAGGAATAAATTTTAGAATACAACAAGGACAGAAGGTAACGGATTAGGATAGGCGGGGAACATGTCTAGCTATGAGGTAAAGGATGGAACTGAAAGCACAGAAATACAGAAGGATAAGTGTTAAGGTACAGAGATAAAATAAATAATAAAAAAAAGGTTTTAAAAAGTTCTGACAACGGAGGAACATTTTTGAGTTATTTAACTGAGAAATAACCAGGATAAGTACGTAAAAAATAATTTTAGAGTTGTTGGTCGCACTGAATACTGTACTGTGAGGATAAAACAAGCAGGAACAGTAATTGTTTATATTTTTTAGTTATTTTCAGTCGCCTCTTCCCATTGTATTTATCCTGTTATAGCAATAATAGGTAGGAAACTGTGGTCAGAACGCGGTTTTTCTCTTACGTATTCACCAATTCGTATTTCAACGATGTAATAAAAACTGGTTGATTTAAATAAATGATAATTACTTTAATTAACGAGACAGTATTACTTAAATATGAAACACGTTAAATGGATTAGAACTTTAAATTCTATTCAAATAATTAGTGTCATTTGTTTACGTCAATGGCCGCATCATTGCGACTAACAGGAAAGGGGCCGTGTTGTCCGCTCATGCCACGGCCGCTCCAAATACGGCGGCCATGTTGGGACACGGTGTGTGTGACGTCACGCACCAACATGAGAAAAAATGCTGCAGTAATGTTGTTTGGTTCCCCCTTTTTTAACTGATGATGTAAATTCAGTGATATTTATTAAACATCGCACATGAGACCGGAATAAAATTTTCAGGGTGCCTGTGGACCATGTACAAGAGTAACGTAGATACTTCACTTTCCTCCACTCCTTAAGTTGTGGTTTTCGCTGCTGAATGTCCGTGGTGGTCCTCGTGAAGAGAATCTGGGGTTGTGCGAACTTTATTAACGCCTCAACATTAACTTCCCTCCTGGCAACTGTCTCCTCAAGACTTCTAGCGTCACCAAAACTGTCTAAAAATCCTTTCACAAACGTCTCTCATAAACTCTCCAACTGCCTTCTCTGTTCCGATGCAGGCCATTTTTTTAAAAAAAAAATTCCTTCCATTGACGCGACACGCCTCGAATTTCTCTTTTTCCTTCTTTGTCCTCCAATTACGATTTTTTTCATGCTCTTGACATCTGCCCTGCTCCCAAACATTCCTAGCCTGGTGTTCTTTGCCCCCGGGGTTAATTTTCCCACACGGCGCCTGTCATGCTGGAGTCTAATCTCCCTCCTCCTTACATCTCCAGCGATCACGAAGGAAACAACTGGCGCACAATTCTCTAATTGATAACTTATCCGTGTGTCTGTCTCCCTCCTTCGCGTCCTGCCTCAAAACTTCACTTGCGATGAGAAAGAATTCATCATATTAATATTTTCGAAAAAATACTCGTGTTGCAGTGACCGTGGCACAAAGTCTTATTACTTTTTCTTCTTATTTTTGATCACTCGTGAGAGTTTAACTTCGCCTTAGACGTGAACGGATGTTGACAAACTTTTTTTTTAACGAAAAACACATAGACAGTTTTAAACTCAGTTTTGAGTTATACTCCGTGTAAACCCAGTGTTAACCGGTTTGTGGGGGCCCCGCTACAGATCAACTGGACTGATCTTTATTGGTTCCCCCGCCTTCATGAAAGTTCCTCTAAAAACACACAGACAGTTTTAAACCCCGTTTTGGGTTATACTCCGTGTAAATCCAGTGTTAACCGGTTTGTGGGGGCCCCGCCACAAATCAACTGGACTGATCTTTATTGGTTCCCCCTCCTTCATGAAAGTTCCTCTAAAAACACACATAGACAGTTTTAAACCCCGTTTTGGGTTATAGTCTGTGAAAATCCAGTGTTAACCGGTTTGTGGGGGCCCCGCCACAGATCAAGTGGACTGATCTTTATTGGTTCCCCCGCCTTCATGAAAGTTCCTCTAAAAACACACAGACAGTTTTAAACCCCGTTTTGGGTTATACTCCGTGTAAATCCAGTGTTAACCGGTTTGTGGGGGCCCCGCCACAAATCAACTGGACTGATCTTTATTGGTTCCCCCTCCTTCATGAAAGTTCCTCTAAAAACACACATAGACAGTTTTAAACCCCGTTTTGGGTTATAGTCTGTGAAAATCCAGTGTTAACCGGTTTGTGGGGGCCCCGCCACAGATCAAGTGGACTGATCTTAATTGGTTCCCTCGCCTTCATGAAAGTTCCTCTGCACTCAGGAAGTGTTTTTTCCCCCTTTCTGTCTCTCTCTCTCTGAAGCCTCTCTAGCAGTTGTCTTTAGACTGTCATCTTGATGTGTGATGGTTCCTGGGGCTCTACAGTTCCGTCGTTTCCTCTTTATTAAGCTTTATATTTAACTTCCATGCGCTTTCTGATTATTTCAAGTCACTGGACGGTTACTATAGATACCAAGAACCCTATTTCCTTTCCTACGTTCCTTCCTCTCGTCGCTGGATTTTCCTCCGATCTTATCCTACTCAGTCTGGTTTTTATAAAAAGTTATTGGTAATCTCCTTGGTCTCCAAGTTTAATCGGGAATGATATTATTATAACCTAAAAGCGCTCAAACTCTCCACAGTCCAGTGTTGCAAAATCTGTCCTGGAACCCAAATGAGCCATCACTGAGCTCTACCAGGCTAAGCTGAGTGACCCCTTGTCAACCACAAACACCGAGCTAATTGTAAAATAGAGGTGGTTTACATCCCCCCCCCCTTCTCTCCAAATTATCGAGTAACTGGTGACGGACAGAGTGTAATTGTTGGTAGCTCCTCCAAACACACTTCTACATGACATGGAGCAGCGCTGCGTCAGCCAATTTATTTTTCCACTCAAACCTCGTGTTTATTTTTCGTTGCGACGGGACTGGGGAGAAAAGTGGCGCTAGGTAGTCTCTCTCTCTCTCTCTCTCTCTCTCTCTCTCTCTTCTCTCTCTCTCTCTCTTCTCTCTCTCTCTCTTCTCTCTCTCTCCCTCTCTCTCCCTCTCCCTCTCTCTCCCTCTCCCTCCCTCTCTCTCTCTCTCTCTCTCTCTCTCTTTCTCTCTCTCTCATTTATGTATAAACAAGAGAACTTGCAACATGGTCTGCCCACGGGAGATAAATTCTGAAGCAAAGAAAAAAAAATCGTCACTGTGTGTCAACGAGGCACATGAATTATACCAAAAGTCATCACAATAAATCATTAGTTAATATATTTTTAAATATATTAATGGTGAACATTGCTATAGATATTAATATAATAGAAACTATGAACGATTATCACTGACACGTGGGCTGACTGTTATGCAAAGTGTTCCAGGGAGACCACCGACTAAAGGTCGATAGTTCTTCTGATGATGGCTGTAGGGAGACTCTTAACCCTTCAGTGCCCTAGTGCAACATAACCTTCACTATCACACACCCCCCCTTCCCACCCCCAGAGGCATCTGTTAGCTTCTAAAACAAGCTAAATTGTGATGCAGATATGAAACAACATGCACTTAAGCGTTGAAACATGCCTGTCCGAGCTTTCTGTGAGTCAACCCCCCTGCAGGACATGATTTTTCCTACCCCCGGCGGTAAACGTCAGAATTTTTATTCTCTGTGAGGTTGTTACCTTATTTTTCTATTTACATTAAAAGAATAATTATCCAATTAATGTTAATTATTGATAAATCAGAACTAATTATATTTATTTTGAATATGTGCAACATCATGAGGCGAAATTGACTTTTGCTCACGTTTAATATTTTTTTGTGTATTTTTTCCTGTTGATATTTTTTTTCCCCAACCAAAATACATTTTTAAAAAAAATTATTTAAAACAAATAAAAAACGTTGTAAAACTTTCTTCTGACTACGAAAACAATTCATCTTTGGATAACTCCCTTTTTATTTATTTATTTATTATATAGGGCAACAGGCAACATGAGGGTAATCCACATTGGGCAACTCCCCTTTAATAGCATAGGAAGGGATTTGAAAGGGGGGATGCGGAAGGGTAGAGGAAGGTAGCCAAGGGTTAACTAGGGGCCCCCGGTGCTATGGTTTAAGGATCCTACCCGGCAATTCGCCTAAAGAAATGCAGGACAAACCCTAGAAAAACCTGCATCAGGTAGGTCGGGCATTGGGTACTTGTCTCACGCCCTTCCCTGGATGGCGGGAGAGGAGTTTGCTGTGGGGACGCAGCATTCCCTTCTCCGTGCCTCGACCAGTTTAATAGGCAGCTGGCCGACTATTCCAATGGGAATAGCGGACAACTCTTACCGTATGCCCAAGGTCTGTGACCCCGGAACATACACCTCTCAAAACAGGCCTCGGCTTGTGGGAACCTTAGTTCAAAAGCGGAGAGGAAAAGGCATCCCGAAAGGTAGTCCCTTAGTATCTCTCCTACAAGGTTCTGCCTGCGAGAGAACATCCCTCGCAGACTCCAATGCAAACATTTTTATTTAAGAAGTATTTTTCGGATATTCTATTGTCTGAATAAAGAGACAGAGAGAGAAAATACGAAATATAGGAGGAAGAAAAGAAAGTAGATATGCACCAGAGAGAAAACAAAATCGACAAGGAAAAATGAAGCAACAAAAAGGGGCAGTAAGAAGGCAGCTGTCGTTCCTCTACAAGGATTTTAGTAGTAATAATAATAATAAGAAGAAGAAGGACGGAGTTTTCCGATTCTCCTAATGTTATTCTTTCCCTGATGATGAACAGGGTGTTGCCTTCGCTGTTTGAAACGTTGGAGTGGTCTCTACTTTCACACCTATGTTCTCCTTGTTATCGACTTCTTCTTCTCTGATTTTCTTTCCTTTTCTCTGTGGTACATCTTCGATTTTCATTTGATATTCGTCTCCTCTTTTCCCTTCTTTTCTTCCTGTTTTATTGTTTATAACAATATTACCGCAGTATTTCCCACCTCCCCCCAAAAAAAGTTGAAAATAACATGTCCCTATGGTGAAATATTTGGTCGTAGGTGTGTAGATCCTACTGGAGTCTCGTACAGGGGGCCAAAGACCGCGGCAAACGTCAGCACTAGTTCTCAAGTGGACCGTAGCACAGTCAGGCTGATCGTGGCGCGGTCACGACGACCCAAACACCCCCAAGAAGCTTGTTCATGTTAACAGGTGGATCTCTAGACGGATGCCTTTGACCTCCTGCGCGGCACGTGAAGATCTTCCTCGGGAATGGCACCAACGTTGCCGCATGTTCAAAGTTGAGGCATTCATTAAACCTTCCTGATGGGACGTGGGGGGTCAATGACTCGGGGTGATTTAGAGACGCTCATGACGTCATCACGATTGAGTAATTTTGTGTTTAAATAATGTATGTGTTACTTTGCCGTTACGGTTATTAATTTAGAAGAAAGGAACAAACTTCATCCGTTTAAGTGACTACAGTTCTGAAGTCTCGAGGCAAGGCTGATTGGCGACACATTGATGGATTGACCCTAGTTACAGTTTCATCTTCCCTCCCTCGGTCATTAGGGGACAAAGCGTCTGGAAACTCCCAGAGAACTCCCGTGTCTTGTCTCAGAATAAACCAAACCCGAGAGGAAACGAAAATATATCCAGTGACGTTAATTGATTTTAAATTAAATCAAGGAGACGATAAGGAATTGATTAATAATGAATCATCGGAATATGGAGGTGGTGCTGGTTAATTACTGTGGTCTCTGGAGAAGAGTAAAAAGGAAGGAGCTCCAGAACTAGTACGAAGCTATTTGCACTCACGTCTCATTCCCCCAACGTTTCAAAGTTCCATTTCCGAAAAGGAAGAACAGCAACAAAATGGCGACTCAGTCTCCACGTGACTTTACTTTCTGACTTGTGAATAGAACAACAACTAACGCCACTGTAGATACTTTTTTTTGGCCATTTAAACTAACAACTATATTATATATACACTAAGACACATCTACAGGGGGTAGTAGTGGAAGGGGAGGGGGTGAGGAATTTAAAAACATTCATAAACGGCCGTTATTATCGGTTTACCGGGGGTCACTTAATTTGATAGTCAAACTAGAATTATTTTTTTAAGTGTCTAATTTCAACCCTTAAACGGCAAGGGAGGGAAGCACCCCCTTAAAGTACCGGTGCTGGAAGGTGGGTTACATAAAAAATAAAGTAATTCATAAAAGACCGAGATTGGTGTCGATTCCGGGGTTATAGCAGTCGCTTGAGTTTTATTTTTTCTCGCATTAACCGAGGTTGGAAAATAAATACCCGGGCAACGTTCGGGTGGACTCGGCACTACGTTCCGTATATTTTAGTATAATGTTGATACGACATAGTTATTAGTTAATATACGACATAATAAATTAAAACGCAGCGTTGTAGGTGGCAAAACCAGCTCTGTTTGTCCAGAGATGATTTTGTATCTCTACGTGGACGCTTCACATGTGTCACATGCTGACAGTTTTTATTCCTGTAACTGTCTGTAGTGTCGCGGCGTTGCCACGTGTACTTATTTATATAAACCCCGAATTAGTATTAAATTCTATATTAATCACTGGTCAAGGAGTGACTTAACCTCAATCTAACTGTTCCTAGTTCCCTACACACTTTCCACCACGATAGTGCAGTAATTCAACAGCCTGTAAAATACATTGAATTTCATTTCATCAGTCGCAACAAACATAACCTCAGAATTTCTTCTTAAATATACTCCTTGACTACTGCAGGATGTAATTGTCCCTCAGTCCTCAGACATTACCAAAGATTAAAATTCTCAGCTAGATTCACAATGTAAACAAATAGTCCGCCATATTGGAGTCACTAAACATGGCCGCGAAAATTAACTTACATTTGCCTGCAAGGATCGTAAAGTATTTAGTATTGTTTATTATTATCATTCGATGGAGTATCGCTGGATAACATTATACTTTTTATTTAATGAAAATATTTCTGCATTATTTCATTACCGGAAAAAGGAACTATTTCCTCTGTTCGTCGCGTAGTAACGTCTCTCTCTCTCTCTCTCTCTTTCTACAGCGTGACGTCACGGTCTCTTGCCGCGCAGTGATTTAACACAAAATGAGCACGCTTCTTTTTTAATTATAAATATTTCCACCTTTATGCTAGGGGTTAATCACCCCCACAGTACCGTTTCTCGCGTTTTGAAGAACATGTGTAACAATTTTCGTTGCAATCTGTGCACGTGTTTAAAATTTGTATAGAGATTAACGTAAATACATACATACATACAAATATACATCCTTTTTTTATTATGTAGATTATTATTATGGCCGCAGTTCCTAATCTCACGTTAAGTCAATGTTAAGTGTTTTAGCGGTCCTGTGACTTTTTAATTTGAGTGTGTCTTCAGGGGTTTCTAACATAAAATTTTAATTTACTTACGAGGATAGTGTAATTTTTCCTGAGTGTAAGGACTCGGTGAAGAGGGAATTATTTTCGAGCTTTCGATTTCCTCTTCCCTCTTGCCTTTCAACCCTCTTCCCTCTCTCTCTCTTATTTGCCTGAGTAGTGCATAAAACATGTGACCTTTGCGTAGTGAGGCCTTCCACCTCTGGGAGTGTGTGTGTGTGTGAGGTAGCGATTACTGCCGTGGAACCGCAAGTCCATTTGCTCAGCCATCGCCATGTTTACTCCAGCGCAGCGACGTCTGTTTTAAAGACGAACTGTTTAAAAGCGACGCCATCGACGTCCTTCCTGCCTGCGCTCAAATACAAAATTCCGACGCTAATGGGGCAATTTTTTTTCGCCCTTTGTCAGTCTTTTTTTTTATGACTCAACAATTGTCCATTTTCAGGGGGTTGTTTTTGCGGTGGAGCAGGGAGACACAATACAATTTTTGTGTGTGTGTGAGTGCGTAAAAGTGGCAGTTGTAATAATGGGCCTCAAACTGCAAAACAAAAAAGTTTTATAATAACGGAGGGGAAAAAAATAAAATAAACCCTTCATTCTGAGGTTGGAAATAATAAAAAACCACAGCAGGGAAATGAGGGATTCGCTTTTAAATCCTCACAATTACATACGATTAAAGGAACGTTACTCCATATTTCATATTATGAGGTGGAATAAAGTCGAGAAAAATAAAAATTTGTTCTGTTACTAAGAGGAAGGTTTGAGGTAACTAAACGTTCCCGATGTCATTTAGCAGAATCGACATATATATATATATATATATATATATATATTGTAGTGAATAACAACCTTAAGTGGCCGCCCTTGTGTCTGCGGGCCTGAGAAGGAATAAATTAGACGGCCATGTGCGTCCGAGGGGCCCCATGAAAGCCGCGGGTACGCCGCGTTTTTTTTGCATCGTTTTGGGGGGGGGGAGCGGTCCGAACCCGGGTGAAAGTGGACAGACGCAGGCAGACAGACAGAGAGAGGACTGAAAGTGGAGTGAGAGAGGTGAGAGGGTGGAGAATTTGGCGAGCGGTAGCCAACAAAAGTTTTTGGAGAGACGTCCATCGCGGGGAGGCCGAAGAAGGAGATCGTGTGCTGCTTACTACAAGACCAGTGATCCACTGCTGACGCCACAAGTTAAAGTAAGGGTCACCATTTCTGTAAAGTGCCTTCAAAATTGAATTACTTTACACAGTACGGAAATAGGCTCTGTTCTTGAATAGCTACCGAGCCGCCCACATTACCCTGTGGAAGAGGAGGATTTTATGACCAAGCCGGAGCTAATGGTAATTTCTTTTGCAGACCAATGTATAGCTGCTGGCGCCCAATAATATTCTTTAATGTATTTTTCTTCGTGTCATAAAGTTTTATTTAATATTAAGTAATAAAAGTCAAATCATTACAATATATATATATATATATATATATATATATATATAGGTAACAGGTTACATGAGGGTAATCCAAAAGGTGGCTCCTCCCCTTTAATAGCATAGGATGGGATTTGAAAGGGGGGATGTTGAAGGGTAAAGGAAGGTAGCCAAGAGTTAACTAGGGGCCCCGGGCTATATTTTAAGGATCCTACCCGGCATTCGCCTAAAGAAATGCAGGACAAACCCTAGAAAAACCTGCAACAGGTAGGTTGGGTACATGTCCCACGCCCTTCCCTGGATAGCGGGAGACGAGTTTGCTGTGAGGTCGCAGCATTCCCTTCTCCGTGCCTCGACCAATTTAGGAGGCAGATGACGGACTATTCCAATAGGAATAGCGGACAACTCTTACCGGAACATACATCTCTCAGAACAAGCCGAGGTGCCTCGGCTTGTGGGAACCTTGGTTCAAAAACCAGAGAGATGTGAAGGCATCCCCAAAGGTAGCCTCCGCCAGAGCCCTGCGACCCCATAGCAAACCCCTCTCCCGACATCGGAAGGGCGTAGGACAAGTACCCAATGCCCGACATACCTGATGCAGGATTTACTAGGGCTTTCCTTGCATCACTTTGAGGCAAATTGCAGGGTAGGATCCTTAAACTACAGCCCGGGGGACCACGTTGGGCAAATCCCTTTTAACAGCATAGGAAGGGATTTAAAATGGGGGATTCGGAAGGGTAGAGGAAGGTAGCTAAGGGTTAACTAGGGCCCCCGGGCTTTTTGTTAAGGATGTTTTGACTGAGGGAGCCGTATATCTTCTTTACTGCTAAATAACAATTAATTACGCAGGATAGGAGTACGTTATAATGACGACGTCGATGCTCCATTTACGACCTCCAAGACAACATTAAACAGTGAAAAGATAGTCAAGCTACATTCAAAACGATTTAACCCGATTATTGAATTATTTCACAGTTGGATTTAATTTAATGATAAGAGTACTGTTATAATTTATGCTAGTAACAGTTCACGTAGTTCCCCTCACACATTCTCAAGTTTGTGATCCACGACAGCGGAAGGAAATGGAGGGACACTGACTCAGTGTGTCTGTGTGTGTATGGATACGTGGGGAGAATCCACACAAGGACAAGCACGGGACAGAAGTAAGAAGCCAGCAAGAAAGGGGAGCGAGTGGTTGAGAATCCCAGAGCAGACAGCGGCACTATATAGATATATACAGTCCTGTCTCTCTCTCTCTCTGTTCCAGGGAGGGATTTCAAAGGAAGAGGCTTAATTCCTGAGGTCTGAGACGCGCGGACAATGAGCCAGAGAGAGACTCTGTTTACTACTGTCTCTGGCTGCCGGCACAAGAAATAATAATACGTATTCCTCTTCTTCATCCCCACCCCTCCACTTTCCCTTGTCTCCCTTCAGTGGAACTTCCACACAGAGAGAATGAGACACGACGAGGCTCCGGAGTCGCGGATTTACGTCCTCTTGATATGAAAAGGCCGTGTGTGTGGAAGATTCCTGCTGCGACCTTCATGTCCTTGTCAACATGTGGGAGATTTAAAATGAAAAATGTTAACGTCTGATTGAAAAAATAATGAATAAGAAAGATAATCCAATACAGACCAAAAAAATGGTAATATAAATCCCACACAACGGGTTTCTGAGATCCTTGTTCCCTTTCGTCAGGTGCTAAGAAGAGTCTAGAGCGACACAACTGCACTGGACAGTTCACATAACTCAACTGTCTGAATTGGCTGTCGTTCTTATTCATTATCTTCAACAGACGTAATTATTTATAAAAACAATTAAAATTCCTTGTATGTGTTTATTAAGAACTAATTAAAGTCAGCGACATCCATAGCCCCGGGATTCGACTCCAATCCCGGTTGTATTCGCGTTATTTTCTCGAAACGCCCCTCCACCCCCCCCACCCCTAAGGGTGCTCCCCTCCTATGCCTCATCCTGAAGAATTTGTCTAATTGTACGGTACAACGACCAAGTGCAACGAAAAGTCTTCCATAATTAGGCTGACGGAATGAGGAAGGCAGCAGTCGGAGGAATTCTTTGTAATAATTTACATAAATTAGCCAAATGACTAGAGAAAATAAACACCACACAACTATTATTATTGTAATAAGAACAATTATTATGACGGCTTCGTCAAAAGCTGAATCTTTCTTTACAGAATGATTCAAATAATAAGAATGCTCCTTAATCCGCGTCTAAAAGACCTGTTTCTTTATTGTCGTTCAAGGACGAAACGTCTTTTAATAAATTATTTATTTGAATAATTAATGTCTAATAATCCTTTTATTTTATTTGTGACTTTATGACCAACAAAGTTTATTATGATAACAATACGAACTTATTTACAGGACTGATTTATTTATTATTTTACCTTTTTTAAAAAACCCTACGGCGACTTTAATAAAAAAGAGAATATGTCAGGAGTGACGTGAAATGGTGGAAAAGAGAACGTTGGTCCTGAAAAATGGAAAGCTATTTTTTTTTCTCCCCCTCACGTTAAATGTGACGGAGGCCGCGATGTGTGGCTTTTCCCACGTATGAATGAATAAAAGAGGAACGAATACATGAATGAGTACAATATTTTTTTTAAAAAAAAAACAAAAAACCAACCGGAACTCTGGTACGAGTGAGACGGAAAAACAATATAAAATATATGGTTTATTAAAGGATTAACTGGAAAGTAAAGAGACCAAACTAACTACATTAAAGAGAAATAATATGTTAAAGACAAAGAATAAAATGTTTCCGCGTCAGAGAGAAACAATAAAAAGCTACAGATGATATAACTCTCATTTCCAAAGGCAAATAACTTTAATACTTCTTATTACTACGCGAATATTGTTACAAACAGAAGCACTGCCATTTTGTTTATTTAACGTTAACATCCGCAATGGAGTTAAAACGTTCTCCGGGTCGCTTTTAAATTTAATGTGGGTGTAAAAAAAAGGTACTTAACAAAAAATCAAGTAAATGTTAATTAATTCACCTGTAATATAAATACTGAACGTGCAATTGTTTGAAATTAATCACCTCGAAACTAACAGAAGACGGGAATCGAATTAAGACTTGCCGAATGATAATTGAAGATTAATATAGTTAACATGAAAAATAAGAAAGTTAGCCAGTTGAGACAAAAAGGGTAACACAACGTTTCTGGGATCCTTGTTCCCTTTCAGCAGGTGTGCTGAGAACGAGCCTAGAGCGACACAACTACACTCGTCAGTTGATTAATACGTAACCTTGTTTGAGATGTTAATTAATCACACGCTTGGCTACTATTCACGTCTCGAGATTCTTTTAAAAAGGCAAATCGCCTCAATGAATGTCTCCTCAGGGGCCCCGACAACTGCGTTGAAATCCCGCAAAGGGGATGTCATTATAAACCCTACAGAAACTGACTGAAGCTTAAAGAAGAAGAGGAAGAAAAGAAAAGAGGAGAAATACGATATCAAGGGTTCAGATTTCATTCCACAACCCACTCAATGAGTATATATATAAAAATTTATAGCGCGTTATTTAGGATAGGCGTCTTTTAATTGATTATACTGATATTGTAGTCAGTTTGTTTAAACGCGTGAGCAACCATCTTTAGCCACCATCAGCATAAAGAACCGTTTGGTGCCAGTCAGGCTGGGGATTGTAACTGTACCACCATCGGCGGGGTTTTTCCATCAACAAACAGCAGGTGCAGAGGGTCTCGCTGTGGAAATTAGCTACGTCGGTTTGCCTAAGACCTGTGATTGGTCCATAACAAATTAAATGGACCAATATGAAAACAGTTGGTCTCACAGGTCGGGAGAAGTGGATGCCTGCTCAGACATTCTGACTGGAGAAGTTGCAGTGAGCGGTTGCTCTTGCGGGTTTTTTTTGAGAATTTACCAGAGAGACTCCACGAGACAGACATGGATGACCAGCTGCGAGGGACATCGCTGTGTTGCAGAGACCCCAGTCTGGTAACCAAATTGCATGTTTCATGGTTGCGTAAAGCACAAATAAAATTCGTTTCCCTGGCCTAATTTGCCACAACATACCTGAGTTTTCATAACTGGCTAGTCGGGGGGGGGGCAAAATTTATAATTGTATATATTTACATTTTTAATAAATTAGCTAAGTATGGAAAGCGCCGCTGTTTTCCCAATTTTACTTCCTCCTACCGCAGGTGAGCCGTTCTAGGAATAGGACCGTCGGAGACATGCTGGTAGCGAAGGGGACTGCCACAACTTAAATAAAAATAGCGGGGCGTTGTAGTAGCTTTAATGTTGAAGAAAGACGAGCCTGATACCTATATATATATATATATATATGTATTATAGTGAATAACATCGATTAGTGGCCACCCTTTCTCCGCGGGCCTGAGAGGGAATTAGTTAAAACTCCACTTGCGCCGGAGAGGCCCCAAGAAGCCGAGGGTACGCGTTTGCGGGGGGGGGGGGCGGGAAAGGCGGAGTAAGGGTATATACTCCGCACCCGGGAGACTGACAAGAGAGAGAAGACTGAAAGTGAAGTGAGAGAGGCGAGAGGATGCAATATTTCGAAAGCTGTAAGGAACAAAGGTTTTGGAATGTGGACGTCCATCGCGTGGAGGCCGAAGAAGGAGATCGTGGGCTGCTACAAGACCAGTGATCCACTGCTGATGCTACGAGATAAAGTAAGGGTCACCATTAATGTAAAGTGGCTTCAGATGTTAAAGATTTTTTTTACACAGTACGGAACATAAGCTCTGGTTATGAATTTCCACCGAGCCGCCCACATTACCTTGTAGAGGAGGAGGATTTCATTAACCAAGGCGCAGCTAATTATTGTTAATTTTTTGCAGACTATATGTGTAGCTGCTTGCGCCCAATCAATTTATTTATTTATTTTTATGTAATAAAGTTTTTTTTATATATTGTAATAAAGTCTAATCGTTACAATATATATATATATATATATATATATTGTAAAAGTAGAAAATTAAATATATCTTCTCAAACGTTTTGGAAACACATATTTCTTTTTTTTAAGGGTAACATGCTACATGAGGGTAATCCACACGGTGGCAACTCCCCTTTAATAGCATAGGAAGGGATTTGAAAGGGGGGATGCGGAAGGGTAGAGGAAGGTTGCCAAGGGTTAAGCAGGGCCCCCAGTCTATGGTTTAAGGATTCTACCATCGGCAATTCGCCTAAAGGTGATGCAGGGAAAACCCTAGAAAAACCTGCATCAGGTAGGTCGGGCATTGAGGTACTTGTCCCACGCCCTTCCCTGGAGGGCGGGGAGGGGAGGGGGAAGAGAGAATCATACTCCTAGACCAAAAGGCCACGGAACGTTTCGCAATTCATTCCGCTCAATTGGTTGATTGATCATGTTGCTACATTCTCGTGTGTGTCTTTTCTCTGGAGATTGAACAAGGAACCCAAAATCAAAGCTGAGAAACTAGGAGCCAAGAACTTAAAACAAACAAAAGGCTTGTCTGGAGGACACGACCTATTAACATTAAAATTAACATACATGAAGCTAAGAACATTCTAAGACCCGTCGAAGTAACCATTTTTTACAAAGACATCTTAATGACTGAGATATATGAAAATTAAAAGTCGTGACGTCATCAATGATAGTGACGTCACGGAACACTACCGCACCTATTGGATACTTTTTCAACTACACCCGAGCAGACGACGAACTGTTGCTCCACCACCGTCTATAAGTACGAACACATTTTCCTTTGCTCTAAATAAAAATACAAGGGACGTTCTTGGCCAAAGACATTTAACCACTCACCGAGTTTAGGCAACAAGTCAAAGGTTCATGCTAAAGAAGCAACGATTGAACGCGGGGGAATTGTTCTTCTTCTTGTGAATGTCCTTGAACAACTGCCTTGGGGGTAATTAAGAAGTTGTTCTTTGGACTTCATCAATTTTATAGAATTAAATAATCCTGTAGTTCTTCAAAGAAGAGTTTTTCTCTCTGGTACCCTCTTTGAGGACACTGGGGTCTTTCAACCTTACCGTCACTGGTCACAATAGCAGTAAATATTTTTTTTTGTAATTATTCAAAGAAAAAAATATATATTATCGACAGCGTCGTCCTGTGCTGAACCAAGTAGGTCGATTACCGGCGATCCAAAGAGCAAAACACGTTTTTTTCTCCCCGCGTGTCCACAAACAAGGGGTTCTTATCCACTGCTAGCCCCCTCCCCTCTCCACGTGTGTGTTAAATACAATTTTGCGGACAGGGCCAAATCGGGTGCTCCAAATAGGGGTAATCCGCGATCCTCCCGCCGTCATTAACACCCCCCTCCTCCCTCATTAAGGCCACTTTGAGAGACGTGTTAACCCATTAATTACCCGACGTCATATCTATCGAGTTACTCGCGGACCTGGACTTTTTATTTACCCCGCCCCCCACCAGCGGGGGTAAATTATCTAATACAAAGTTGTGCCACGGAATGGGGGGTAGTAATAATAATAATAATAACGCTCAATATTTATTGGTACCAACAGCGGTGGGGCTAAAATTAAACTCGCGGATATGTTCGAAGGTGGTGAGAAGAATTTCCCCGCCACCCCCTCCCCCTGCCACCGTCATGACAGTAGATGCAGCATTGTTTTTATTATGATTTATTAAAGTTAACTTTCAGTCCGGATACTTTACAGTTGTGATAATAATAATAATAATAATAACAGTATTTACAATTGTAAAAATTAAACAAATAATTATCGATAGTAGTATAAGAAGTCCAGCACTTCCCCAAACAGTACTATTAATAATATCTTCCTTGTTCAATATCATCAACTTTGGACAATTGAGGAGTATTCTTAGCTCTTAGTATAGATAATTGATCATGAATATTACCAGCTAGCCTCATCACAAGAACCATATTTGACATTAGAATTAATAATAATGCCTTTAACAACACAGGATTCAAGTGCAGTAAATAACTTAAATGTATGACATCCATCACTAGCTATAGCACATTCCATAGACTTGACAAGATGCTCTTCTGTACGCAACACGTTCTGCCCCTTGTAGTTAGGCACGACGGCAGGCGCGGGGAGGCAGAAAAATATTTCACATGTAAACTTGTGACCCTTGTCAATGCAAGTTAGAGACGAGAGAAGCAGATTAACTCACATATTAGCCGCCATGATGTTAGCGATCAATCAGGTCATTGTGGGAAACTTCATCTTTAATGATGTTATGGGGGAAGATGGGAGTATGTAGTGCCATTGTAGCAGGGGGCTACAGTTAGGTAATTGCGGAGTGATTTAGGGGGAGTTTACGTTTTAGTCTGCGATTTTGTGAAGGAGGGGGCGGGTTACTGTAGAATACCAAAATAAATTGATATAAGATAAATACCAAAAGATTTTGAGTGTTGTGAACTGATCAGTGCAGTTGTGTTGCTTTAGGCTCTTCTCAGCACACCTGAGGAAAGGGGAGCAAGGATCCCAGAAACGTTGTTGTGTGGTATTTATATTACCCTTTTTGTCTTTCTTATTCATTATTTTCAATCAGCCGTAAATTATTTTCTCTGAACCGCCATTAATTATTCAGAGCCTACTCGACCGTTTCCTAGGTTGAAGGTAAAGTACTCCGAGACTGTGGGCGTTGAAGTGGAGATTATTACCAGCCGCACAAAGTTGAGACTTGGCCGGAAACTTTGTCTATGCATAACAATCTGAGCCTCTGCTAATAAGAGACACGACGAAGAAAAAATTCAACGCTTGCTGCGGAAGGAAGTTGGTTGGTTCCGGGCGTGTGTGTGCTTAAGAAGCCGCAGGAAGCTGCTCAGGAGGAGGAGAATTACTAATTACTTAATCCGGCGGCGGTGGCGACACGGCGCGGCGGCGAGAGCCTCGTCTTTGATGGTAGCGAGGAGCTAATATCCGCCGCTAACCCGCAGCACACAAGAGGCGCCGGCGACTTCATTACAGGGGCACGGACAACACGCGCGCTGCGCACATCGCACTGCGCAGCCTGTGACGTCACGCGGGCGCTACAATTTAACAAACGACGTTTGGGACCTCTTCAGGTAACCATTTCAATTAAAATCCTATCTGCAAAAAAAAAATTTTTTGGATACAAAATCTTACTAATAACGAGCCTGGGTTCGGTTTCCGGTTGTAACAGACTCCAAATTATATACTCAACATCGGTTCGCTTCAAATATAGCGTGGTTCTGATGTATGAAAAATAAACACAATATTTGGCAAGTAATTTTATTTATCAATATTCCACCAAAATCACTCTCAAATAAAATAAAATAAAACCAAAGACATTCGCCCCGCGAGCACCCAAAAAGATCGTTTCCCGACATCATCTTCTTTTTATTATTCTTAATTTTTATATATATTGTAATACCAATTAAACAGGTTATTAATTGTTTTTAATAAATAAATTGTTAGCGGTACGAATGCGTAAAGGCGACAATCAAGGCGGGTTTTTTCCCTTTGTTTAACAATGGAAACTGTAAAACCGCGAGCTTGGAGAACAGCAGTCTGCACGGAGATACGAGACAGAACGGTCCACGTAAAGTAATGACACAGTAAAGTTTGCATGAATAGGGCTATCCAGGAGGACCAACGGCGAGACATGATAGTTTATATAAAACGCGAGTAAATAGTTTGGCGGAGAGACACGTAAAATATGGTGGCAGAAGTTTTTGCTGCCCAAAGTGAGCTAATTGTCGCGTCGAGAGACTTTGAGGAAATCTACATCCGGCAACAGGCTGAGGGTGAACTAATCCAAGTTACCGGATAGCAGAGACACACGAGAGGGCAACGACCACGTGGTGTATTCAAATTACAAAGTGTAGAATCAGTGAGTAATGAATGGCCTGTTTAGTGGGTGTTGACTTCAAGCTACAAGAGACCGAACTGGTACCAGCAGCACTGTCGTGAGTACAAGACAATTATTAATGACTGTAAACGATAATTAAAGGGTATAGTCAGATTTCGTTCACGTTTTTCTTTTCATTCGTTTTCTTTTACTTTAGTATATTATTGTATTCCGTTAACTTCAATGAGTATGGATTGTTAATGTTTTAATTGGAGTGTTCTAATTATCAAACCCAATGGTGACCCTGAGATAAGAGATGCGACGTATTTGATTGTAATGACATAAGAACTGTGTTTTCATGAATGCGACGAATTAATAAATGAAAAATTATACTATTTGTTGTTAACTGGATGAATAATAGATCTTATACAATGTAAATTTATCAACAATAATAAATTTTTTAATTTAAATATTAAATTAATTTTGATAATTATTTCAAGGATTTAAGACCACCTTTTTAATTATTACATATTTGACGTCTTCAACGTGTGGCTAACTATCATTCAAATTTTAATTAATTTATTTTTGTTTATTAATTTCTTATAATTAAATCTTGTTTGTTTATTACATTTATGGCTTCAGCAACGTAGGGAAAATTAATCGTTACTCCGTTTATTACAATATATATATATTGTAATAATTAAATAAATTACAAATGATAACTACTAATGGCTGTGGCTAAATAAAAAGATTTATGTAAAAAACAATTAAACAAAATTTATTAAGGTTTAGAATTACACAATAATAATATTTGGGATCTCAGGGTATTTATCTGGGTTTGATAAATGGGTGAACTTTATACAATCAATTACATTTAGCTTTTATATGGGAGATTAATTCGTCTGAACCTCGACGAATTTTGTTGCGGATGAAAATAAGATTAAAGATTGAATTTAAATTAAATAACTAAACAATTAAAGAAGTAAATAATTAACGAAGTGAATAATTAAAGAAACGAAATAATTAGAGAACGATCTGACATATCTTTTAAATAGTGGTTTACAATCAATTTTAGAGTTTTCTACTTACGGCCGCTCAGGTCTCGTTTTTGGGTTTTCTGTGTACACGATTTGGGGATATCACTGATTCTACTCTTTAGAATTTGAACACACGCGGTCGTTGCTCTGGATCTCTGCTATCCTGGAACCTGGATCATCTCACCCTCAGCCAGTTTCTGGACGTAGGTCTCCTTGAAGTCTCTCTATGTGAAAATTAGTTCAGTTTGTGAAGCAAAACTTCTGCTTCCAAACTGCGATTTTTTTTAAGTCTCTCCGTCAAAACTGTTTACTTGTGTTTTATGTAAACTATTATATATCGCCGTTGGACTTCCTCGATAGCCCT
Source organism: Zhengitettix transpicula (assembly GCA_037074705.1). Classification (NCBI taxonomy): domain Eukaryota; kingdom Metazoa; phylum Arthropoda; class Insecta; order Orthoptera; family Tetrigidae; genus Zhengitettix; species Zhengitettix transpicula. The sequence continues at coordinate 244,599,823 of CM073590.1, read as the reverse complement.
ACTCGTAATTTCGGATCCGCAGACTTTTACTGTTTCTATTTCTTTATGTGGACCGAACTGCCATGTCCCAGTTCTCGACGTAGACTTTTTTCTTTCGCGTCTTGCCGCTGACTTTACCGTTTCGCTTCTCGCCGTTGACTGACTGTTCGTCTCGTAGATTTTGAGCGCGTACCGCTTTCTCAACTCCAACAATATATTATTTCTTTGTGTCGCCGCGTATGTGTTGCGGCGTATGCTTTATATCCTCTAATAATGAGTCCTTTACATTCAATTTTCCAATTATAACAATGGATTAATTACTAATTACTACAATATATATATATACATATATATATTGTAATGCCAATTAATTAAGACATTAATTGTGAAATTGAAAATCTAAATTGTTTGAGAAATCCTTTGCAGCGGCAGGAGCTTTTGAAACAACAATAGAAAAAATCCGGCTCTGTTCCTTTGTCGGAAGGTCCGTCAAAATGGCGTATGCGCGCTCAAATCGCGAGACGAGAGTTCAGTTTGCAGGAAGGCTTGATGACGTACAGTTCGCAGGAAGATTTTTTGAGAGAGAGTTCACGGAAAGACATCGTCAAGGTATAAAAGTTTTTGCAAATAGAAATCAACAAATCTAAGAAGTGACCTAAGGCGAGCGGTCAACCGATAGATGACGGAAGAAGGATCATCCGAGTTCCTGACGACATATACAATTTTGGCTTAAAAATTTCGTGTAGAATCTGTGAAGCAGTGTAAAACCCGCAATAGTGTTTCGAAAATTAAAGGTATCCTGGAATGCTGGGTAGACGTGAGTAACAATTTACAAAACAACGCAGTTGAAAGATAGCCGTCATATTTCGTTCTCTTCTTTTTGATTAAAATTGTTAATAAGAGTCAATCTTTTTACTTTTAATTTCGTTCACAATTAAATTTCGTTCTAGTTTAATTGACGAGTAAATTTTCTTTTATTTTAGTTGTAATTCGTTGTTGATAAGATTCTAAATATTATTGATTTGTCCATTATCAAAGCCAGTGGAGACCCTGAGAAAATTAATTTTATAAATATGTAATTGTTTGTGTTATTGCCACAATAAATCTTTTGTTTGTAAATTTTATTAATCCTTCATTTAAAAAAACCAACCTATATTTAGTGTATATTACAATATATATATATATATACATATATAAATGTAATAAATCTACTACACGGTTCGGTACGACATTTTTGCATCCACATTCCTTAATTAACTTGGAGGTTTACAATAAGCTTTCTTCGAAATCTTTGAATTTAAATAAATAATTTGAACAAATATAGCATCATGGTGGATTATTTTTGGTTTCTTAAAATATTATTTGTATAAAGAATTTAATTGACACCTGAAGAAGTCCCATTCAGGGATGAAACGTTGTGTCTGTTAAATTATAATGTTTCACATTTTATAGTGAATTTCCTTAAGAAAAATAACCGTTATTATTGGTGGGTTTTTTTAGAGTAAGAGGCTGCATGAGGGTAATCCACGTGGTGGCAACTGGCCTCTTATAGCATAGGAAGGGTAGAGGAAGGTAGCCTAGGGTTAACTAGGGGCCCCCGGGCTATGGTTTGAGGATCCTACCCGACATTCGCTTAAAAGTGATGTAGGAAAAACCCCCAGAAAAACCTGCAAGGTAGGTACTTGTCCCACACCCTTATGATGGCTACAGAAGGGGGGGAGAGGTGTTTGGCTGAAGGAACGCAGCATTCCCGGCCAGTTTTTGGAGGCAGCTGGCCGACTGCACCAATAAGGACGGCGGACAACTTCCAAGGACTGCGACCCCGGAACACACACACGTCTCAAAACTGTCCGAAGGGACCTCGGCTTGTGGGAACCTTAGTTCAAAAAAAACCAGAGAGAGGGAGGAGGAGTTAGCCCCCCTCCACCGCTCCGGGACGGTTCTGCCTGCTCCCCACAGTCTTCCTTGATGATGATGTCAGGCACGTCACCACTCAACAGTTTTGAGTCATCACCTTCACACGTAATTAATCAACATTTACTTGACTGTCGGCGGCTTACATTGGTGCACGGGGGAAGTCGAGGAAGCGTCCGCGTGTCTGTCATCGACCAACTTCGTTCCATCCTACGCTTCGCTCAACTTTATTGCTTGTTTTCCAACCGGGCGTGGCACCAATTTAAGCAGGAAAAAATAAATAAAGAGACACACACACACACACGGAGAGAGAGAGAGAGAGGGGGGGGGAGAGAGAGAGGGGGAGAGAGAGAGAGAGAGAGAGTCTTCCCTTCCTTCAAACACGTCAAAAACTTTCGTCGCCAAAGCCAATTTAATCAGTATCGCCTTCCCGTCTCTCTTGCCCCACCCCACCCCTTACCAACCCCCTCTCACCCTTCTCGTCAGCCTTCGATTTAAATAATCTAAACTTTGGGGGATAACAACGTGTAAACTCACAAAAACTCATTAACACTTTTACCGGAGCAAAAGTTAAAACACAAAAAGGGTGGTGGGGGTGGGGGGTGGGGGGGGGGTGGAATCTCAACGTTGTGTTTAATAAATGTACTTATCGAGGGGAACAGATTCCTCGGAACAACGACTGAATTGAAAATGACTCACTCGTCACTCCGCACAATAACAACTACTGTTTGCATCACTGTGGCGAACTTTGTCAATTATTGAAAATAAAATACCGGCCCGTGTTAGAAGTAAACTAATTAGCTAAAGAAGTAGCCAATTAACGGACGAAATTAAGTGATAAAACAGTTTCCGCACAACTAAAGCTTCTGCAACCTTTGTTGCTTTCGTGAGGTGCGATTCAGAGCAATGACGTCACACACGCACTAAGCAAGGGGAAGAAACTCTGAAGGGGGGCTACCTCTTCCTCCCTCTCTCTGGTTTTTTTGAACTAAGGTTCCCACAAAAATCGATTGACTATCGTCTTGTAGATTCTGTTGGTGGAGGTCATCAAGTAAAGGTCGATTGACTAGTCGCCTTGTTGAGTCTGTTGGTGGAGGTCATCAATTAAAAATCGATTGACTTTCGTCTTGTAGATTCTGTTGGTGGATGTCATCAAGTAAAGAAAGATTGACTATTGGCTTGTTGAGTCTTTTGGTGGAGGTCATCAACTAAAGATCGATTAACAAGGTCCTGCTCGTGGGTTCTGTTGGTGGAGGTCATCAAGTAAAGATCAATTGGCTATTCGGCTTGTAGAATCTGTTGGTGTAGATCATCAAGTAAAGATCGATTGATTAGACGCCTTGTAGATTCTATTGGTGAAGGTCATCAAGTAAAGGTCGATTGACTATTGTCTTGTAGATTCTGTTGGTGGATGTCATCAAGTAAAGAAAGATTGACTATTGGCTTGTTGAGTCTTTTGGTGGAGGTCATCAAGTAAAGGTCGATTGACTATTGTCTTGTAGATTCTGTTGGTGGAAGTAATCAAGTAAAGATCGATTGACTATCGCCTTGTAGAGTCTCTTGGTGGAGATCATCAAGTAAATGTCCTGCTCATGAATTCTGTTGGTGGAGGTCAGTAAAGTCCCTTATGTAGTCTCAATTTTAAACCATTTAAAGTAGTGGTGAATCCTTTTTCTTAATCGTTGTGAAAGTAGATAAACTGCGAATGGTCCATACCCACGTCGATCCTGAGACTCAAAGAGTGCTGTTAATAAAAAACAAACTTAAATATATATAATATATCATCCCGATGACATTATTATTATTGGCGAATTCTCCCCAGAAATGGACGAAGTTAAGAAAATTCCTCGACCAACCTTTCTTCGGGTTCATCTTGTTGTTCCAATAGACTTTCATTATTTCTGAGCAGGCTCGTCTTTGGCCTTTACTGGTTTTTTTCTTTTGGTTGCTCCGACGTAACTTCACCATTTGTCTTCTTTATGTCTGAAGCTCCTTTTTTTTCTAAATATGACTGTTTGAACATATGTTTGCGTGCGTGAGGTCCTTTCTAATTTCGTCTAGCCAACGTGTGAATTTCTGACGAGAGCTCTATTATCCTCTTTCTGTCATTTGATTTTCTGGAACCCCTTTGAGATGACCAAAAAAAAAATTTTTTTCATTCGTCTTTTCCTAATATCGAAATACGATGTTTGAAAACTTTTCTGTTTCTTTTTATTGATTGATTGATTCATCCTAGAATTTTCCTAATGTTCTTTCTCTCTTATTTTTGTTTTATTTCAAGTTCGTGTTTACCGTATTTTGACTTCCGGGCTCGCAATTTCAGTTTTTGAAATAAAACAAATTCGGTTTTCTCAACAACCCCCCCCCCTACTTTTTCTGCGCGTTCTTTTAGTCCCTCGAGTCAGTCATTTATTACTATTTATATACACCACAGTTAAGTCATTTTTTATTTAGTTTTAAGACTTTGTTTCTGACACGTTGGGGGGCTGGGGGGGCTGGGGGGCGGGTTTATTTATTGATTGATTCAACTGATGTCAGGTGAAGAACGTAACTGTTAATGAGTAAAATAAAATTTCTTCTTCTAATTATTCGGAACGGGAACGGGAAGATTTTCGACCAAACCGGGAATCAAACCCCGGGACCTTCCCACCTAATTACGTGGTCGCCCTGACCGCAGGTAATTGCAGGTGTTGAGGGCTCGCAGCTGGCCGGGAGTCGACGAGGGTAGTTCAGTGTTACTCAGTCCTGTTCCGTTCTTGCAAGGGATCGTCGTAGTGTCTCTGCCCTTTTTCATATCGTAAATATTTTAATATTTGAACATGGTTGTGTTGCAGTTGCCGAAACGTAATTCCCAGTATTACGCGTGGGGTTCTGTGTTATTATTATTGGGGATGTTCACCGCCGAGGCTCTACATATATATATATATATCTTTTTCGAGGAATTGTTGTTAATCGTGGATGCTCTGAAGAAAAAAAAAGAGGCAATAATACGAAACTCGACCCGTATAATCGATCCCTTAAACGCACTCTGATGTGGTCTTTATTACTCCCTTCCCGTCCAGTCCCTCCCCCTCCCCCTCCCACTTTTCCAGCCTCTTCCATTTCCCCCTCTTCTTCTTCCTTTTGTTGCATTATTCAGCTCAAACAGACCGCACAAATGGATCGCGGAAGTTTTGCGTCTACCATTTCAATACTAAAAGGTTTTTATTTTATTTGAAGTGAGATTTCACGGATATGGATTTTAGAGACAGAGAGGGAGAGAGAGAGAGAGAGAGAGGAAAAAGCTTTTATTTTTATTTTTAGGGTAACAGGCTACATGAGGGTAATCCACATAGTGGCAACTCCCCTTTAATAGCATAGGAAGGGATTTGAAAGGGGGGATGCGGAAGGGAAGAGGAAGGCAGCCAAGGGTTAACTAGGGGCCCCCGGGCTATGGTTTAAGGATCCTATCCGGCAATTCGCCTAAAGAAATGCAGGGAAAACCCTAGAAAAACCTGCAAGAAGTCGGTCGGGCATTGGGTACTTGTCCCACGCCCTTCCCTGGATAGCGGGAGAGGAGTTTGCTGTGGGGACGCAGCATTCCCCTTCTCCGTGCCTCGACCAGTTTAGGAGGCAGATAGGCCGACATTTCCAATGGGAACAGCGGACAAATCTTACCTTATGCCCAAGGTCTGTGACCCCGGAACATACACCTCTCAGAACAGGTCGAGGTGCCTCGGCTTGTGGGGAACCTTAGTTCAAGAACGGAGAGAGGAGGAGGCATCCCCAAAGGTAGCCCCTTCGTATCTCTCCTAAAAGGTTCTGCCTGCGAGAGAACATCCCTCGCAGGCCTCCATGACGCTTATTTTATTTGAAGTGAGATTTCACGGATATGGATTTTAGAGACAGAGAGAGAGAGAGAGAGAGAGAGAGAGAGAGAGAGAGAGAGAGAGAACACTTTGGCGTGAATTAACGATTAAAAAAAGGGGGGGCATTCAAACGAAGAACAGTGTAAATAAATAAAATAATAATGGTTTATAATTGCTGGTTCGTAGACGACTTTTTTTTGGGGGGGGGGACAGAAGAAGAGTGTTTGAGAAGATGGGAAAGGAAAATATTAAGTAGGATTAAGATGAACAATGACCGCGGCAGAAGAAGAGTGTTTGAGAAGGTGGGAAAGGAAAATAGTAAGAAGGAATATTACGAAGGGTTAAGATGGACAATGACCGCGGCAGAATAAGAGTGTTTGAGAAAATGGAAAAGGAAAATATTAAGAAGCATTAAGATGGACAATGACCGCGGCAGAAGAAGAATGTTTGAGAAGATGGGAAAGGAAAATATTGAGAAGGAATATTAAGAAGGATTAAGATGGAGAATGACCGCGGCAGAAGAAGAATGTTTGAGAAGATGGGAAAGGAAAATATTAAGAAGGAAGATTAAGAAGGATTAAGATGGAGAATGACCGCGGCAGAAGAAGAATGTTTGAGAAGATGGAAAAGGAAAATAGTAAGAAGGAGTATTAAGAAGTATTAAGATGGACAATGACCGCGGCAGAAGAAGAGTGTTTTACGAAGATGGGAAAGTGAAAATATTAAGAAGGATTTTTTTGGAGCGGTAAACGAAGCCGGGACGTATGGAGAATACGAAGAAATAGGGAACTGGAGGAACAGTATGGTGGTTATGCATGGCGACATTGTATTGGAAAATAAAGAGGGGGAACAGCAGACTGAGATGGTTGGGGGCCATGTAGAGCGAATGTCAGAAGACTGGGGTTGTCAAAAAAGATCAACAAAGGAAATCCAGGTGGCAGAAGGGGGCAAAGGGAGACCACGGAAATGATGGTTAGACGATGTGGAGGACGAGGGGTGTTAGAAGATGGAGGAAACGTGAGAATGGCAACGGAACGAATGCCAAAAAGAAAAGGATCCACCATTCAAGAGGAAAAGGGAAGGCCAAGGCATAATAGATGGACGGACGATGTCGCGTTGCAGATCTGAGAACGATGGGAATAAGAGGATGGACGAAAAAGATTGGAGGCTGATTGTGGACGAGGCCAAGGCCAACGAGGGCTGTAGAGTCCAAAAATAAAAAGATTGATAGAATGGTTGGGTCCTAAATGATTTTTTGGTAATCTAAAGTGCATCTACGTAAGAGATTCAATAGAGTTAATATTGTTCAGGTCGGCAAAAACTCAACGAAGCTGAATACAGTGGGGTTGATCACCCTATACGAGGGTGATGGCATAAATTGTATCACCCAAAATAAATGGGGAAATTATGTGTATGGATTTGAAATCCGATAACAAGGGCGGAAAAGGAATTTGTCTAGAGCTCACATAAAAATAAAAATAAATATGAAACCTCCCTCCCGGTGAAAGATGGTGAAAGTTTCCAGAAAAATGGCGACTTATTGTTGACATCACCATTCTAAGGAGTTAAACCATCAACAGCACCAAGGCATCCAACTTTACCAAAAGAAATTAATTACAAATAATATTATTCCAATAATAAATATTTTTGAGTGTCCGGAATAATTCTAAGGAGGACCTGATGATGATGTCTAAAAATACCAGTTCCTGTTATCCCAAGGATTTATACGACCGAGGAGGACCTGCGTAATTTGCGCGGTGGACGTCGATCAGCCTTTGCATTATGCATGTGACGTCTCGCCATTTACATCTTCTGCTTGTACGAATCACTGCGTCTCACAAGGGAGAGATGATATTATGCAAATCACAGGGTAGGGGGTGGAGGGGAGGAGAGGAGGAAACAAACAATCGTCACCGTCGCCTTTGCGAGGAAAAAGAAAAAAAAAAGAGGATGAGATGCCGCCATCATGAAAATGGTAAACGCAAGAAAGAAAGAGTTGCATTAATCTTGGATCTTCAAGTCTGTGCACAACGTAATAAACAAAAATGGGGGATTTCGCTATCCATCCACACGTGCTCCGTATTGATTTCAAGGTTCACAAATTAATTATCGCAGGTTTTTGAAACTCAAACAAGGTCTTTGACCAAAGCTCAATATCATGACTGACATGGCGGCTCCTTCAACATGCCTAAAATAAAAATATAAAAACGAAATTGGTAGGGATAAACTACAAAAGGACTTGTGGATGTGCAACCTTCCTCCGGAGATACTGTAACAGTTAAATGTGGTTATCTTTCTCTACCTCTAATGTTTAATTGCTTCACTACCCTAGCGACATGGGTATTTAATTACGACTGATAAGGGAGATGAAATAAAGCGATAAATTCATTGGAGGACGTTTGTAAGAATTATAAAAAAAATTAAACTGCCATGAGCGCTCCATGGAAAATTGCGTTTTAGCATAAAAATGGCGTCCAGTCTCTGAAAAAAAATCATTCATAATTTCGGTTTGCAGGTAAATTAATTAGGACGCGCTGATTGAATAAAATAAATTGAGTGCTCGCAGTAATTGTATGAGATACGGGTGAATTTCTTTAAAAAAAAATTTCGTCATGAAACTTTGACTCCAGTTGCATGCGCAGTGACGTTATCCGTGCTACTGCGCATGTGTCTAGAGTCTGCCATTATTATCAAGGAATCAGTACAGATGCAATAAAATTACACTGACACTCGACTGCATGCGCAGTGACGTCATCCGTGCTACTGCGCATGTCTCTTGAGTCTGCCGTTATCAAGGAATCCGTACAGTTGCAATAAAATTTCACCGACGCCAGTTTGCATGCGCAGTGACGTCATCCGTGCTACTCCGCATGTCCAGAGTCTTGCATTATTATCAAGGAATCCGTACAGTTGCAATAAAATTACACTGGAACCCCATTGCGTGCGCAGTGACGTCATCCGTGCTACTGCGCATATCCAGAGTCCGCTATTATTATCAAGAAATCCGTACAGATGCAATATAATTACACTGACTCCCATTTGCGTGCGCAGTGACGTCATCCGTGCTACTGCGCATATCCAGAGTCCGCTATTATTATCAAGAAATCCGTACAGATGCAATATAATTACACTGACTCCCATTTGCGTGCGCAGTGACGTCATCCGTGCTACTGCGCATGTCCAGAGTCCGCTATTATTACCAAGAAATCCGTACAGACGCAATATAATTACACTGATTCCCGTTTGCGTGCGCAGTGACGTCATCCGTGCTACTGCGCATGTCCAGAGTCCGCTATTATTATCAAGGAATCCTTACAGATGCAATAAAATTACACCGACTCCCCTTTGCGTGCGCAGTGACGTCATCCGAGCTACTGCGCATGTCTAGAATCCGCTATTATTATCAAGGAATCCGTACAGATGCATTAAAATTACACTGATTCCCGTTTGCATGCGCAGTGACGACATCTGTGCTACTGCGCATGTCTAGAGTCCGCTATTATTATCAAGGAATCCGAACAGATGCATTAAAATTACACTGACTCCAGTTTGCATGCGCAGTGACGTCATCTGTGCTACTGCGCATGTCTCTTGAGTCTGCTATTATCAAGGAATCCGTACAAATGCAATAAAATTTCACTGACTCCCATTTGCATGCGCAGTGACGTCATCCGTGCTACTGCGCATGTGTCTAGAGTCCGCTATTATTATCAAGGAATCCGTACAGATGCAATAAAATTACACTGACTCCCCTTTGCGTGCGCAGTGACGTCATCCGTGCTACTGCGCATGTCCAGAGTCCGCTATTATTATCAAGGAATCCGTACAGATGCAATAAAATTACACTGACTCCCCTTTGCGTGCGCAGTGACGTCATCCGTGCTACTGCGCATGTCTCTTGAGTCTGCCATTATTATCAAGGAATCCGTACAGATGCAATACAATTACACTGACTCCCTTTTGCATGCGCAGTGACGTCATCCGGGCTACTGCGCATGTCTCTTGAGTCTGCCGTTATCAAGGAATCCGTACAGATGCAATATAATTACACCGATTCCGTTTTGCATGCGCAGTGACGTCATCCGTGCCACTGCGCATGTCTAGAGTCCGCTGTTATTATCAAGGAATCCGTACAGATGCAATAAAATTACACTGACTCCCGTTTACATGCGCAGTGACGTCATCCGTGCTACTGCGCATGTCTAGAGTCCGCTGTTATCAAGGAATCCGTACAGATGCAATAAAATTACACTGACTCCAAATTGCATGCGCAGTGACGTCATCCGTGGTACTGCGCATGTCCAAAGTCCGCTATTATTATCAGGGGAATCCGTACAGATGCAATAAAATTACACTGACTCCAGTTTGCTTTAGCAGTGACGTCATCCGTGCTACTGCGCATGTCCAGAGTCCGCTATTATTATCAAGGAATCCGTACAGATGCAATAAAATTACACTGACTCCCTTTTGCGTGCGCAGTGACGTCATCCGTGCTACTGCGCGCATGTTTCTAGAGTCCGCACCGATAGTGTATGTTCGTCTGAATAGCAAAAATCAGTACGGATGCAATAAATTACTTGTAGCAGTATATGTGTTTAATAAGAGAACTACAGAAGATAATAATAACTATAATATTCCATTGAGTAAGTATGGCCAGACCAACTCGCAACGTTTCATTCAGCAATTGATGGGCCTCATCAAGTGAAAATTAACTGGATAACGTTTAACTCAAAGCCCGCGTTTTTGTAAAGCAACGACATACAGAAAAGAACTTACTGACTAAAAAAAAGGTAATAAGTTTTGCTTAAAGAGTCGCAGTCACTCTGGACATTAAAGGTGTTGACATGATTTATTCTGATGTTAATCATTACAAGAAATGAATCAAGGATTTTGTGCGAGAGTCCATTTAGAGCTGTGATTGTCCGCGGGGTAATTTAAAGTTCATCCTACGTTCGTTGATCCTGTAAAGTGGGTTACATAGGTCAAACGAAAAGAGCATCTGCGGTTTTTTTTTAATTACTTCCCCTTCATTATTCGCGTGATGGTCGTAATATTTTTACAAGGAATTAATAACACGTCTGCGCTTTGCTTCTGCGCAATCTCAACGGGTTAACTTAGATGCGCAGTGACGTAATCTGTGCTACTGCGCACCTAGGTGTCTAGTCAGCGTAGTGACGTCAGCAATGTCAAGTGCCCGTATCTTCATGAATGATTGAGGGGCCACAATACACATATTTATTTAAATTTAATATATTTCAATTTTAAAAAAATGTAATTTTATTCGCCTTGTGTAAAAATTAAATCTCCACATAGTATTGTAGATGATGTTATTGATTAAACATTATAATTTAATAGTTGAGTTAATTTACAGTAGGTAGAGAAAGGTTTTTAAATATTAAAAAAGAAAGGAAATTAAATGTACCGAATGAGAAATTCTGTATAGGACCTACTTTGTTTCGACTAGACAATCACGCTCGTGAAGACAAAATGAATTCTAATGCGTCTTTCCAGTACGTTATGTTTTTCCAATACTGATTTTGAGCAGTCCGTAATAGTGACGTGAACGAGTCTCAAGTATTTCCGAGGTAATGAACGAATGGACCGACCGCGCACGTGAGTGGCCGAGCTTTAAGGGGCGCAGGGTAAATACAAGCTCACCTGACTGACGTCACTCTGCAGTGTTTGCCCTCGCTCCCTCCTGTGAGAGGATCTGCAAATGTCAGGCGAGTAATCCGAACCACAAGCAATCAAACTCGAGAAGGCGGAGAAAGAGCAACCCTGAAATTTAACCACTTACAAGAAAACGTTTCGCTTTTACCGTTCAATTTTCTTTCCCCACTCCCCCCCCCCCCCGCCACTTTCCACGCAAACGATCGGCGTCTTTCCGTCGCCGGACTTTTATAAAAATGTCTACGTCTGTCCTTGATGCTCCTTTCTGTTAACCCTTTCGGGAAAGGGTTTACCAAAAACACCTTGGGGGGGGGGGGGTGGTGGTAACGGACTACATGAGGGTAATGCACATGGTGGCAACTCCCCTTTAATAGCATAGGAAGGGATTTGAAAGGGGGGATGCGGAAGGGTAGAGGAAGGTAGCCAAGGGTTACCTAGGGGCCCTCGGGCTATATTTTAAGGATTCTACCCGGCAATTCACCAAAAAGTGATACAGGGAAAACCCTAGAAATCCTTCACCAGGTAGGTCGGGCATTTGGTGCTTGACCCACGCCCTTCCCTGGATGGTGGGAGAGAAGTTTGCTGTGGGCACGCAGCATTCCCTTCTCCGTGCCTGGACCAATTTAGGAGGCAGCTGGTCGACTATTCCAATAGGAACACCGAACAACTTTTACCGTATGCCCAAGGTTTGTGACTCCCGGCACATACAGACCTCTCAGAACAGGCCGAGGTGCATCGGCTTGTGGGAACCTTAGTTCAAAAACGGAGAGGAAAAGGCTTACCCAAAGGTAGCCCCTTCGTATCTCGCCTACAAGGTTCTGCCTGCGAGAGAACATCCCTCACGTGCCACAGTGTCTTTTTTTTAGGGCAACGGGCTACATGAGGGTAATCCACATTGGGCAACTCCCCTTTAATAGCATAGGAAGGGATTTGAAAGGGGGGATGCGGAAGGTTAGAGGAAGGTAGCCAAGGGTTAACTATGGCCCACGGGCTATATTTTAAGGATCCTACCCGGCATTCGCCTAAAGAAATGCAGGGTAAACCTTAGAAAAACTTGCATTGGGTACTTGTCCCACGCCCTTTCGATGACGAGAGAGGGGTTTGCTGTGGGGACGCAGCTTACCCCTCGCCATGCCTTGGCCAGTTTAATAAGCAGCTGGCCGACTATTTCAATAGGAAGAGCGGACAACTCTTGCCGTATGCCCAAGGTTTGTGACTCCCGGCACATACACCTCTCAGAACAGACCGAGGTGCCTCGGCATGTGGGAACCTTAGTTCAAAAAAAACCAGAGAGATGTGAGAGCATCCCCAAAGGTAGCCCCCGCCAGAGTTCTCTGGGAAGGTTCACCTGCGAGAAATCCTCTCGCAGGCTTACTTGACGCACAGTGTCAACGTTATACATATATATATATATATATATATATATATATATATATATATATATATATATATATATATGGACAGAGGGAGAGAGAGATTTAAAAAAGGTAACAGTGTCTGAGAGAGAGAGAGAGAGTTGTTAAACCCCATCGAGAAAAAAAAAATTAATAAACTCCGTTAACCTCACTCAATGGAACAAATATCGCGGAGCGTTTCGTCGGTGTTAATGATGTGGTTCTTCATCCTGTCGCCATGGCAACGCGCGTGAGTGTCACAGGCGACGGCCACCGCCGCCGCAACGGGAGGACGGACAACGGCGTTATTTGGGGGGGCAGAGATGATTGGCCGCATCTGTGCACAAGCAGGACGAGGGCGTGGGCGGTCTCAGAAGTATAAGAGGTTAAGGGAAGGCAGGAAGGTCGTTTTGGGTTGCTCGGGTTTAATAAAAGAACACGAAGAGACGCGGATTATCACACTTAAGGATTGGAGTAACATCAACCAATTACCTACGCTGATATAATTTTTTTTCACCCAATTAATTAAAATGTTACATTAAATAATTAATAAATTACAGTAAAACACAACCTCTTCAGGGTGTTATATCCTGTAACAACTCACGGTCAAATATATTCCAAATATCTCAAAATACCAAGCGATTGATCAATAACATAAGAGAGGATTCTCTCGTAGGTAACCTGCGAGGGATGTTCTCTCGTAGGCAGAACCTTTTAGGAGAGACACGAAGGGGCTACCTTTGGGGATGCCTTTTCCTCTCCGTTTTTGAACTAAGGTTCCCACAAGCCGAGGCACCTCGGCCTGTTCTGAGAGGTGTATGTTCCAGGGTCACAGACCTTGGGGCATACGGTAAGAGTTGTTATCTGTTCCCATTGGAACAGTCGGGCAGCCGCCTCCTAAACTGGTCGAGGCACGGAGAAGGGAATGCTGCGTCCCCACAGCAAACTCTTCTCCCGCCATCCAGGGAGGGGCGTGGGACAAGTACCCAATGCCCGACCTACCTGATGGAGGTTTTTCTAGGGTTTTCCCTGCATTACTTTAGGCGAATGCCGGGTAGGATCCTTAAAATATAGCCCGGGGGCCCCTTGGCTACCTTCCTCTACCCTTCCACATCCCCCCTTTCAAATCCCTTCCTATGCTGTTAAAGGGGAGTTGCCCAAAGTGGATTACCCTCAAGTAGCCTGTTGCCCTAAAAAAAACCGGTGACGAATCCGCCTTGCGACATAAAGAACAATTACGGTTTCTCTGGAATCCAAATGACACCAGCAACAACAAAAACAGTCTTCAAGCAATTAACGGGAGGAGCGAGCAAAGAACTTTATCACTAGAGTCCTGGAACGGCGAGTCTCTAATTACACGAGGAACAGCAGCGGCCGCCATGTTTGTCTGACAGCGCCACTTAATAAACACAAAGTTAATTTCTTAATACACCTTCGCCAACAAGTGTAACTCAACCGTCGTTCCCTTCAGAGGCGGAGGCGGACAACCTCCGCAGCGTAGGAGGAGCGCTCTGCTAATTAAATTCGTCTGCGGAATATTAAATACCTCTCCAACAAACACTAGTCTTATGTTATTAATGGCGGCGACGCGTCTTAAGGAGAATGAGGTGTTGGTGGGGGGGTTGTTTGGACGAGGAAGGTAATTGCAAGCGACCCCCGCCAATATTGAGGAAACCCTCGGGCGCGAACACGCCGGGGCGGAGGGACAATTAACAACGTGGAACTTGAAATCCCCTCCTTCAGCCGCAGTGTTGCCAAGTAATCAAATTGTTTTTTTGTTTTTTCACTTCCGGCGAACCGTCGACGACGGAGTGGATGGAAACTTAACACCAGTAATTAAGCTTTTACTGACATCTCCACAGGTTACCAGGATCAAGTGTTCCACGCGCACGTCGCTTCGCGCATCTCGTGACGTCATCACGACCCCCGCACGGCGACGACCAGCGTTACATGAAACTGCAAAGTGGTCCATTCCCCAAAACAACTATTAAAATGTTACGTGTATCGTTGGTGAAACCTACATAGTTTGGCCACCCCTTGACAAAATAAATTTAGACGATCAAGAAAATAGAAACTGTACAACGGTAAGACTTTTAGAATCAAATCTTATAGAATTAATTTTCCAGACCCATTTAAAAACCATAATTGTAACAATATTGAATATCCCACCATCTCTGGAATCTGTACGTTGACTCTTAAGATTTAAAAATTTATTTTTTAAATTTCTTAATATCTATGTTGATTGTACTGACTTAATATTTTATTCTTTCTTATTCATTTTTTTCAAACAGACTTAAAGTTTTTCATGTTATTTGCCTAAGAGTTCCTTCTAGAACGTTCTAGAGTGAAACATACGCTGGGTGGCCTGATAAGTATCGGACCTCGACGTGAAGATGGCAGCACTAGTAAATGAAAGCTAGTGAATTTACAGAGATGGGGAGCGTATCTGTGTGTATCTGTCTATATATATATATATATCTATTTTTCTCTCTTTATAGTTCTCTATATTTCACTCTCTCTCTCTCTCTCTCTCTCTATATATATATATATATATATATATACATATATATTTGTCTATCTCTTGTTCTCTTTGTCACTATCTCTTTTTCTCTGTATATCTCTCTGTATCTCTCTCTCTCTCTCTCTCTCTATATATATATATATATATATATATATATATATATATATATATATACATATGTGTGTGTGTGTGTGTGTGTACATAAGAAACCCAATGACCTCTCCGTTTTTGAACTAAAGTTCCCACAAGCCGAGGCACCTCGGCCTGTTCTAAGAGGTGTATGTTCCCGGGGTCACAGACCTTGGTCATACGGTAAGAGTTGTGCGCTATTCCCATTGGAATAGTGGGCCAGCTTCCTTCTAAACTGGTCGAGACACGGCGAGGGGAAAGCTGCGACCCCACAGAAAATCCCTCTCCCGTCATCGGAAGGGTGTGGGACAAGTACCCAATGCCCGACCTACCTGATGCAGGTTTTTCTAGGGTTTTCCCTGCATTTCTTTAGGCGAATGCCGGGTAGGTTCCTTAAAATATAGTCCGGGGACCCTAGTTAACCCTTGGCTACCTTCCTCTACCCTTTCGCATCCCCCCTTTGAAATCCCTTCCTATGCTAAAAAAAGGGGAGGTGCCTAATGTGGATCACCCTCATGTAGCCTGTTCCCTAAAAAAAATAAGAAACTCAACTAGTCGGCCAGCTGCCTCCAAAATTGGTCGATGCACGGAGAAGAGAATGCTGCGTCCCCACACAGCAAACCCCCCCTCTCCCCGTCGCAAGGGCGTGGGATATGTACCACAAGTGCCCGACCTTGTTTTCTCCGGGGGTAGGATCCTTAAGCTACAGCCCTAGTTAACCCTTGGCTTCCTTCCTCTACTCTGTCGCATCCCCTATTTCATTACAAAGCCCTTCCTATGCTGTTAAAGTGGAGTTGCCACCACGTGGATTACCTCCATGTAGCCTGTTACCCTCAAAACAGTATTAATAAGAATAATAAATTATTTGAATTGCATAATAGTTATGTGGACAAGGAAGGGATTTGTTAAGGAGCCGTAGGATAGCGGTGCAACTACGGAGGATTGAAACTCCGCAGAAGTTAACTAGTGTTATCTGTGCATCAGCTTGTAATGGCCGACACTGCAATGCATAAATCCAACGTTGAGTTGGGTCACGGGCTCATCCATTATGTACAACATAATAGCCGCCGCGGCAGTGGAGATGTTTGCTAGTGGGAAAAAGGGGGGATCGATACGGTGGGACAAAAGGCCTCATTTTCTACTCAATGCCACTAATTGTAACGGTTGTTTTCCCCGCCATCCAGACCACTCCGTCCACAAAAATAGTTTCAACTTCTGTCACGCCCGCAACATGATTTTTTTTATTATATATTCATTGTGAAACGTACGTGAACGTCCTTAGTGAGTACGTGATTACATTATACACGAGAATGTTCCGTCGCCGTGTATTGCGTGCCTTCATTCACTACACTTAATTAATTACCAGACTAATTATCCGTGAGCAAGGAAGGAGTCGCCTGCTCGTGACAGTGCTGGTGCGGTATTGTTCCTCGAGGGTGCATGGAGGGAGGGGGGGGGGCGGGTGCTGCATCAGCCTCATCAAGGTCCAGACTGTCTGCGGTCGTCGGCGTCCGTCTTCCTCCGCACCTCACAGTCACCAGACTTCAGCCATTCTTACGTCAATGTTACAGTTGTAGTGCTTGAGGATCAGTTGTAGATTCGCTTTCAACATCAAGGCGAAGATGGTAACAGACAAGGAAAATTTTTTACAAAATTCACTCCCGTCGACAGGGGTTGAATTTTGTAATAAATTGTGTCACTATTAATTTCATAAATCCAGAATATCTGAATTTTTCTCTTTTATTTATACACTAGCTGGATGCCCGGCGTTGCCCGGGTGGTCCATAACCTCCGATTTGACTCGAACCTCGGCTGTTTTTGCGTTATATTTATGTAAAGCCCCTCAACCCGCATTACAGTCACTCTAATAAACCCTGAAAAATATTTATTCAACGCAGATATCAGCCGTGTTTGCGCGTTTCAAAATTTTTCACCCCCCTACCTCCGTCCACCACCGCCCGTGGTGGCTAAAATGAATTTCATATTGAACTCAGCGACGTCTATAACCTCGGATTTGTCTCCAATCTCGGTGGTATTCGCGTTATTTTCTTGTAGACGACCCTCCACCCCCACCCCTAAGCGTGCTCCTCTACCGTGACGAAAGGTGGTTAAAATTATACGCAAACAACGTCGGTAGCAATACAGTCACTCTTATTAACCCCTGAAAAATATTTATTCAACGCAAATATCGGCCGCGTTTGCGCGTTTCACCCCCCCCCCCCCCTCCTCACTCCGTCCGCCACCTCCCGTGGCGGCAAAAACGCCAATTGAATGTCATATTGAACTCAGCGACGTCCATAACCTCGGATTTGACTCCAATCTCGGTAGTATTCGCGTTATTTTCTTTTACACACCCCTCCACCCCCACCCCTAAGGGTGCTCCCCTGCCGTGACGAAAGGTGGTTAAATTATACGCAAACAACATCGGTAGCAATACATTCACTTTTATTAACCCCGAGGCAGAATCGTCGTAAGAAAGGGGCCACAATTTGTTAGTGAAGAGTTCATCGAAGCCACACACTTTAGTGCGACGCCTTAGCCAGTGGTCAATCCCGGACCCCGACGCCTTAGCCAGTGGTCAACCCCTGAGTCGACGCCTTGCAGTGGTCCTGACAAAAGTCATCACTGCACTTAACCCGTTCTGCCGGCTGTGAGATACGGAGACGTCGGTACGAGAGCTACAGCAAGCAACACAACACAGAATAGCAGAACGTATTTGGTACGGGCAGAAGATCTCTTCTATGTGGTGCCTGAGATAAGAGTTGTTCATGCTTAACTGTAATAAACTTATATAAAATTTATTTAATGGTGAAACATTTATTTTGATTTAACGTAATAACACAACCCACAAAAATTATTCTTTACAATATATTGTAATACTCAGTTAAGAAGGACATAAATTTTTGTTCTCATTTCATCTGATTTGTTTAGCAACTCAGACTAGGGGATTCTTGAGTGGTTTGTAGAAAAAAAAGGATAATAATAAAATGATGGATAAGTGCCTTTTAGAGAAGGGGAGGACTATAATTGGACGTTTAGCGGCTTCGAGCTAATGGTATTGACAGACATCGGGACGGAACCCTAAAGGCATAATGACAGAAGTTTGGTGGACATCGAATTATATTAAAAGAAAATGTTTATTTTAATTGTATTGAGTGACTCTCGCAGCGTGAGAAAGCGCCAACAGCTGGTGTTTGTTTGGCAAACGTGGAAACTCAAAAACTGTGAAAACAAGGGAATATTCTGGAGAGGAGAGAGCAGATAAAAGGACAGCGGTTGGACAGGGAGGAGACAGTTGGGAGAGAGCATTGGTGGAGGTCCTCAGGGCGGACGCAGGGCCAAGTTAAGGTGGCCGAAATAAATAGGAGTTTTATTCATTCAAGGGGCAGTTTTAGAGTCGTCAGGAGAGATCATCGGATGGTAGGCCAAGCTAGGTGGCTGAGAGTAATCAGTTGGACAGCAGTCATCAGCAGTCGGTAGGAGTTTCATCGGGGAAATCTGTCTGCCAGGAGAAGTTTCTTGAATTCGTCGTGAGGGTAACGTCATCAAGAAGAGGTGGTTCTGAAAGCAAAGCCTGTATGAAGAGAGTGTGTGTGCTGGTATGCGAGAGATCTAAATTGCATGGACCAGAGAACTTGTAAGTTTATTTTTCCTGTATCCATAGTTGTAAATTGTTAAATAAGTGTAAAGAGTCGTTTCATTTCGTTTTTCATTTATTATTTTAACTGCATTGTTTTATTCCGTTTTCCTTACCAACCCAGTAAAGACCCTGAGGGTACAGACTCTGATTTATTAAAATGTATTCTAGATTAAGAAAATTGTTTTGTTGAGAAAATTTAATAACGTGTTTAATATAATTTCCTATAATCATAAATATCGATGAGTGGGGTATTACAATATATATGTATATATATTCATCTTCAGAATCAGATAATAGGCCAGGGCTCGACGCAACACAAAACAAGATGGCCGAGGCGTGACGTCACGCGTCAGGCTGCGTTGCTTCTTGCCTTATAAATGGAAGTTTACTTTGCATCAGCGTGTGTGGAACTAATTGCCTGAGCGTGGACAGTGAGAGTTTCGTAAATGGAGGCGAGAGCCGGGATCTGACAGCCAAGATGGATGGACCGGACCCGTCGTTCAGTCAACACAACCAACTTGCTGGAAGGGTGAAGAAGCCAACCAACCTCGCAAGGAAAATTACACTGCAGCTTCCACTACACAGGATTGTGGCTTTCCCACTTTATTTAGTTACGTTTATGACTTTTCCAGTGTTCCTGTGGGACTCGCGGGAAAGTCAGTTACTGTACTCTGAGACTGATGCCCAGTTGTTTATTATCAACAAAAGTCTCTACTTTATTTATGTCCCGTAACCATGGCAACCAGTCACGAGCACGTCACTAATGACGTATCAGGGTCCGTACTGCGCATGCGCCAGTGCCTTCTCACCTTTGGGAATCTCGTATATAAATACTGAAAGTCTTTCCACCAATTATTTAATTGCAATTTGTCTATGATACATCTATGAAACGTGCCGAGTCTCTGTCCGCCATCTTGCTGTCAAATTCCAAACTTGAACTTTTAATACGGAAACGAGTTTTAAGTCTCTACTTTATTTATGTCCCGTAACCCTGGCAACCAGTCACGAGCACGTCACTGATGACGTATTAGGGTCTCCAATGCGCATGCGCCAGTGCCTTCTGGCCTGTTGGGGAATCACGTATATAAATACTGAAAGTCTTTCCAACAATTAATTAATTACAATATCTTTATGATATATTATATACGCACTTAACGTTTCAGTGCCTAATTGTTTATAAAAATATTTTTTTAAACCAATTTTTTTTAAGATGTATTACTGTGAAAGTAAAAATAACCAAAACAAATAAGGCCGAAGTTTAAAATCCTTACGTTTCGTCCTTGTTTTCTGGATTATTTATTTTCATGCTTAATTTATTTTCTACGGTTTTAACTTAATTATTTTTTATTTCTACAATTTTCTCCTAGTTTACATTTATTATTTTTTTATAATTTCTTCCTCATTCCTGTTTATTATGCACGATATTTTCTTCTACACTTGCACTATTTATTTATTCTATTTAATCATCTTGTTCTTATTCACGTTGTGGTTTTCCTATTTCTGTGGGTTTTTTTTTCCTCGTTCCTGTATATTTTAAATAAACTATTCTACTTGGTAATATAAAACCTTAATATTTTATTTTCTCTGGTTTTGTTTTTCCCCTGTGTTTTTATTATTATTTATGAATTTCTTTTGTGTTCGCCCTTTTTTCGTTATACAAATTTATAATTGCATTATCGGTTATGTGGTTCCTCATTTATCATCTTTGATTCTAATATATTTATAAATATCTCCTTATTTGAGTGTTTTCATAGCAATGGACCCTCATAAAAGTTAATGTGACCTCAGTTACCCGGGGGCAACCTCTAATGGGCCAATTACGACAGAAGAATAATTTAAATATAATATACAGAAAAGTATGTAAATGAGGAACCACATATCCGATAATGCATTGTGTATAAAAGAAATAGAAATGGCTTAAGTAAAAAAAAAGGGTCGAACACAAAAGAAATTCTGGGGGGGAAAAAAAGCAGAGAAAATAAAATATTAAAGGTTGTATATAACCAAGTAGAATAGTTTATTTAATATACAGGAACGAAAAACAACAACAACAACACAGAAATAGGAAAAAACCACAATAAGATGAATAAGAACAAGATGATTAAATAGAATAAATAAATAGTGCACGTGTAGAAGAAAACAGCGTATATAATATAGAGAAAGTAGGAAGAATTATAAATATTAAATAAGTAAGGTCAGTGAAATTTATTAATATTAGTTATGTACATCGTTTACCGTTTACAGTGTTTTTTCATTTACGTTTACTTTGATATTCATTTATTGTCTTTGTTTTCAGCCCTTTTTTTTGTTCCGATGCTTTCTTATGTTTTTTAATGATATATATATATATATATTATAATACTAATTAGGGAGGCCATTATTTGTTGATTTATAATCATTTGTTTGGCGGCGCCGATCTCAAAGAACGACAGTGACGGCGGGCTCTTATTGATATTAAATTAGGGAGAGAGACCATGGAGTGTTGATTTTAAAATAATTTGTTTGGCGGCACCAGTTCTAAAAGAAGGACAGTGACGGTGGTATTCTTTGTCGCCGAGATTTGGTGGGAACTGCAAGCGTGGGAAATACGAGTGTGAGAACTACGAGCGTTGTACGGAGGTCACGCTGGTGAAGAAGTTAGTCGAGCGGAGAGAGAGAGGCAGCCCTTGGGGGGCGAGAGGAAAGAGTTGCAACGCTGCGGAGATTGTAACTGAACTCAACTCTGTTATTTGGTGGTGATGGTTTGCAGCTTCTGGAACATTTTTGAATAGACTGGTAACTACGGCGCAAACTATTTTTGTAATCTGTATATAATTTCGGGGGGTGTCACATTAACACTGACCGGTTTTTTTCAAGGTCACAACATCATGGCGTTGGCGATGATCCTGGCTAAATTTGACTGGTGGCCGCGGGCGAAACATCTTCGGTCCGTACGAGGGTGGATCCTTTTGTTTGAAGCTGTGAAAAATAATTGAATAGTGTGTGTTTTCTTCAAGTGTAGAGTCTGTGAATAATTGCCCTTTTTAGGGAAGTTTGTGCCCACGGTCTGAAAACGTTAAGTCTGGTACCAGAAAGACAGTTGTAAGTACCAATAAAAATAATAAATGTAAGTAAATGGGAAATAAACATAAATTGGCTGCAACGAGGGGCTTGTTTCAATTTAGAATTAATAATATCCATTTTAATCATTACAATATATATATATATATATATATACATATACATATATATATATATATATATATATATATATATATATAAAGGAATTGCTGTTCGTTAGTCTCACTAAAACTCGAGAACGGCTAAACGGATTTATCTTATCTTAGTCTTGAAATGTTCGTCGAGCTCTAGGGAAGGTTTAAAAGGCGAGAAAAAATCGAATAATTTCCGGGAAAACCCTAAAAACAGCCCTTTTCTATTTCCCATACAAACGTTTTCTAAATAAAATACAAATCTACACCAGTCGAGCAATTTTCACCAAATTTCGTACACGTGTGTCTTTGCGACCAGGAAACAAACACTTTCGGGGTGAGACGCGTCTTCCACCCCCAGAAGCGGGGGTGGAAATATTTAAACATACTAAAACAGCCGATATTTGAGTCGGATAAATATTTTTAGGTGTCAAAGATATTGATAGTGTTTCTACCAATGTTATCTGAACACAATTTTCATCCCCTACGCCCTGTGAAAAGGACACCCTTCGGGTTTGGGGTGGAGATGCTTTACAGTAAAATAACGCGAATACAACCGAGATTGGAGTCAAATCAAAGGTTATGGAAGTCACTGTGTTTAGTTACGACATTCAAATTGGCATTTACCCCCCTCAGATGCAGGGGTAGCGGGGTGCAAATTTTGGAACATGCAAACACGGCAGACATTTGCGTTGAAGAAATATTTTTCAGAGTTAATTAGGGTTCGAATAGCGTTACATAAAAATTGCGCAAAAGAGGCCTAAATTGGAGTCATATCGGGGGTTATAGATAAATGACATCTCGGGCAACGCCGGGCACCCAGCTAGTATATATATATATATATATATTGTGAGATGCTGTTGACTAAGTCAGGGCTCTTAATTCCCCCTCGGGGCCACTTTGCCGTAAGCCCTGTATAATGTCAGGAGTTTATTCTACTGTGTAATTATTTACTATCGTCTCCGTAACGACGCGGGGGCGCGCGCGCGTGTGTGTGTGTGTGTGTGTGTTTTCCTCGGCTCCGCCCGCCTGAAGCGCCAAGCAGTTTCGTACCTGAACGCCTGAACGAACGGAAACGCCGCTGATTAAATTGAACTCTCTTCGCGAGATTACAGGACCGGTGCGAAGGTGAAACGAGGGGTGGGGGGATGGAGGAAGGGGGAGGGAGGGAGGGGGAGGCAGATTGAAATGGGCGGATCAGCGTAGGGTCACTCACCCTGCATGTTTCAGCTGTAATTAGCAGCTAATCTGACAGACTCGCGAATGGGTTGTAACAGGCACACACACACACACACACACACACGGCGTGGGCGGATTCAACCCTCGCAAGCTTAAAATCACAGACAGGAACAAGGTTGGGGGAGGGGGGTTTGTTATACAACTCCACAGAATACCTCAAGGAAACTAATGTAATTACATACTGTAAGAAAAAATATATATATAATTTTTGTCAGACATTTTTGTTTTGTATATGCATGTGAGAGTCGGACACTCACTAAAAAATGTTGTCGAAAAATAAATTGAGGATTACTGCAACCGGAGTTGCGTTAACGGTAATACGGATGATAAAATACTATGATGAACCACACATACTTAAAAATAACCCTACCGTAGTAGTAGTAGCAGTAGTACAACATGTTACAGAAAAGTGTAGCCTAAAATGACAAAATACAGGTAGTAAGAACAACTGAGGAAGAAATTAACTTTTTTCACAGAGCCTCCAAGTAATACAAAAAAAAGGAGGGGCGGTACGGGGGGGGGGACACCCAACCAAAGATTGCTAGCTAGAGCACTGAAGGACCTACACCAGAAACAATAAAAATAAAAGCATGGTGGACAGAGGCTGTAGAGAGGAATAGTTGAAAAGAACGAAGGATATTAACCCACGTAACAAGCAAACCTTCACAGAGGTAGAAGGAAATAGAAGAAAAGGAAGGCACAAGTTAAGATGGTTAGTAGGAGCCTTCAAGGACATGCAAGGACATAGGGATAGAGGCACAACATAGGAATAGATGAAAGGCTAACATTTAAGGGGGCTAATGAGGAACAAATTAAAATTTTCCCACACAGCCTCCAACTAATACAAAAAAAATAAAAGAGGAGGGGCGACCCAACCAAAGATTGCTAGTTGGAGCACTGAAGGACTTACACAACAAACCATGAAAAAAAAGCATGGTGGATAGAGGCTGTAGACAGGAAGAGTTGAAAAGGACGGAGGATATTAACCCACGTAACAAGGTAACCTTCACAATGGTAGAAGGAAATAGAAGAAAAGGAAGGCCCAAATTAATATGGCTAGAAGGAGCCTTGAAGGACATAGGGTTAGAGGCGCAAGATAGGAATAGATGGAAGGCTAACATTTAAGGGGGCTAAAAAGAAGAAAAATTGAGGAACAAATTAATATTTTCCCACACAACCTCCAACTTATACCAAAAAAAAAAAAAAAAAGGAAGGGGCGACCCAACCAAAGATTCGTAGTTGGAGCACTGAAGGACCTGCACAACAAACAATGAAAATAAAAGCATGGTGGACAGAGGCTGTAGACAGGAATAGTTGAAAAGGACGGAGGATATTAACCCACGTAACAAGGTAACCTTCACAGAGGTAGAAGGAAATAGAAGGAAAGGAAGGCCCAAGTTAATATGGCTAGAAGGAGCTTTGATTCTAACTGAGGCCGAGGAAGTTGGATACGTACTTTAATGACTGTAATTAAGGTTGAAAGAGCAAACACAACCCCTAATTTAACTGAGGGAGTCGTATTTGGAACTTTTAAAAAAAATCATTAATCTCAAGGGTGTAGAATCTATAACATACTGTTATACGACGGACACTGACAGAGAGGAGAGGAGCCGTTGTCGCCTGCTCCCCCCCACCCCCGTGCAACAAGTGGTCCAGCACGTGGTTGTGGAAGCCGCCGCCGCCATCGTGGAAATACACATCAATTATTTGCAGCGGGAACCGCGTCGAGTCTGGCCACAGGAATGAATTTTACATTCGTGCTCTTTATTACCCTCGGCCTTTGCGACAAAACACTGGCACTTGAAGAGATTTACTTAAGGGCGATGGAGGACCTGCAGCTTTTCCGGACCGCAAGAGCCCAAACCCCCCCCCCCCTTTTGCTAACTACATTACATGCAGAGGCAAACGCTGAACAAATTACTCAGGAGAGAGGCTTTAAATACCATCAGGGTCCTCAGAAGCCTCCTCTGGCTATGATTTGTAGAACACTTTCTCACTAACTTTCAAAATATGTAAACGACTCCCTCAGTCAATTGACGTTTCGTTGTTGCTATTCAAACGACTAAAAAGTGTATAGAAACAAAAAAAAAGAAAGCCTGCGAGAGGATTCTCTCGCAGGTAACCTGCGAGGGATTTTCTCTCGCAGGCAGAACCTTTTAGGAGAGATACGAAGGGGCTACCTTTGGGGATGCCTTTTCCTCTCCGTTTTTGAACTAAGGTTCCCACAAGCCGAGGCACCTCGGCCTGTTCTGAGAGGTGTATGTTCCGGGGTCACAGACCTTGGGCATACGGTAAGACTTGTTCGCTATTCCCATTGGAATAGCCGGCCAGCTGCCTCCTAAACTGGTCAAGGCACGGAGAAGGGAATGCTGCGTCCCCACAGCAAACTCCTCTCCCGCTATCGGAAGGGCGTGGGACAAGTACCCCCAATGCCCGACCTACCCGATGCAGGTTTTTCTAAGGTTTTCCCTGCATTCCTTAAGGCGAATGCCGGGTAGGATCCTTAAAATATAGCCCGCGGCCCCTAGTTAACCCTTGGCTACCTTCCTCTTCCGCATCCCCCCTTTCAAGTCCCTTCCTATGCTATTAAAGGGGAGTTTCCACCATGTTGGATTACCCTCATGTAGCCTGTTGCCCTAAAAAAATGTATAGAAACAAATTCGTAACCCATTATAACGTCTTCGTTGTTCTTCAAACACGACATTTAATCCATTAAAAATAAGTAAACGGCTCCCTCAGTCAATTGACGTTTCTTCGTTGCTCTCCAAACGCATTTTTATAAAAGGGAATTGTTAGCCTTTTATCGATTTTGAGTTCCTTACCTCATTAGTGTGTGTGTGTGTCGTTCTTACGACTCTTGCCTTTTATTTTTTGGATCACCTGACGAAAGCAACAAGTATCCCAGAAACATTGTTCCGATATTTAAATTTAACACTTATATTTTTTGTCTTTTATTTGACTATTTATTTACGGAAGATAAAATAAGATTTTTTGAAAATAAATCCAACCTCTCTGGGCACTGAATGAGATATCCGACCGACCGTCATTGCTCTACAACTTTATCTCTGGTCGGACGAACCTTTTCCCCAAGTAAGAATTAGTTGTTGTTTTTTCTTAGAGTGACAAGCTGCATGAGGGTAATCGAACTGTGCATCACGATGATACTGGTGAAAGTTTCTCCTTCAGCCCAAAATGATTCTGGACCTCTTCCTCTACCCCCAGGAGAAACACACCTCCATTTTTTATTAATTTTTTGTTGGCAAGAAATTCGAGATAGATTCAGAGAACCTAAGGGAGGACTCACCACATGTTCAAGTTAAAAACTAGACAGTAAAAAAAGATGTTGGAAAATACTTTTTTTGAGGTGTAGACAGGCTACATGAGGCTAATCCACTTGGCGGCAACTCCCCTTTAATAGCATAGGAAGGGATTTGAAAGGGGGGATGCGGAAGGGTAGAGGAAGGTAGCCAAGGGTTAACTAGGGCCTCCCGGGGTTGTGGTTTAAGGATCCTTCCCAGCAATTCGCCTAAACGTGATGCAGGGAAACCCTAGAAAAACCTTCATCAGGTTGGTCGGGCATTTGGTAGTTGTCCCACGCCCTTCCCTGAATAGCGGGAGAGGAGATTGCTGTGGGGACGCAGCTTTCCCCTTCTCTGAGCCTCGACCAATTTAAGAGGCAGCTGGCCTACTGTTCCAATGGGAACAGCGGACAACTCTTACCGTATGGCCAAGGTCTGTAAACATAAAGAAATGCAGGAAAACCGTAGAAAAACCTGCATCAGGTCGGTCGGGCATTGAGCACTTGTCCCACGCCGTTCCCTGAATAGCGGGAGAAGAGTTTGTTGTGCGGACGCACCTTTGCCCAGTTTAGGAGGCAGCTGGCCGACTGTCCCAATGGGAATAGCGGACAACTCTTACTGTATGCCCGCAAGGTCTGCGAGCCTCACGGAACATACACATCTCAAAACAGGCCTCGGCATGTGGGAACCTTAGTTCAAAAATCGGAGAGAGGAGAAGGTATCCCCAAAGGTAGCCCCTTCGTGTCTCTCCTACAAGGTTCTGCCTGCGAGAGAATAGCCCTCTCAGTCTCGGGGACTATCTCGTGTCCATCGGTATATTATTTCGTTGAAAACGCTACACTCCGGGAGGGGGAGAAACGTTGAAAAAACGCTCGCGACATTTAAAACTGCCGATTCCTCTGCCTTCGGTTGAAGAATTGTAATTTATTAACAGCTTCGTAGTTGCGATAAAATCCTGTTTAAGGATATTTTTTTTAGGTTAAGAGCTTGATTCACGTGTGTCCATCCAGGAATCTGTACGGCGGAATTTAAGGATTAGAAAGAAACCTTAGAAAAAGAGGTGGCTGAGGAAAAGGTCAGGGCGCCTCCGGTCAAGTAAGTTAAAGCTTCCTCGAAGGAAGGGCAGGACGAGCTTTGGTACGATAATTAGATTAAGTGCACAGTGAAAAGGTCAGATATATACATATATATATATATATAAATGGAATGTCCGAAGGGGTCGTTTTCCCATCAAGGGTGCCTTTTACCCCGAATCGTGTTCGCCGGAACGTGTCATTATCTATATTATAAATAAAAAAAATTATGTATGTATGTTTGTATGTATTTACGTTTAATCTCTATACAAATTTTAAACGCGTGGACAGATCGCAACAAAAAAGTTGGTACACTATATTCTTACAATCCCACGAGAGAGAAAAATGCTGAATTGGATATCAGAGGAACCATACCACAGCATTCGCTGATGATGTCGTCGTACTAATAATAGGAAGGCAGGAGGAAACGATAAGGGGTTGAAAGTCAGCTACAATAAAACAAAATTCATGGAAACCTCTAACAAGAGAAATGTCTCTAGTGACAACAACAACTCCGTAGAAGTTCAACACAGAATAAACCAAAAGCTGTTAAAGCTTAAAAAAAATTAATGATGTCCAAAAAGATTAAAAAGAGACAGACTAAAATAAAAAAATATATATACATAACCCTAATAAAACCTGTAGTCCTGTACGAGGGGGGGGGTTGTGAGAGTTGGACACTCAACCAAGGCCGAAAATTGAAAATATTTGAAAGGGACGGTCCTGAGGAACATTTACGGTCCAAGCTGTGTGTCGATGGAATATCTATATAAATAAAATAGGAAGTCTATTTGTATGTATGTATTTACGTTATTCTTTATACAAATTTTACTGCGTGGGCAGATCGCAACGAAACTTGGTACAGATATTCTTCAAAACACGAGAAACGGTGCTGTGGGGGTGAGAAACCCCTAGCATACAGGTGAAAAGAATTATAATTTTAAAAAACGTGATAATTTAGTGTTAATTTACTGCGCGCCAAGAGACCGTGACGTCACGCGCGGCCGAGAGAGAGAGAGAGAGACGTCACTACACGACGAACAGAGGAAATAGTTCCTTTATCCCGTAATGAAATGAAGCTGAAACACTTTAATTGAATGAAAAGTATAATTTTATCCATTTAATGATAATAAAAAAAATCGATACTAAATACTTTACGATCCTTGCAGATGATGTA
This sequence comes from Zhengitettix transpicula, assembly GCA_037074705.1. Classification (NCBI taxonomy): domain Eukaryota; kingdom Metazoa; phylum Arthropoda; class Insecta; order Orthoptera; family Tetrigidae; genus Zhengitettix; species Zhengitettix transpicula. Next base: position 244,570,749 of record CM073590.1, on the reverse strand, counting down.
AGTTAATTTTTCGCCGCCATGTTTAGGGACTCCAATATGGCGGACTATTTGTTTACATTGTGAATGTAGCTGAGAATTTAAATCTATGGTAATGTCTGAGGACTGAGGGACAATTATATCCTGCAGTAGTCAAGGAGTATATTTAAGAAGGAAATTCTGAGGTTATGTTTGTTGCGACTGATGCAATGAAATTCAATGTATTATTTTAGGGGTTGTTGAATTACTGCACTATCGTGGTGGAAAGTGTGGACGGAACTAGGAACAGTTAGATCTGGGTTAAGTCACTACTTCACTAAGGATTAATACGGGTTTATATAAATAAGTACACGTGGCAACGCCGCGGAAAACACAGACAGTACAAGGAATAAAGTGTAATATTAATCAAATTCCAGTCATTTTTAGTCGTATTATTATTATTATACATGATTCTCGTGTAAATTAATTAGTGCGAGGAGCAATTACAACCCCAACTTGGATCACGTGTTTCTTACGATCCAGGAACAAACACTGCATAGGTGAGAGACACTTAACACCCCTAAAAGAGCCTCTTTACTGAATCGCTCAGATTGGATATGCTTCAGTTTGTAGTTTCCAACCCTAACGTCCCCTGAGATTGGGATTTATAAGGGGTGCTAAGGGCATCGTGCCTCCATAGCGTTTGTTACATGTGGTGTACCACGTTTGGTTGGCGCTGATCCCTGCGTCAGTTACTAAATTACTTTCCATAATATCATAGCGGCCATTTTTCTTTAATCCATTATTTTTGGCGCAGTTTATTTAAAGTTAATTTGTTGTAATGGAAACTATGGTGGATGAAGGTAGCACAACTCCTGGAAGGGTATTTTCCCCGTCCATCAATAGCTGGGTCACGGTTTCCAGGACGTCCCAGGCAATGTGACTCTAGACAGACTCGTGCCAGAAGCCAATAGGGAAGTCTGTTACTGGTGAGGAAGCTTTGCCCTCGCGCCGTGTCTCGGCCGGTTTAGGAGGCAGCTGCCCGACTGTTCCAATGGGAACAGGGAACAACTCTTACCGTATGCCCCACGGTCTGTGACCCCCCGGAACATACACCTCTCAAAACAGGCCGAGGTGCTTGTGCGAACCTTAGTTCAAAAACGGAGAGAGAGAGGAGGAGGCATCCCCAAAGGCATCCCCTTCCTGTCTCTCCTACACGGTTCTGCCTGCGAGAGAACATCCCTCGCAGACAGCTTTACCTCACAGATCGAGTACTTTACTAACATTGAGGTTTATTTCGTAAAAATCGATTCGTAAATTGTAACCTTTGAGAGAAAACGGTTTCCCGGATATAGTGTTCTATACCCTTTGTCTTGTTTACTACTTTTAACCTTTGTTTTTCTAATTCATCTCGGTACATTTCTCTTCCTCCCTCTTAAACTTCTATTTGTTATTAAATCCCCCTTTTAACTTCAACCGATGTACGCAATGGAAACCCGCGACAAGAATTTCTCCTGATGGTTCCACACCGTTGTCACAAAAACAAGTGATCTCGTTTAACGCAGCCCAACATTTATTTTTAAGACTCCGGGTAATATTTTTTTTCTCTCTTTTTAATGGGAACGATGATTTTTCCCTTTCTCTTTGTCTCTCGCTACCTCGCAACATTTGAAAGTGACGAATCGAAACGACTTCAGAACTGCTGCCTTCAAGAGCGGGTAAATAAGAGGCTTCGGGACGATTAAATATTTTTTTCCGTTTCATTCTGTGTAAATATCAGGTTGGACATTTATTTTTTTTTCTCCTCCATGGATTTTCCAAATTTAATTCCGCTGTGATGCTGCGTCGCGCGTTGTTTGGCGAACACTCGAGAGCGGCGACGACGACGCGCAGTTGTCTCCCTGGGCCATTGTGCGACGACGTCCGTCCTTCCGCAGCCGGCCGTCGGAAGGCAAACAACGGGACGTGACGGAGAGAGAGAGAGAGAGAGAAACTCATCGCGATTAAGATAGGACGCCCGTCGCGACGCTCTCCCGCAGATTATCTGCGCGGCGGCGGTGACGCAACAGGTGGGCGTCGGTCGGAACACAGCGGCGAGGATAAGAATGCAGTCACTAGAAGCGAACGGCAGAGGATGACTTTGGCGGTGGAAAGGGGCAGCAAGAAGGTCTTTTTTTTGTTTTTAGTGTAACAGGCTACCTGAGGGTAATCCACATGGTGGCAACTCCCCTTTAATAGCATAGGAAGGGATTTGAAAGAGGGGATGTGGAAGGGTAGAGGAAGGTAGCAAGGGTTAACTAGGGGCCCCCGGGCTATATTTTAAGGATCCTACCCCCGGGGCATTCGCCTAAAGTAATGCAGGGAAAACCCTAGAAAAACCTGCATCAGGTAGGTTGGGCATTGGCTACTGGTCCCACGCCCTTCCCTGGATACCAGGAGAGGAGTTTGCTGTGGGGACGCAGCATTCCCTTCTCCGTGCCTCGACCAGTTTAGGAGGCAGCTGGCCGAGTGTTCCAATGGGAATAGCGGACAACTCTTACCGTATGACAAGGGTCTGTGACCCCGGAACATACACCTCTCAGAACAGGCCTCGGCTTGTGGGAACCTTAGTTCAGAAACGGAGAGGAAAAGGCATCCTTATTTTTTTTTAGGGTAACAGGCTACATGAGGGTGATCCACATTGGGCAACTCCCC
>CM073590.1:244333100-244563100 GCA_037074705.1 Zhengitettix transpicula | reverse complement strand
CAGGATAGCAGAGATCCAAAGCAACTACCGCGTGTGTTCAAAAATCTAAAGTGTAGAATCAGTGAGTAATGAATGGCCTGTTTAGTGGGTGTTGACTTCAAACTGCAAGAGTCCTAACTGGTACCAGCAGCACTGTCGTGAGTACACAACAATTATTAATGACTGTAAACGATAATTAAAGGGTGTAGTCAGATTTCGTTCGCGTCTTTCTTTTCATTCGTTTTCTTTTACTTCTTGTATTTAATATTGTATTCCGTTACCTTCAATGAGTTTGGATTGTTAATGTTTTAGTTCACTGTATTTGTTCTTCCTGTCAAACCCAGTGGTGACCCTGAGGTAAGGAGAAATTCAACGTAGTTGATTGTAAAAATATAAAGCTGTATTTTCACAGAACGCCACGAATTAATAAAATAAAATTGAGATGTTTGTTTGTTTTAAATTGACGGAATTCGGCAGGGCTCATCATGTGTCATCATCAACAATAAATAATTAAATACATAATAATTTTGTTAATTATTCCTATTTAATAAAGACCACCTTGTTAATCATTACATAAATGGCGCCCAACGTGGGGCTCAATATAATTCAAATTTTAATTAATTTTTCCAGTTTAATTTAATTAAATCTTCTTATTAAACATTACAATATATATATATATATTCATTTTGGATCCTAAAGTAAATAACAACTACCCCTAATTGGGGGGAAGTGGAACGTTCTAACTGTTGGATGTAAAACAATGCGGTTTTACTGGACCAAATACAAGGATAACAGAAAGAAAGACAAACCACACTGGATCAAAGTGAGGGAGGGATTTTCACAACTGCGCTCACACCTTTTCATTTTTCTACATTTTCATAAATTTTCCAGCTGAATTGGGAAACGGAATTAACCCTCCTCTCCTCCCCCCCCCCAGCAACTCTGATGTAATTACGCGGAGGGCTTTTTCCAGCGAGGTAAATTACCTGTAAAGCTGTCTATTGCGACCGACTGCGTCATCACACGTGCAACCACTCACGTGTGTAAGAAGACAAAATATCAAGTGCTTAGATTAAAAGTAAACAAATAAAACATAACCCTCAATTTAAAGTCAGAAAGAAAATAATTTTAATTAATGTAAAATTAAACAACGTTTCGTCACTTATTTGGCGACATCATCATGGCCAAGTTTTATATATTAAAAAACTTTTAAGACTGCTGTGGCCGAAAAAAAACTATATCGGCCACAGCAGTCAGTGGAGAAAAACTTTAACATGATGGCGTCGAAAAAATAAGCGTCGAAACGTTGTTTAATTTTATATTAATAAATTATTTTTTCAGACTCAAATTTCTGATGAGATCGCAAATTGAAGCGATGAAACGTTGTTTAATTTTACATTAATTAATTATTTTTTTATGACTTAAATTTCTGATGAGGTCGCAAAATAAGCGACGAAACGTGTTTTAATTTTACATTAGTAAATTATTTTTTTATGACTTAAATTTCTGAAGAGGTCGCAAAATAAGAGACGAAACGTTTTTTAATTTTTCATTAGTAAATTATTTTTTTATGACTTAAATTTCTGAAGAGGTCGCAAATTGAAGGGACGAAACGTTTTTTAATTTTACATTAGTAAATTATTTTTTTATGACTTAATTTCTGAAGAGGTCGCAAAATAAGCGACGAAACGTTTTTTAATATTGCATTAATAAATTAATTTTTATGACTTAAATTTCTGAAGAGGTCGCAAAATAAGAGACGAAACGTTTTTTAATTTTACATTAGTAAATTATTTTTTCTGACTTAAATTTCTGAAGAGGTCGCAAAATAAGAGACGAAACGTTTTTTAATTTTACATTAGTAAATTATTCTTTTATGACTTAAATTTCTGAAGAGGTCGCAAATTGAAGCGACGAAACGTTTTTTAATTTTACATTAATAAATTATTTTTTCTGACTTTAAATTCTGATAACGCCAAAATATAAAAGACGAAACGTTGCTTAATGTTACATTGGTAAATTATTTTTTCTGACTTAAATTTCTGAAAACGACGAAAAATAAGAGACGAAACGTTGTTTAATTTAACATTAACTAATTATTTTTTTCTGATGTAATGTCTGAGGACGAAGAAAAATAAGAGACGAAACGTTTTTTAATTATACATTTTAAATTATTTTTTCTGACTTTAAATTCTGATAACGACAAAAAATAATAGACGAAACGTTGTTTAATGTTACAGTAGTAAATTATATTTTTCTGTAATTAAATTCTGATACTGACAAAAAATAAGCGTCGAAACGTTGTTTAATTTTATATAAATAAATTCTTTTTTTCTGACTTAAATTTCTGATGATGTCGCAAAATAGGAGACGAAACGTTTTTTAATTTTACATTAATTATTTTTTTCTGACAATAAATTCTGATAACGACAATAAATAAAAGACGAAACGTTGTTTACTTTTTCACAGTATTAAAATATTTTTTGAGACTTAAATTTCTGATGATGTCACAAATTGAAGCGACGAAACGTTGTTTAATTTTACATTAATAAATTATTTTATTCGGACTTTTAATTCTGTTAATGACATTTAATAAGTCCCCCGCCCCCCCCCCCCCAAAAAAAAAAATATTAGAGTATATTTCAACAGTCACTAAAAAGTTGATAGTATATTTTTATTTAGGTTAAATGTAATCATGTGTGTGTATGAGTTTTATTTAAAATGATGCTGAACCTGTGGAGTGGTTGAAAGCTCCTTAATAATGCAGAATACTGCAGTTAAATATTAAATGACGTAACTGGAAGTTTAGTGGACTCTGAAATAATCCCTTACAAGATTCTGACTGAGGCTTCGTATATTTGTTATAATATCCTTGGTCGCTTCAAGGCTAATCGTTGCTTCACAGTCACACTGTAGGGAACGTAACACAGCCACTGTAACAGTTCATCCTCGGACGGGATCTTAACCAGAGGGGATGTTGGCACACGTTGCCTTTAGAACAATAACACTAAACATATATATATATATATATTACTACATTACGTAAAACTGTTACCCATGAAGAACCACAGGGTGGAGGAACGCAAAGTGGAAGACTGTTTAACACCACAGAAACAACAACAAAAATATTCCTTCTAATCCTCCCAGGAGACCTTGAACATGCTTGTGGGGGGGGGGGACACAGTCGTCTCCTCTGTGACGTCATCGATCATAAGAAAATGGGATACGAAGAGAAAAAGAAATTGGGATAAAGTTGGAATCTAAAATGTTCTAAAAAATTAAAAAAAACCAACGACATAATTATATATTTTTTTTAAAAAAAAAAAAGAAAACCACTGATCCAGCCTTATTAAGAACATATATAACACATATATAGTATTATTATTATTATTACGTCAAGATGTAATCCTATAAAAATCGCAAATAAGTTGCGAAGTTTAAGGGTGGTTTTTCCCCTGTATATTGTAATATATAAAAGTACTAAAAACTACTGTAAAAGGAAATGTCATCATTTATAAGTAAATAAAATCTCTGGGCGTGACGTCACGAGGTTCTCGACGTCGTAAAGAGCGGAGCAACGAGGAGGAGGAAGCTTCATAACTCTAAGATTCTTATTTCAAAGACAAACCGTGATTGTGGGGGAAACAATCGACTGCTATTTGACGTCATCGATCATAAGAAAAGGGATACAAAGGGGGGGGCGGGAAATTATTTTATTCGCCATATTGAGATAAAATTCGAATGTAAAATTTTCGAAAAATTAAAAAACCCAACGACATATATTTTTAAAGAAAGGTTCTTATACAGCCGTATTCAGAACATATATAACACATATATATTATTATTCTTACATCAAGACCGTTTTTATTAATCCTATAAAAATCACAAAAAAATTGCGAACTTTAAGGGTGGTTTTTCCCCTGTATATTAAAATATATTAACATATTAAAAACTACGTAAATGAGAGAAATTTTACTGTCATACAAAGTCAATAAAGCGCTCTGAATGAGGCATTGTGGAGAAAAAATTCATCCCCTTTTTTTATTCGGTTACCGATGTACAAAATGTCATCAGAGGGTCTTTTTTTATAAAAAAAGCTCTAGCCGTGACGTCACGAGGTTCTCGATGTAAAGAGCGGAGCAAGGGAGGAGGAGGAAGCTTCTTAACTCTGACATTCTTATTTCGAAGAGAAACCGTGATTGTGGGGGAAACAATCGACTGCTATTTGACGTCATCACCAAAGACATAATTTTTTCTTTACAAAAAAAAAGGTACTACTGATGCAACCTTACTAAGAGCATATATAGGACTACTGTTATTATTAATACCACATCAAGACCGTTTTTATTAATCTTATAAAATACTTTAAGGGTGGTTTTTCCCTTGTATATTGAAATATATAAAAGTATTGAAAACTAGGTACATGAGAAAAATTATTATTACACTGCCGTACAAAGTCAATAATTGCGCTCTGAATGAGGCATTGGGGGAGCAAAAAATTCATCCCCTTTTTTTTATTCGGTTACCGATGTACAAAACGTCATCAGAGGTTTTTTTTACTCTCTGGCCGTGACGTCACGAGGTTCTCGTCGTAAAGGAACGGAGCAAGAGAAGGAAGATGCTGCTTAACCTTAAGATTCTTATTTCAAAGGAAAACGAAAAATTGTGGGGGGAAACAGTCGACTCCTCTGTGACGTCACAGCACCAATAAAACAAAACAAAACAAAATATTACTTTGTATCGTCCGAGGAGAAGGTGACGATAATTGTGGGAGAGGAAACAATCTACTCCTCTGTGACGTCATCGATCATAAGGAAAAGGCATAAGAAGAGAAAAAAAATTATTTTCTTCGCAAAATTGAGATAAAATTCGAATTTACGAATTTCGAAGATTAAAAAAAAACCAACGACATAATTTTTTTAAAAATAGCACTGATGCAACCTTATTAAGAACATATATAAAATAATATATATAGTATTATTATTACATCAAGACCGTCAGTATTAATCTTATAAAAAACTTTAAGGGTGGTTTTCCCCTGTTTATTGAAATATATAAATGTATTAAAAACTACGTAAAAGGAAATGTCATCATTTATAAATAAATAAAATCTCTGGGCGTGACGTCACGAGGTTTTCATCGTCGTAAAGAGCGGAGCAAGGAGGAGGAGGGAAGCTTCTTAACCTTAAGATTCTCATTTCAAAGGAAAAACGGAAATTGGGTGGAAAACAATCGATTCCTCTGTGACGTCATCGATCATAAGAAAAAGGGATAAGAATGGGAATAAAATATTCTTTTCTTCGCGAAATTGAGTTAAGGTTGGTATCTACGATTTTCTAAAAATTAAGAAACCCAAAGATGTTGGCACACATTGCCTTTAGAAAAATAAAACTAAATATATATATATATATATATATATATATATATATATATATATATATATTACAACATTACGTAAAACTGTTACCCCATGAAGAACCACCGGGTGGAGGAACGCAAAGTGGAAGACTGTTTAACACCACAGAAACAACAACAAAAATATTCCTTCTAATCCTCCGAGGAGACCTTGACGATGATTGTGGGAGGGGGGGGACACAGTCGTCTCCTCTGTGACGTCATCGATCATAAGAAAAAAGGGATACGAAGAGAAAAAGAAAAAGATTATTCTTCGGCAAATTGGGATAAAGTTGAAATCTAAAATGTTCTAAAAATTAAAAAAACCCAACGACATAATTATATTTTTTTTTAAAAAAAAAAGAAAACCACAGATGCAACATTATTAAGAACATATATAACACATATATAGTAGTATTATTATTATTATTACATCTAAAGATCGTTTTTATTAATCGTATAAAAATCGCAAATAAGTTGCGAACTTTAAGGGTGGTTTTCCCTGTATATTCAAATATATAAAGTATTAAAAACTACTGTAATAGTAAATGTCATCATTTATAAGTAAATAAAATCTCTGGCCGTGACGTCACACGAGGTTCTCGTCGTCGTAAAGAGCGGAGCAAGGAGAAGGAGGGAAGATTCTTAACCTCAAGATTCTTATTTCAAAGGAAAACTAAAATTGTAGGAGGAAACAATCGATTCCTCTGTGACGTCACAGCACCAATGAAACAAAAAAAAAATATTACTTTTAAATCCTCCGAGTGTAACCGTGACGATAATAGTAGGGGGGGGGGGACACAGTCGTCTCCTCTGTGACGTCATCGATCATAAGAAAAAGGGATACGAACAGAAAAAGGAAAAATTATTATCATCGCCAAATTGAGATAAAATTCGAATCTACGATTTTCGAAAAATTAAGAAAATAACCCAACGACATAATTTTTTTTAAAAAAAAGCACTGATGCAGCCTTATTAACAACATATATAGTATTATTATTATTATTACATCAAAGCCGTCTTTATTAATCTTATAAAAAAACTTTAAGGGTGGTTTTTCCCTGTATATTGATATATATATATATATATATATAAATATAAAATATTAAAAACTACGTAAAAGGAAATGACATCATTTATAAAAATAAAAATAAAACACTCTCTGGGCGTGACGTCACGAGGTTCTCGTCGTCGTAAAGAGCGGAGCAAGGAGAAGGAAGCTTCATAACCTTAAGATTCTCATTTCAAAGAGAAACCAGCGGTGAAATAATCGATACTTGAGAAGTAATTTAGGGGGGATTCTTCTTCTTCTCGTATTAATCGACGTCATTATTTTTTTGAAAAAAAAAGAATATTATTATTGTATATTAAATGGACAGTTGGAGGCACAAAGAGAAGAAAATAATTTTCCTACGTACTGGAAAACTGTTTTTTTTTCCCTGCAATACATATATTTTTCTTCTTCTTCTTCGATAGACTGCAAAAAGTGTCGAAGTTTCGTTTTTTTTTCAAACATTAATATATATATATATATATTAATGTTTGAAAAAAAAACGAAACTTCGACACTTTTTGCAGTCTATCGAAGAAGAAGAAGAAAAATATATATATATATATTATTTTCACTTATTCAACGACGAGCTGATATATTTATAATGACGTCATCAACATGGACACTCCAGTCTAAATCTCTAAAAAAACCAACCTTTTGTAAAGCCAACGTCTGTCTCCAAACGAAAGCCGAAATTAAAAAGGGTGTGTGTGTGACGTTGACCTTGGGAAGTAAGAAGAAAAGAAAACCCCTCTCACACTGAGGATGACGCGGGGGGGGAGGGAGGGAGGGAGGGAGGGAGAGGGAGAGGGAAATAAAAATTACAAGAATATCACAGCAACTTAAACACGAAATAGAAACTCAAATCAAAGCAATAACAGTTGGGGGGGGGGTGAGGACGCGAAATAAAATTCATCCCCCCCCCCCGGGACACCCACAGACACATTGACAACGATGATAATAACTCAGTTTACATCCCCCCCCGCTATAGATTAATTAATTATTTTGTTTCACGGAGTGTGAAAGCGGGTTATTCCGCAATCTTGAAACCCCCCCCTCCCCCCCTCCTTACCCCGAGGCGTCTCAATTTTGAACCCCCCTTTAAAAAAAAATATTAACCACTAAAGATATTCGTGACGTAACTAATGAAGGATAATAAGGAATTAAAAAGCGAAAGAATTATTAATTAAATTATTTTTAACGGTTAAGCAGGATCAGATTTCTCGATGTTGACGTTTCGGCTACCGTTCGTTGTCTTCAGAACCTGGGTGCTGCTTAACCCCGCGAAGAAAATATATATATATATATATTAATAATTTACACCTGGCGCTAAAATTCATTAAAAAGCGAAGGATATTTATTTATAAACTGCATCGTAACGGGGACCTACTCAGACTTTTTCCAGAAATTATTTAAGAAATATAAATGAGGGACGGGAAAAAAGGCAGTAAAAAGATTGAATCTCAAGCATAGAAATAAGTAAATAAAATAAATAAAACCGACTGCATCGTAACGGGGACCTGTTCAGACTTTTTCCAGAAATTATTTAAGAAATATAAATGAGGGAGGAGGGGGAAAAAAGACAGTAAAAAGATTGAGTCTGAAGCAAACAAATAATAAATAAAATATAAAACGATTACTTACATTATTAAGGAAACAATTTTTTTAAAAAAAAGGGTTATACATATATAAGTACAAGTTATACTCGTTATAATCCTCAAAAAAAAATTAGATACAGGCGGGGTTCAGAAACTGTACGGTGTTAAATGTTTGTAAATAAATGTCGTGAGTGTTTTTTTACTAATTTAATTTAGAGACACGTCAGATTTATTTTAAATATTAATTTCATACTTTATTTTAATACCAACAAAAAAAATATGGTCTCGAAACGTTTCTCTTCTTCTTCAATGGGGGATAGTTTAATTTAAACACGCGTCTAAGAGGTGCTGCAGTAGTTGATGGCTGACGTCGTTATTAATAACAGTGGATAAATAAATAACTAAAATTAATGAAGGTGGCACCAGAGATAATGTTTGGACAGAGTGTGGTAGGGCTCACCGACGGCGCTGGACGGGGCGTCGTCGATGAACGGGGAAGCGTCTATGTTGGCGACGGCGCCGAGCAGCAGCAGCAGCGCGCAGAGAAACAGAAGCGCCGGCGTCCTCATCGCAAAACTGTGGCGTCGCGACGCCGCTGCACCGCTTATAAGTAGCGGGGCGCCACGCACGCGCCTTGCCCTCGCCCACGCGACTCTCACGGGCTCGGCCAATCGTCGTACTCCTCCTCCTCTCCTCTCCTCTCCTCCTCTCCTCTCCTCCTCTCTCCATGCAGAGTCAATCTGTTATTAATAAATAACACTTTACGATTACTCGCTCGGCGATGGACGCGGACGTCGCACCCCTTACAATCGTTTTATTTTAAAGATAAATAAACTACAGCCAAGTCAGAAAAAAGGGTTTATTAAATTAACAACGTTTCGTCGCTTATTTAGCGACCTCTTCACGTTCCAAAATAAAAAACTACAAAAAAAAACAATTAGAATAAGAATTTCAAAAAACAATTTGGCAGATAACAAAATAAAAAGACATATAAAAAAGGAGAATTTAATTTCAATTAACAACGTTTCGGCGTTTATTTCGCGACCTCATCAGGTTCAACTTAAAAAAAAAATTATTTGATAGACAGTCTCCTGATTGCTGTGGCCGATAATAGAAAACAGTTCGGGCACAGCAACCAGGAGAGAAAAACTTTAACCTCGTGAATGTGGAAAAAATAAGCGACGAAACGTTGATTAATTATAGATTAATAAATTATTATTAATAAATTTCTGAAGACGATAAAAAAGCGTCGAAACGTTCATTAATTTAACATTAATAAATACCACTTTATGACTTAATTTTCTGACGAGGACACACAATAAGAGACGAAACGTTGTTCAATTTTACATTAATAAATTATTTTTTCTGACTTAAATTTCTGACAATGACGAAAAAAAACAGACGAAACGTTGTTTAATTTTACATTAATAAATTATTTTATCTGATTAAATTTCTGTTGACGACGAAAAATGAGCGACGAAACGTTGTTTAATTTTACATTAATAAATTATTTTATCTGATTAAATTTCTGTTGACGACGAAAAATGAGCGACGAAACGTTGTTTAATTTTACATTAATAAATTATTTTATCTGATTAAATTTCTGTTGACGACGAAAAATGAGCGACGAAACGTTGTTTAATTTTACATTAATAAATTATTTTATCTTAATTAATATTTCTGATGAGGACGCCAAAATAAGAGACGAAACGTTGTTTAATTTTACATTAATAAATTATTTTATCTGATTAAATTTCTGTTGACGACGAAAAAGGAGCGACGAAACGTTGTTTACTTTTACATTAATAAATTATTTTTTTCGGATTTAATTTTTCTGACGAGGTCACAAAATAAGAGACGAAACGTTGTTTAATTTTATTTTAATAGATTATTTTATCTGACTTAAATTTCTGAGGACGACGAAAAAAATACGACGAAACGTTGTTCAATGTAACATTAATGAATTATTTATTTCTTACTTAAATTTCTGAGGACGGAAAAATAATACGACGAAACGTTGTTTAATTTTACTCTAATAATTTTTTTTTTCTGACTTAAATTTCTGATGACGACGAAAAATAAGAGACAAAGCGTTGTTTATTTTTACATTAATAAATTACTTTTTCTGACGTAAATTTCTGACGAGGTCGCCAAAATAAGCGACGAAATGTTGTTCAATTTTACATTAATAAATTATTATTTTCTGACTTAAATTTCTGAGGATGATGAAAAATAAGAGACGAAACGTTGTTTCATTTAACATTAATAAATTATTTTATCTGACCTAATATTTCTGATGAGGACGCCAAAATAAGCGACGAAACGTTGTTTAATTTTACATTAATAAATTATTTTATCTTACTTAATATTTCTGATGAGGTCGCAAAATAAGCGAGAAACGTTGTTGAATTTTACATTAATAAATTATTTTTTTCTGACTTAAATTTCTGAGGATGACGAAAAATAAGAGACGAAACGTTGTTTAATTTTACTTTAATAAATTATTTTATCTTACTTAAAATTCTGACCAAGTCACACGAAAAGAGACGAAACGTTGTTCAATTTTACATTAATTAATTATTTTTTTCTGACTTAATTGTTTCTGATGAGGTCGCAAAATAAGCGTTGAAACGTTGTTCAATTTTACATTAATAGATTATTTTTTCCCGACTTAAAATTGGCTGCTGTTTATTTATTTATTAGTTTTGTTAAGATGTAAGAATATATATTGATATATTATGGTGATAAATAGCGACATAAATAATAACTGAGTGACGTAATACATTATACTTAAGACTGTGATAAACTAAAACATAATTTATCCTTAATTATCTATATTGTATAAGTAAATATTTAACACTGTCTAATAAGTCAGTAATTTTTTTTTAAAAAATAAAGGTAGACATTTGCGACGTGTATTTGTCGTGTAAGTCGTGAAATGTATGCGGTGTATTAATCGTGACGTGTATTACAAAACGAGTACACGGCAGATTATTTGGCGTATAATTTAATTATATATATATATATATATATAAGAGGCGTGTGTGTTGTTACGAGTACGAGACTCGCATGTGACGTGGCAACACTGCATCAAACCAGTCTGCGGACAGCCATAAGGAAAGTGATTCCACTCCGCACTGTGAACTAATATCTGAGGATTGTATTGAGAGGACGTCACTCTTGTTACCTTGTTTATGGAGCCACAACACACAGGAACGACTTGTCCTCGACGGGGGGGTTTTACCAGACCAACTGCAATGGTCCCAGGATGCCTCCTTTCTTGTTATCATCACCGCAATCACGACATCCGCGCGTGTGTGTTTCCTGTTAGCGTCCTTCCCGTTTCTCATCAGCCGTACGGTCCGTGTGTCACCCGGACTAAATAAACCTATTAACAGAAAATACAAGGAAGGAGCCAATAAGCAGACACTTGTTGCTTTCCTCAGGGCGAGGAAGAAGAGCTGTGACGACGACACACACACGGCGTTCAACTGACAATTGCACGGGAGAAAAAAATAAATTAAGGACATGTTGTTCTGGAATCATTAATTATTTACTGGTACGTATTTAATATTTTTATTACAACTGTAAATATTATATTACACCCTAAGTAGTTGGGGCATACGGTAAGAGTTGACCGCTGTTCGTATTGGAACAGTCGGCCAGCTGCCTCCTAAACTGTTCGGGACGACGAGAGGTCAATGCTGCGACCCCACAGCTAACCCCTCCACATCCATCGGAAGGACGTGGGACAAGCACCAGGAGCTCCTACCTACCTGATGCAGGTTTTCTAGGGTTTTCCCTGCATCAATTTCAGGCGAATTGCCGGGTAGGATCCTTAAACTACAGCCCGGGGACCCTAGTTAACCCTTGGCTACCTTCCTCCACCCTTCCGCATGCCCCCTTTCAAATCCCTTCCTATGCTATTAAAGGGGAGTTGCCACCATGTTGGATTACCCTCATGTAGCCTGTTACCCTAAAAAAATGTTTCTTAAGGATGTGTAACTCTTTCTCTCAGGGTCATTTCGTTCCTTTAGGAGCTTAGGGCATCTAACTCTATTCTTTTCCAGATCTTGCCATGATCGTCCTCTTCCAGGTACGTTTAGGGCCTTCCTACTTTTCGTTCACTCTTGTTTATTCCAGTCTAATGCTTCTCCCTTCTTAACTCACTCTTCATTCTTCCTTTCCACCTCCATTTTCTCATTTTTATCCGTTTCTATTTTTCTGTCTCTCACCCCGCAGGCTTCCCACATTGCAGAGTTTGTTATTATTTCGGGACCATCTTCCGCATCCTCCTCTTTCAAATCCCTTCCTATGCTATTAAAGGGGAGTTGCCACCATGTTGGATTACCCTCATGTAGCCTGTTGCCCTAAAAAAGGGTTTCTTAAGGATGTGTGAGTCTTTCTCTCAGGGCCATTTCGTTCCTTTAGGAGCTTAGGGCATCTAACTCTATTTTTTTTCCAGGTCTTGCCACACTCCTCCAAGATCGTCCTTTCCCAGGTACGTTTAGGGTCTTCCTACTTTTCGTTCACTCTTGTTTATTCCAGTCTAATGCTTCTCCATTCTCAACTGACTCTTCATTCTTCCTATCCACCTCCATTTTCTCATTTTTATCTGTTTCTCTTTTTCTGTCTCTCACCTCGAAGGCTTCCCATAATGCAATCCCTTCCTATGCTGTTAAAGGGGAGTTGCCACTATGTGGATTACCCTCATGCAGCCTGTTACCCTAAAAAAAAGTTTCTTAAGGATGTGTGAGTCTTTCTCTCAAGATCTTCTAGTATATCCTTTCGTTCATTTAGGAGCATAGGGTTTCTAACTCTATTTTTTTTCTATGTTTTGCCACACTCCTCCATGATCGTACTCTTCCAGGAAAGTTTTAAGGTCTTCCTACTTTTCGTTCACCCTTGTGGATTCCAGTCTAATGCTTCTCCCTTCTCAACTGACTCTTCTTTTCTTTCTTCCTCAAGGGTTCGTCCTATCCTTCTCCATTTCTATCACCGCAGGCTTCCACACAATGCAGAGTTACTTATTATTTATTGGGCCGTCTTATACCAATTATTTTTCGTAAACAGCGATTTATAAATGTTTTGTAATTTGATTTGTTACTTTCCAGGTTTCACAACATCCGTAGAGCGGTTCTGCTTTGGCGTTGCTATTATTAAACACGCGAATCTTGGTTTTCCTTGTTCTTCCACAGAGAGTGTGTGTGTGTAGTTTGACAAACGCTCCATTTGCCACCTTTTTTATTCGTGTCTTGACGTCCTCAACTTGTCGCTACTGCGGTTCCTAGACAACTGAACTCACTCACTGTTTCAATTTCCTCCTTTTCGTATTTTTTTGGCTTAATTTTGAGTCTCTCGCAGGCAGAACCTTGTAGGAGAGACATGAAAAGGCTACC
The DNA here is from genome assembly GCA_037074705.1 of Zhengitettix transpicula. Taxonomy (NCBI): domain Eukaryota; kingdom Metazoa; phylum Arthropoda; class Insecta; order Orthoptera; family Tetrigidae; genus Zhengitettix; species Zhengitettix transpicula. The sequence goes on along the minus strand of CM073590.1, from coordinate 244,549,680 downwards.
TTTGGGGAGCAAACTCCTCTCCCGCTATCGGAAGGGCATGGGACAAGTACCAAATGCCCGACCTACCCGATGCAGGTTTTTCTAGGGTTTTCCCTGCATTTCTTTAGGCGAATGCCGGGTAGGATCCTTAAACCATAGCCCGGGGGCACTAGTTAACCCTTGGCTACCTTCCTCTACCCTTCCGCATCCCCCCTTTCTAATCTCTTCCTATGCTATTAAAGGGGAGTTGCCCAATGTGGATCACCCTCATGTAGCCTGTTGCCTTAAAAAAAATTAAAAAAAATAAAAAAGATGCCTTTTCCTCTCTCTCCGGTTTTGAACTAAGGTTCCCAAATGGCCGTGGCACCTCGGCCTGTTCCAAGAGGTGCATGTTCCGGGGTCGCAGACCTTGGGCATACGCTAAGACTTGTCCTCTGTTCCCATTGGAATAGTCGGCCAGCTGCCTCCTAAACTGGTCGAGGCACGAAGAAGGGAATGCTGCGTTCCCCACAGCAAACCCCTCTCGCGCCATCCAGGGAAGGGGGTGGGACAAGTATCAAATGCCCGACCTACCTAATGCAGGTTTCTCTATGGTTTTCCATGCATTACTTTTAGGCGAATGCCGGATAGAATCCTTAAACCATAGCCCGGGAGCCCTAGTTAACCCTTGGCTACCTTCCTGTACCCTTCCACATCCCCTGTTTCACTCCATTTCCTATGCTATTAAAGGGGAGTTGCCACCATGTGGATTACCCTCGTGCAGCCTGTTGCTCCCAAAAAAAATCATAACTCCGTCTGTGATTGATTCATTGACGTCTACGAGACTTGACCGATCACAGTTTTGTTCCCTCGTGAGGGCCAAAAGTGGCTGCCAGGAATTCTTCGCCCTCGACTCGGTTAATTCGACAAAACCCTCGCCCAGTTACCACGAATTTCTGAAGTTTTGCGGGTGAGACATAAAAAAATATATATATATGCCTCCGTCCTCTGCTCCCCCCCCTCCCTCAAGGCTGGGGTCAGCGTAATCAAGTTTCCAAAGAAGTTCCGCCCCCGCACCCTTTCGTATTGAGTTTCCGCGATACTTGTCTAAGCCTCAGGGCTCCTCTTTCTCTCGCCTGACGAAGAGCGAGGACCAAGAAGAGTTGCCGAGGATAACTCGACACGTCCCGTGACAGCGAAAACATCGCTCACTCAACATTAAAACGAATTCACTTTCTTATTTTGAAAAAATCGCCCTTCGACCGAAATCACAACAACTCTTCTTTAGTAATTTTTTTTTTCAAAAGTTTGTGACTCTGTCGTTGAAACAAATACAAGTGTTAGAGACAAGACTGTCCCCTCGTCTCGTTCATTATCCGTATCCACAGTGAGGCCCTGCTAAACTTTTATACCAAAAAAAAATACACTTTTATATGAATTTTTAAATTACACCTGATGAAGTCCTAAATTGAGGATGAAACGTTGTCAATTTTAAGTAGTTTTAGTTAATAAATTACATCCGTGTTCATATATATTTTTAATTACATATTGAATTCAGATAAATGCACTGATTTAGTTAGAAGTGTTTTCCAAGTATTGCCACAGTCCGAATATAGAGAGGAAGAAAAGACTTTTTTTTAGGGCAACAGGCGACACGAGGGTAATCCAGATGGTGGCATACGAAGGGATTTGAAAGGGGGGATGCGGAAGGACAGAGGAAGGTAGCCAAGGGTTAACTATGCCCCCCGGGCTGTAGTTTAAGGATCCTACCCGGCATTCGCCTAAAGGTAATGGAGGAAAACCCCTAGAAAAAACTGCATCAGGTAGGTCGGGCATTGGGTACTTGTCCCACACCCTTCCCTGGATAGCGGGAGAGGAATTTGCTGTGGGGACGCAGCATTTTCTTCTCCGTGCCTCGACCAGTTTAGGAGGCAGCTGGCCGACTGGTCCAATGGGAAGAGCGAACCACTCTTACCGTATGCCCAAGATCTGTGACCCACCTCTCAAAAAAGGTCCAGGTGCCTCGGTTTGTGGGAACCTTACTTCAAAAACGGAGAGAGGAGAAGGCATTCCAAAAGTTAGCCCCTTCCGTCTCCCCTACAAGGTTCTTCCTGCGAGAGAACATCCCTCGCAGACAGCCTGTGACCTTCCTATGCCACATTTTTGTTAGGGTAACATGCGACAGAGGGCAATCCACATGGTGGCAACTCTTCTTTAATGGCATAGGAAGGGATCTGAAAGGGGGGTTGCGGATTGGTAGAGGAACGCAGCCAAGGGTTAACTAGGGTCCCCTGGGGCTGTATTTTAAGGATCCGACCCGGCAATTCGCCTAAAAGTGATGCAGGACAAACCCTAGAAAAACCTGCATCAGGTAGATCGGGCAGTAGTGGTGCTTGTCCCACGCGGGAGAGGGGGTTTACTGTGCGGGACGCAGAATTCCTCTTCTCCGTGCCCCGACAAGTTTAGGAGGCTTCTGGACCGACTGTTCCAATGGGAACAGCGTTCAACTCTTACCGTATGCCCCAAGGTCCGCGACCCACGAGTAACACACACACCTCTCAGAACGGGCTGAGGTGCCTCAGGCAAGTGGGAACCTCAGTTCAAAAATCCAGAGATGGCATCCTCGCAGGTAGCTTCCTCCAGAGCTCTCTGGGAAGGGTTGAACTGTCAGAGAAGATGTCATTTCCCTTAGCACTACAGCTTGACCGACCATGACGACTGCCAGGTTGTAATCTTACGCGACCACATTCTGGAATTTGTGTGTGTGAGTGTGTGATACGTGCTCAGCGTGTGGATTCACCTTGCAGTGACCGTGACGATCAAGATGCCTTCTGTGACCACAGCAGGTCGGATGTTATATAAACATAAGCCAAAACATATCAACCTCCAGGTTACTCCGGCATTCAATTCACATTGGTAAACTAGGAACTAATTCAGAAAGAGGTGGGGGGGGGGGGACAGCAGCCGCCTCGATCAGAGCGCGGCAGAAGACGTATGAAACTGCATTAACGTATATATATATATATATATATATTATGTTTTAATAAAGTTAACTTTCAGTCCGGAGACTTTACAGTTGTGATAATAATAATAATAATAATAGTATTTACAATTGTAAAAATTAAACAAATAATGATCTATAGTAGTATAAGAAGTCCAGCACTTCCCCAAACAATACTATTAATAATATCTTCCTGTTCAATATCATCAACTTTGGACAATTGAGGAGTATTCATAGCTCTTAGTATAGATAATTGATCATGAATATTACCAGCTAGCCTCATCACAAGAACCATATTTGACATTAGAATTAATAATAAGGCCTTTAACAACACAGGATTCAAGTTCAGTAAATAACTGAAATATATGACATCCATCACTAGCTATAGCACATTCCATAGACTTGACAAGATGCTCTTCTGTACGCAACACGTTGCTTGTGCGTTACTTCCCCTTGTAGTTAGGCACGACGGCAGGCGCTGGACTTAGAAAAAATTCGCGCGGGGAGGCAGAAAAATATTTCACATGTAAACTTGTGACCCTCGTCGTTCCAAGTTAGAGTCGAGAGAAGGAGATTAACTCACACATAAGCCGGCATGATGTTAGCGATCAATCAAGTCATTGTGGGAAACTACATGTTTAAGGAGGTTATGGGGGAAGATGGGGGGAGTATGTAGTGACAGTTGGTAGCAGGGGGCTGGAGTTAGGTAATTGCGGAGTGATTTAGGGGGAGTTTACGTTTTAGTCTGGGGTTACTGTAGAATAGCTCAATGGTGGGATTTCGATGGTTGATGGAGATACTTGGTAGATTTATGAATTATGGCAGGTATTAGGGGAATCTCAAGGTCTTTGCGGATGACTGAGTTGCGAAGGTACCAGGGGGGGGGGAATTTCATATTAAACAGAGAATTTTGTTTTGTTTGGTTTCTATTTTGTTGGAGTGGGAACAGGCAGTGGATCCCCATATGGCACATGAGTACGACCATATGGGGGCGGATTAAGGATAGATACAGGTGACTTTTGCTGCTAAGGGATATGTTGATAAGAGGGAAGAGTTGTTGATTCTGGAGGTTATGTGAGGTTGCCATGGAATCAAGGATTAGGCCTGGGTATGGTGTAGTTTGTTGGAGCAGGTATTTTGGTGCCATTGAGAAAGAAGGAGTGGTTGAGGGAATGTTTGGTTTTTAAGGGTGAAGGGAATGATTGTGGATTTGGTAGGGGTTTATGCTGATTCTCCATTTTTTAGACCAGCTTTCAATATCATTGAGGGTGATTTGTAGTTTTCTGGAGCCCCGAGTCTAGATGTCGAGGATGTTTGGAGGAGTATGGCAAAGGTCATCTGCAAAAGGCACTGTTTTAGTTGATAGGTTTTGAGGTATGTCGTGAAAATAAAGGTTGAAGAGGAAAGGACCTAGGAGGCTGCCTTGGGGGACGCCAGAGGAAATAGGGGAGGGAATTTGAAAGGGGACTGTTAAATTTGACAGACAAGGAACGGTTAGTAAGATAGTTATGAGGATGGAAAAATAGAGGTTGAAGAGGAAAGGGCCTAGGAGGCTGCCTTGGGGGACGCCAGAGGAAATAGGGAAGGAATTTGAAAGGGGACTGTTAAATTTGACAGAGAAGGAGCGGTTAGTAAGATAGTTATGAGGATGCAAAAATAGAGGTTGAAGAGGGAAGGGCCTAGGGGGCTGCCTTGGGGGACGCCAGAGGAAATAGGGAGGGAATTTGAAAGGGTATAAGAATCATGACCGGACATAGAACACTAAGAACCTCAAGGAAAAGTTGCACGCATACGAATTTGCCTCCGCAGTCCCCCCCCCCCCCCCGAGTGGATTCCTATGACGTCACTAGACATGGCGGCTTTTCGTCCTTTCCAGAACCTTGCCCTACACACACGCACATAGAGACACAGATCACGTCTCTTCACATCATCTTTCTTTCTGGACCAGATTCCTGTTTACGAGCCAATCTCCTCGTCGCCGTCCCTTCTGCCATTATCACCAGAGATGGATTTGCCAACAACTCCACAAAAGGATGGGAGTAAATACGACTTACTTCTCTTAAGAGAGGGGGGGGGGGGAGTTGCTCAGCCCCGCACCAAGGAATAAACACATTCATTCTTCTCGCAGAAATGCTCTGGAGAGTTCAGGAATATAAAAAAATTAAAGCCACCTTTTTCCGTGAACGTAATTTTTTGTTCATATTTAACATATAATATCTTATGTTCACGTTTATTGTTTAATTACAAAGTATAATTAATCACTGAAAATATACATATATTTATAATACAAAAAACTCAATAAATATTTATATTTAACCGCAACGTTTCGACGACTACAAGCTCTGTCGTCATCTTCTAGGCGAAGTGCCGGAACCATTTTTTTTTGGATGTTGACAGGCCACATGAGGGCAATCCACATAGTGGCAACTCCCCTTTAATAGCATAGGAAGGGGATTTGAAAGGGGGGATGCGGAAAGGTAAAGGAAGGTAGCAAAGAGTTAACTAGGGGCCCCGGGGCTGTAGTTTAAGGATCCTACCCGGCATTCGTCTAAAGAAATGCAGGAAAACTCTAGAAAAACCTGCATCAGGTAGGACGGGCATTGGGTACTTGTCCCACGCCCTTACGATAGCGGAAGAATAGTTTGCTGTGGGGACGCAGAATTCCCTTCTCCGTGCCTCGACGAGTTTAGGAGGCAGCTGGCCGACTGTTCCAATGGGAAGAGAGAACAACTCTTACCGTATGGCCCGAAGGTCTGTGACCCACCTCTCAAAACAGATCCAGGTGCCGCGGTTTGTGGGAACCTTATTTCAAAAACGGAGAGAGGAGAAGGCATCCCCAAAGGTAGTCCCTTCCTGACTCTACTACAAGGTTCTGTCTGCGGGAGAATAGCCCCTCGCAGACAGCTTGTGTCCTTCCTATGCCGCTTTTTTTTAGGGTAACAGGCTACATGAGGGTAATCCACATGGTGGCAACTTCCCCTTTAATAGCATAGGAAAGGGATTTGAAAGGGGGGATGCGGAAAGGTAGAGAAAGGTAGCCAAGGATTAACTAGGGGCCCCGGGGCTGTAGTTTAAGAATCCTACCCTGCATTCGCCTAAAAGTGATGCAGGACAAACCCTACAAAACCTGCATCAGGCAGGTCGGGCATTGGGTACTTGTCCCACGTCCTTCCTTGGATGGCGGGAGAGGAGTTTGCTGTGGGAACGCAGCATTCCCTTCTCCGTGCCTCGACCAGTTTAGGAGACAGTTAGCCAACTGTTCCAATGGGAAGAGCAAACAACTCTTACCGTATGACCCCGAAACGTACACCTCTTAAAACAGGCCCCGAGATAGCCTCGGCTTGTGGGAACCTTAGTTCAAAAACGAGGAGAGGAGAAGGCATCGCCATAGGTAGCCCCTTCTTGTCTCTCCTGCAAGGTTCTGCCTGCGAGAGAACAGCCCTCGCTGGCAGCAAGATCCTTTCCTCCTATGCCACCAACGTGGCCAAGCTTATGGGGGAACAAATAATTGAAATCCAGGGTAATCCACGTGTTGGTAACTGCTTATTAGGTAGGGATATAAGTTAAGGATCTTACCCGACAATACGCCTACTCGTGATTTAGGATAAACCCCTAGATAACCTGGTACTTGTCTCACGCCCGTTTATTTTTTAAACCTCGGTGAATGATTTATCGATACATTTCCTCTTCTTTCCCTTGTTTCGTTGGCACTCCTGCGTGGGAAAATGGCTGAATGCTAAACACGTGTGTGTGTGTGTGTGTCGCGGGGTGTCGGTAATATGGCGCCCGCTAAAATTTAATATGCAAATCGCCGTTGTGAAATATTGACTCTCACACACAATTACTGGGGGCTTCAATCTCTGCGCGATCAATGACTTCCCCCCCCCCTGCCCCTAACCACTCCGCAATAAGCAACACTGCGCCCGTGTCTTACAGGCTTCCCCGCAGTCACTAAGGTTGGGAGCTGCTCGTTTATTAAAACTTGTTTGAATTTTTTAATTCTTTCCAACCTGCTCCTCAATTTGGATTTATTTTCCAGGTTCCTTGACTCTTTTTTTTTAATATCCATTTCAGGAAAAAAGATCCATCTTCTTCTAACACGTGTTTTTATTTAGTAAACTAGCCTTGGTGCCGCGGCGTTGCCACGTGTACTTATTTATATAAACCCGAAAGAAGTATGGAATTCTATATTAACCCTCTTTGCACACGAGGGCATTTAAAATGTTCCTTTAAACTCGAGGGGTCCGCTACGGAGCTCTCGAGTGCAAAGGGGTTAATAATCTTGAGTCAAGAAGTGATTTAAATTTTAGTCAACAGTTTTTATAAAATACCTTCTTCTTCTTGCCCGTTGTTACAGCCCTTCTCAGCCTCCTTAATGATATCCTTCCATCTATCCACCTTCTAGCCTTCCTTTTCTTATATTTCCCTCTCCCCCTGTGAAGGTTAGCTTCTTACATCAGGGTTAAACGTCCTCCATCACTTTTCACGTGTCCTATTAACCATTTCAGGCGTACATATTTTTGAGGTGTTGTACTACGTTAGTATTTATTTTTTGTATAGTCTGTATAACTCATCGTTGTATTTTATTCTCCACTATCTCTGTGTGTGCCCAGCGGCGTTGCCACGTGTACTTATTTATATAAACCCCGAGAAAAAGTATTTAATTCTATATTAATCTCTGGTCAAGGAGTGACTTACCCTAGATCTAACTGTTCCTAGTTCCGTACACACTTTCCACCACGATAGTGCAGTAATTCAACAGCCTGGAAAAATACATTGAATTTAATTGCATCAGTCGCAACAAACATAACCTCTGAATTTATTCTTAAATATACTCCTTGACTACTGCAGGATGTAATTGTCCCTCAGTCCTCAGACATTACCAAGGATTAAATCTTTAGCTAGATTCACAATGTAAACAAATAGTCCGCCATATTGGAGTCACTAAACATGGCGGCGAAAAATTAACTTACATCATCCGCAAGGATCGTAAAGTCTTTAGTACTGTTTTTTTATTATCATTCGACGGATAAAATTATACTTTTTATTCAATGAAAATATTTCTGCTTCATTTCACTACGGAAGAAGGAACTATTTCCTTTGTTCGTCACGTAGTAACGTCTCGCTCTCTCTCTCTCTCTCTCTACAGCGTGACGTCACGGTCTCTTGGGGAGCGCAGTGATTTAACACTAAATTATCACGTTTGTTTTAATTATAATTCTTTCCACCTTTACGCTAGGGGTTCCTCACCCCCTCACCGGACCGTTTCTCGTGTTTTAAAGAATATGAGTACCAACTTTTGTTACGATCAGTGCACGCTTTTAAATTTGTATAGAGATTAACGTAAATGCACGGCAGAAGAAGAGTGTTTGAGAAGGTGGGTAAGGAAAATATTAAGAAGGAATATTAAGAAGGATTACGATGGACAATGACCGCGGCAGAAGAAGAGAGTTTGTGAAGATGGGAAAGTAAAATAATAAGAAGGAAGATTAAGAAGGATTAAGATGGACAATGACCGAGGCAGAAGAAGATGGAAAAGGAAAATAATAAGAAATAATATTAAGAAGGATTAAGATGGACAATGACCGAAGCAGAAGAAGAGTGTTTGAGAAGATGGGAAAGGAAAATATTAAAAGGAATATTAACATGGAGAATGACATACATACAAATATACATCCTTTTTTTTCTATATAGATTCATGGTAAATTAATAATAATAACTGTTTAAACTTCTGCGTTCCGCGTAACCTGAGGCGAACACTCTGCAAGCAACGTGACCGTCAGTCATCCTGATGTCTCGACCAGGGCACAAATATCAACCAAATGACCTTGGTCTTTGGTTCTACCGTACCGTAAAAAATATTGGTAAAAATACTGGGGGTATTTAAAGTAAACCCCTGACACCCTGACTCCGAGGGTCGCGGACATTGGGCATAGTAAATACCAAACAATTATTCTCTGTATTTCTATCAAGTGTTGCCATCTGTCAGCGAACTTCGGAAACATCGCGGTAAATGCGAATATTGTTGTTGGGGGGTGGTTTCACTTGTTCCGTGTGTCACACACGTCTCCCCTCCGCCCTCTATATTCAATCAATTAATTAACGGGCAATTGTTTCAGAGGATTGAAGAACCGTTCTCATATTCAATACACACTAATCAAATTTACAACGTGCCCTGGCTAAAATTATCACACTGCTGATTCCGTGATCAAATGAAGCAACCCCCCCCCTACCCCCACCCCCTCACTAATAATATTCATATTAAACGAACAAAATTGTGTTTCTGAAGTTCACCGACAGTTGGCGACACTTTATACCTCGTTCTAATTTTTCCTACCACTCTAAATAGTTATATTTACCTGAAGCAACTCTCTTCCACAAGGGATATTACGGTTCCAACGTCAGTGACAATAGTTTACATTCATGTAGAGAAGACCAGAGTTGTATACTACTGAATAACTCCTAAGATCCATAAAAAGAAACATAAATATTGACTGTAACATTTTGAAATTTTATTTATAAAAACGTAAACACTAGATGGAGCAATATCCAATACCTCGTCACCAATCATCTAATTACAATTTTTTTTCTCCTCCCTTATTACAAATTTTTAATGAAATCCAGTACTTGCAGATCTACCAATACACTTTTCTAACTTTATTAAAATAAAGTCAGACACCTGTCAACATATATACAAATACTTGTGTAGGTTAACAAAATGCCTTGTTCTGATTACGGTTCCTGCTACATTGGGCGAACTGTAAGGAGGGGAGTTCAGCATTTGCCTTTGTGAAGAGCTTATAGAACTATGCTCGTCATATATGGTTCTGAAACATGGTCAATGACACGGTGGAAGAAGAATGTTTGACAAGTTGGGAAAGGAAAAATAGTAAGAAGGAATATCAATAGGGATTAAAATGATGGCAGAAGAATAATGTGTGAGAAGATGGGAAAGGAAAAATATTAAGAAGGAATATTAAGACGGATTAATATGGACAATGACCGCGGCAGAAGAAGAGTGTTGGAGAAGATGGGAAAGGAATATATTAAGAAGGATTAATATGGAAAACGACCACGGCAGAAGAAGAGTGTTTGAGAAGATGGGAAAGGAAAATATTAAGAAGGAATATTAAGAAGGATTACGATGGACAATTACCGCGGCAGAAGAAGAGAGTTTGAGAAGATGGGAAAAGAAAATAGTAAGAAGGAATATTAAGACGGATTAATATGGACAATGACCACGGCAGAAGAAGAGTGTTGGAGAAGACGGGAAAGGAATATATTAAGAAGGATTAATGTGTAAAATGACCGTGGCAGAAGAAGAGTGTTTGAGAAGATGGGAAAGGAAAATATTAAGAAGGAATATTAAGAAGGATTAAGATGGACAATGACCGAGGCAGAAGAAGATGGAAAAGGAAAATAATAAGAAATAATATTAAGAAGGATTAAGATGGACAATGACAGCGGCATAAGAAGAGTGTTTGAGAAGATGGGGAAGTGAAAATATTAAGATGGATTTTTTGGAGCTGTAAACGAAGCAGGGAAATGGACAATACGAATAAATAGGGAGGGAAGTGGAGGAACAGTATGGTGGGTATGCAGACATTGTATTGGAAAATAAAGAGGCGAACAGCACACTGAGATGGTTGGGGGCCATGTAGAGCGAATGTCAGAAGACAGGGGTTTGTCAAAAAAGAATCTACAAAGGAAATCCAGGTGGCAGAAGGGGGCAAAGGGAGACCACGGAAACGATGGTTGGACAATGTGGAGGACGAGGGGTGTTAGAAGATGGAGGAAACGAGAGCAGAGGACCGGGCTATGAGAGGCCAAGGTCCTGTAACGCCGAGGAGTAGTAACTGCCCTGATACTTACTACGTCTTCCTCCTCATTCGGCTAATTAACCAACTCAGGTCTCCCTTGTACCGTATTTCGGCAAGGAACCGATAGTCTTTCCTTTCCCGAACTGGTCAAACATCCCCCTTCAAAACAGCTGCAGTGGTCAGCGTCGGTTGCCGTGACAAATTACAGGTTACTGAGCCACCCAGGAGCAGAATCAAACTAATTCCTTTGTCGCCTCCCATGTGGTGTTTGTGTCCCTGATTTGCTCCTTCCTTCCCACTCCTTTGAGCCTTTGCACTGGAGGGCTCCGTAGCGGAGCCCTCGAGCTTGAAGACTATTTTAACTGGCTCCGCTCCGGAGCCCTCGAGTGCAAGGGGTTAGTTTTTATACCGCTGAAGAGCGACAGTCTCGACCACTGCGGGGATTGAATCAGGATACCGGTGGCCATTAATATGCTCAAGCTGAAATAAGACAGAGGCTAATCACAGGTGTTGAGTGTTTTTTTTATTAAAAAAAATAACAGGGTTAACCTACACATTTAAGTCAGGTGGTGAAATGAAACGAACTGCTTTCTACGCGATGCGGCACGGAAACAAACACGGAAGGAACCAGAAACGTTTCGCAGCAATTAATTAGAGGTGGTAGTCTCCGGATGGATAGTTCTATTGATCATCATCATCATCGGTAACGAGCATCTTGTTTGCGAGGCCTCAACAAAGCAAAGTGCAACCAAAGCGTGAATAGCGGAGTAACTCACGCGGAGCCGCCGCCGCGTTCAAAGGGAGGGAAAGGGGGAAAAAATTATTTATTGTCCGTCAGCGTAATTCGACGACGAGGCCGCGGAAAAAAAACTCGTCCTTGCAATATTTTACTTGTGGTTGGGAAATTAAATATATATATATATATATATATATATATATATATATATATATATATATATGTATATTATTTATTAAACTCGTAGTCTCCAATCCGATCGACGGTCCAATTAATATTTTTTTCGTTTCGTTCCCAATTGCCACGCGAGTAATTCAGAGATAATATTTTACGACTCATGGGATGAACCACGTAGTCCTACCAATGTAACACCCGACAACTATTACATATCATAAAACGGACCTCATTAACGGAATCGCTAGTTTGATTAGAGCTCACAATTAATCAAGTTTAATTTATTTAAAAACTAGCTGAGTTATCGGCGTAGCCCGGGTATTGACTTACCACCATGCTTGATGCTGCGAGAATAAAACTTAGCGACTACCATAACGACACTCATCTCGGTCTTATTTGCATTAATTTTATTATGTAAAGTCCCCTTCCACCACCAGCAGTACAGTAAGGGTGTTACCCTTCCCTCTTGCTTTTCTACAGTTGAAATTAGAGACTGAAAAATTATAATACTTGACACTATCAAATTAATCGACCGGGATGGAGAGAGCTCTGGCGCAGGCTGCCTTTGGGGGATGCCTCCTCCTCTCTCTGGTTTCTTTTGAACTAAGGTTCCCACATGCCGAGGCCTGTTCTGAGAGGTGTATGTTCCGGGGTCGCAGCCCTTTGGGGCATACGGTAAGAGTTGTCCGCTATTCCTATTGGAACAGTCGGCCAGCTGCCTCCTAAATCGGTCAAGGCACGGCGAGGGGTAAAGCTGCGTCCCCACAGCAAACTCCTCTCCCGCCATTCTGGGAAGAGCGTGGGACAAGTACCAAATGCCCGACCTGCCTGATGCAGGTTTTTCTAGGGTTCTCCCTGCATAACTTTTAGGCGATTTGCCGGGTAGGATCCTTAAACTATAGCCCGGGGACTCTAGTTAACACTTGACTACCTTCCTCTACCCTTCCGCATCCCCACCTTTCAAATCCCTTCCTATGCTATTAAAGGGCAGTTGCCACCATGTGGATTACCCTCATGTAGCCTGTCTACACCTAAAATAAACTAATTAATTAATCGACCCAGAAAACGTTTTATTCGAAGCTAATAATGTCCATTTATTAATGTTTTTAATTCCACCCCCGACTCACCACCCTCCCTGGAGACGGTGGGAGTTTCTTTATCCCTTAGTGTTTGTTCCTGGATCGTAAGTAACATCTCTATAAACTTGGGTAAAAATTGGTCTACGAATTTAAGATTTAAAACTGAAATTTATTTCACCCCCTTACATACACCACTCTTAAGAGGGTTGAACTACAACGTAAGTGGCATAGTGAACGGTAGAGTTAAACTCATGGAATTCCATAACCCTGGATTTGGCATCAATCTCGGCTGTTTCGAGTTATTATTATGTGAAGCCCCTGCACCCCCTCCCTCAGTGGTGCTTTAAGGAGTTTAAATTATACACTGAAAACATCTTTATAGAAAAGTTATTAATCGCGGCTAATAGCATGTTTTTAAATTTTTATCACCGTTCATCCCTCGCGGAGTTTTCTAACGCTTCGAAAACCCGACAGAAACCTTCGCAAGGTTGCGCACAACTCCACAAAGTTTCATCGTAAACGGATGAACGGTTTAAGAGCGCATAGGGGGACACTCAGACATTCCTTATTATATAGAGACAGATTAAGAACAACAGCCTATTAATCAGAAAAAATTATTAACTTATTTAAAACAAATTTAATATTTAACAAACAAACTGTTTCATCACTGATTGGGACCTGATTCAGGTGGTATTTTTAATACATGATTAAAAAATTTATTATCCTACTTTTCCTGTTATTTTTAATACTTGATTAAAAAATTTATTATCCTAATTTTACTGATATTTTTAATACACGATTAAAAAATTTATTATCCTAATTTTCCTATTATTTTTAATACATGTTTCAAAAATTTATTATCCTAATTTTCCTGGTATTTTTAATACAAGATTAAAAAAATTATTATCCTTATTTTCCTGTTATTTTTAATACATGTTTCAAAAATTTATTATCCTAATTTTCCTGGTATTTTTAATACATGATTAAAAAATTTATTATCCTAATTTTCCTGGTATTTTTAATACATGATTAAAAAATTTACTATTCTAATTTTTCTGGTATTTTTAATACATGTTTCAAAAATTTATTATCCTAATTTTCCTGGTATTTTAATACATTTTTCAAAAATTTATTATCCTAATTTTCGTGGTATTTTTAATACATGTTTCAAAAATTTATTATCCTAATTTTTCTGGTATTTTTAATACACAATTAAAAAATTTACTATTCTAATTTTCCTGGTATTTTTAATACATGATTAAAAAAGTTATTATCCTAATTTTCCTGGTATTCATGATTCAAAAACTTATTATCCTAATTTTTCGGTTATTTTTAATACATGATTAAAAAATTTATTATCCTAATTTTCCTGATATTTTTAATATTGATTAAAAAATTTATTATCCTAATTTTCCTGGTATTTTTAATATATGATTAAAAAATTTACTATTCTAATTTTTCTGGTATTTTTAATACATGTTTCAAAAATTTATTATCCTAATTTTCCTGGTATTTTTAATACAAGATTAAAAAATTTATTATCCTAATTTTTCTGGTATTTTTAATACATTTATCAAAAATTTATTATCCTAATTTGCCTGGCGTTTTTAATACAAGATTAAAAAATTTATTATTCTTATTTTCCTGGTATTTTTAATACATGATTAAAAATTTATTATCCTAATTTTCCTGGTATTTTAATACATTTTTCAAAAATTTATTATCCTAATTTTCGTGGTATTTTTAATACATGTTTCAAAAATTTATTATCCTAATTTTTCTGGTATTTTTAATACACAATTAAAAAATTTACTATTCTAATTTTCCTGGTATTTTTAATACATGATTAAAAAATTTATTATCCTAATTTTCCTGGTATTCATGATTCAAAAACTTATTATCCTAATTTTTCGGTTATTTTTAATACATGATTAAAAAATTTATTATCCTAATTTTCCTGATATTTTTAATGCATGATTAAAAATTTATTATCCTAATTTTCCTGGTATTTTTAATACAAGATTACAAAAATTATTATCCTAATTTTACTGGTATTTTTAATACAAGATTCAAAAACTTATTATCCTAATTTTTCGGTTATTTTTAATACTTGATTAAAAAATTTATTATCCTAATTTTCCTGATATTTTTAATACTTGATCCAAAAATTTATTATCCTAGTAGAAGTCAGATTTTTATAATTGTTTAATTTATTTATTTACTTTGCCGAGTATTTATCTAATCCGCAGTGCTGCCAACAACCTGTGAATTAAAAAAATATGTGATTTGAGTTATCCAAAGATGAATTGTTTTCGTAGACAGTAGAAAGTTTTACAACGTTTTGTATTTCTTTCAAATAATTTTTTTTAAATGTATTTTATGGGGGGGGGGCGGAAGAGGAAAAAATACACTCGAAATATTAATCATGACCAAAGTCAATTTGGCCTCATGATGTTGCACATATTCAACTTAAACATAATTAGGTCTGAATTATCAATAATTCACCTCAATTAATTTTTTAGAGTAATTACAATACTCTGAAAATTACCGTTAAATTTTCTTTCTTGAAGAAAAACCATACAAAATCAACAGAAAATAAATATTCTGAAGTTGACCGAGAGGAGTGGTAGAAAAATCTAGCCTTAGGGGGGGGGGGGGGTTGACTCACAGAGAGCTCGGACATGGCATGTTTTAACCTGGCCACGGATTGTCCTTAAGAGCATGTTGTTTTCATATCTGCATCACAATTTAGTTTCTCTTAGAAGCCACCAGATGTCTCTAGTGGGGTGTTGATTCCGCACTAAAGGGTTAAGACACAATCTACTGGAAGTAAACCCTAAATTTGTAAGAATCATGGGCAAACCCCTTAACATACACCCTTAATTTAATCGAGCCTGTACCGACCAAATTGGTATCTTCTTTGCAAAATGACTTGAGGATGATGACTAAGGGGTCCATGATGGAGCCCTGTGGAACGTCACTGGTTATTTGATTTTCATTGTGACAAATGTTGCTGCTTTTTTTTCTATTTATTTATTACAGGTTCATGTAGTTATCCTTCGAAGTTGTGAAACGTTTACCATAAAAAAAAATTAAATACATCCTCTTGAGTATTCACAATTTGTTTTTGTTTTTTTTAAAAAAAAGTTAACGAATTAAATTTACAGATGTCACGGTCAGTGACAAAAATTCACACCTTCCGATTCGATATTTGCGTCACTCGGGATCGATCACAGCTTGATACAAGAGCAAGACTCTTCACAGAGTACGTAGACGAGTGGTGGTGGTAGTGGAACACACACACACACACACACGCTGTTCTGCCTTTCTTTGTGCGAGCCTGTCACACACAAACGTTTCTCTGCTCCATTGCAGGAAATTAAAACCCCCTCTGCAACATCTGCATAGATTCTAAATGTGGACGGTCGATGAAACCTAATTTTCCTAGAACAACGGCCTCATGAATCTGTCTATCCGTCTGTCTGTCTATGGTGTCGCAACAAAAACAATATCTTGCATCACGTCGGTTTTGTTGCTCATCCTTTCAGTTTACAGGTACTCAAGGCTGACAACACTACGGAGAGTATTTGGGTACTTTAGACTAATAGTCAACAAGACGATAGATTCGTCAGAAGAAGCAGAAACAGGAATATTGGTCACACACAATGCCTAGAGAGACAGGGCTGGAATATAAACCATTAGGAGTGTTGGAAGACCCAAGGTTGAAGGATATGTGTGGGACAATAAGAAGAACGTTAAAAGGTGAAAACCCAGGAAAGGAAACACAGAAATTAAATTTTTATAAGGTGATGGCAGTTCCTACAGTGTGGTAAGAATGCTGTATGGGTAACAAAACATAAAAGAGTTCAAACAGAAATAGAGGAGGCAGCTGAAATGAAATTTCTTAGAGCAGTGAAGGGGGTTGTAGAAGGATGGATAAAATAAGTGAGGATCACAGGTAAGGTAACAGGGTATAAAGAAAGGTATTGGGAATGCCTAGACACAGTGCTGGAATATAAACCATTAGGAGTGTTGGAAGACCCAAGGTTGAAGGATATGTGTGGGGACAATAAGAAGAACGTTAAAAGGTGAAAACCCAGGAAAAGAAACACAGAAATTAAATTTTTATAAGCTGACGGCAGTTCCTACAATGTTGCCAGAATGCAAGGGTAACAGAACATAAAAAAGAGCTCAAACAGAAATTGAGGAGGCAGCTGAAATGAAATTTCTTAGAGCAGTGAAGGGGGTTGTACAAGGATGGATAAAATAAGGAGGACTTCCATAAGTGTTGAGGCGATCACAGGTAAGGTAACAAGGGTATAAAGAAAGGTATTGGGAATGCGTAGAGACAGTGCTGGAATATAAACAATTAGGAGTGATGGAAGACACTAGGTTGAAGGATATGTGGGGACAATAAGAAGAACGTTGAAAGGTAAAAAACCCAGAAACAGAAACCGAGAAATTAAATTTTTATTAGGTGATGACAGATCCTACAATGTTGCCAGAATGCAAGGGTAAATGAACATAAAAAAGAGCTCAAACAGAAATAGAGGAGGCGACTGAAATGAGATTTCTTAGAGCAGTGAAGGGGGGTGTGCAAGATTGGATAAAATAAGGGAGGACTTCCATAAGTGTTGAGGCGATCACAGGTAAGACAACAAGGGTGTAAAGAAAGATATTGAGAATGCCTAGAGACAGTGCTGGAATATAAACCATTAGGAGTGTTGGATGACCCAAGGTTGAAGGATACGTGGGACAATAAGAAGAACGTTAAAAGGTAAAAACCCAGGAAAAGAAACACAGAAATTAAATTTTTATAAGGTGATGGCAGATCCTACAATGTTGCCAGAATGCAAGGGTAACAGAACATAAAAAAGAGCTCAAACAGAAATTAAGGAGGTAGCTGAAATGAAATTCCTTACAGAGCAGTGAAGGGGTGTAGAAGGATGGATGATAAAATAAGGAGGACTTCCATAAGTGTTTCAGGCGATCACAGGTAAGGTAACAAAGGTGTAAAGAAAGGTGTTGCGCATGCCTGGAACATAAACCATTAGGAGTGTTGGAAGACCCAAGGTTGAAGGATATGTGGGGACAATAAGAAGAACGTTAAAAGGAAAAAAACAGGGCAAGAAACACAGAAATTAAATATTTATAAGGTGATGGCAGTTCCTACAGTGTGGTAAGAATGCTGTATGGGTAACAAAACGAAAAAGAGCTCAAACAGAAATTGAGGAGGCAGCTGAAATGAGATTTCTTGGAGCAGTGAAGGGGGCTGTAGAAGGATGGATAAAATAAGGAGGACTTCCATAAGTGTTTCAGGCGATCACAGGTAAGGTAACAAGGGTGTAAAGAAAGATGTTGCGCATGCATTAGGAGTGTTGGAAGACCCAAGGTTGAAGCGGGAACAGGAAAGCAGAAGAAGAAGATTATAATAATAAATGTTTTTATCGAGGCGTCTGCGTAAATAAAGGGATTTTCTCAGGCTAAAGCGCTAGATGGTGATCTACGTCTCTCCGTGGAACTAATCCTGGAAGTGTTACAGCGTAGTTTAGTGCAGACGTTGTATTCCAAGGAGGACGTGAACTGCCTGTTAATTTCTGGAAGCCCACGCAGTCGTTGCTCTAAAGCTCATTAAGGGAGGTTGAACATTTGTCTCTGCTTCGTCCTTTACAGAGATCCTTTTCAGGGAACGTAACATAACAACGTAGTCGTCGTCGTCGTGTTCGGTTTCCTTTCTGATTACCAGGACGGACCTGTTTATTATTTAACCCAAAGATATATAATTTTTTTTCCCTCTATTCATTTAATAATTTTGAGTTTTAAAGGATCTTTCCCGCATCTGCCGTAATCATCTCAGATATAAGCATATAATAATTAATTGGGGGAGGGGAACCCAATTATTACGCCCATGGACAGAGTCAAATTTAACAGATACAATTTTTTAACCCAAAAAACAACACCTTAAAATTTACAACGTTTCGTCCTCAGTTTAGGACGTCATCAGGTTAACATTGGTGTAATGCTAAATAATTATACCATTTTTTTATACTTAAAAAAATTTAGTCAACAGTTTTTTAAATTACCTTTTTCTTCTTCTTGCCCTGCGTTACAGCCCTTCTGAGCATCCTTAATGATATCCTTGCATCTATTCCTATATTGCGCCTTTTTCTTCCATGTCCTCCTTCTAGCCACCTTAACTTCCTTCTCTTGTATTTCCCTCTACCTCTGTTAAGGTTAGCTTCTTACATCAGGGTTAAACGTCCTCCATCACTTTTCACGTGTCCTAACAACCATTTCAGGCCTACATATTTTTGAGGTATTGTACCGTGTTAGTATTTTTTTGTATAGTCTGTTTAACTCATCGTTGTATTTTATTCTCCACTATCTCTGCAGTGCCGCGGCGTTGCCACGTGTACTTATTTATATAAACCCCCGAAAAAGTATTTAATTCTATATTCATCTCTGGTCAAGGAGTGACTTAACCTAGATCTAACTGTTCCTAGTCCCGTCCACACTTTCCACCACGATAGTGCAGTAATTCAACAGCCTGTAAAATACATTGAATTTTACTGCATCAGTCGCAACAAACATAACCTCAAAATTTCTTCTTAAATATACTCCTTGACTACTGCAGGATGTAATTGTCCCTCAGTCCTCAGACATTACCAAAGATTTAAATTCTCAGCTAGATTCACAATGTAAACAAACAGTCCGCCATATTGGAGTCACTAAACATGGCGGCGAAAATTAACTTACATTTGCCCGCAAGGATCGTAAAGTATTTAGTATTGTTTGTTATTACCTTTGGATGGATAAAATTATACTTTTTTATTCAATGAAAATATTTCTGCTTTATTTCATTACGGAGAAAGGAACTATTTCCTTTGTTCGTCGCGTAGTAACGTCTCTCTCACTCTCTCTACTGCGTGACGCGCAGTAATTTAACACTAAATTATCACGTTTTTTAAAATTATAATTCTCTCCACCTTTACGCTAGGGGTTCCTCACCCCTTCACAGTACCGTTTCTCGTGTTTTAAAGAATAAGAGTACCAACTTTAGTTACGATCTGTGCACGCGTTTAAATTTGTATAGAGATTAACGTAAATGCATACATACATACATACAAATATACATCCTTTTTTTTCTATATAGATTCATGGTAAATTAATAATAATAACTGTTTAAACTTCTGCGTTCCGCGTAACCTGAGGCGAACACTCTGCAAGCAACGTGACCGTCATCCTGATGTCTCGACCAGGGCACAAATATCAACCACATGACCTTGCTCTCTGATTCTACCGTACCGTAAAAAATATTGGTAAAAATACTGGGGCATTTTAAAGTAAACCCCTGACACCCTGACTCCGAGGGTCGCGGACATTGGGCATAGTAAATACCAAACAATTATTCTCTGTATTTCTACCAAGTGTCGCCTCTCTCTCTCTCTCTATATATATATATATATATATATATATAGTTAATAATATTTTTTTTATAAATTAACTACCTTTTTGATTATTACATAAATTGGCTTCCACAACGTGGGGCAAGTTAATTAATTAATTAGTCACTTTTAATTATTACAATATATATATATTGTGGTAATTAAAAGGAAATTAGTAATTAATCATTTAAAATTTGGACTCTAAGTGTTAGCGGCAGAAAACACACAAGTTTCACACAACAATGGGCAAGAATGCCACATGTGTCGGGTTTTTTTAGTAGGCTGTTGGTTCGCTGGACGCAAGGTGCGCGCCAGTCTTCGTAGAAATATAGCAGAGTAAAGTCGTGGAGATATAGCGGAGTGGAGTGTTCGTAGAACTACAGCACAGAGAGCAGTTTGCCTTAGAAAGACCGCTGTGGACGGACACGAAGAGTAAAATAATGAGGAAGAGTCCAGACACATGAGGTAGAACAAGTTGCAGTGTGCGAGATAAATATCCAAATATGCATCGGTAAACATTTTGAGTGCAGAAGTCTAAATAGACCATTGTCGTCGATGTTGGGAGACCAAGCAACTGCATCCAGAGTCCAATAACATTTCCTCAACATTTGGCAAACTAAAGAGTATTAATTAGAGTCATAGTGAAACATGGCCTGTTATAAAGTGCGTGCAATGAACGAGCCACATTGCCCCTGATTACCATAGACTGCAAGTTACAATCTCACTGAATTAATATTTGTAAACCATTAAGTAAAGGTAATTATCGTCAGATCTCAGAGGTAACATTTTTACGTGTGTTGTTTGCATAGTAAATAATACGTTGATGAAGCAGGCCCATAACAGCTTCATAATAATTTAATTGTTAACTAATATTATCTTTATTAAAGCCCCAGTAAACGACCCTTGAGAACGAGAGTCAATTTGGATTGTAAAATATTAATTAATAATATAAAATTGAAAGTTAATTGGTGATGATAATAACTGTTGTAAAAAATTTTCCTTTGATAGCTTTTGTAAATTTAATTACTGGTGCATTAATAAAATTAATTTAGTTTGATAATTTTAAAAAAAATCTTGATTATTATTAATTATTAATAATAATTATTATCCTCTCATTTTAATATTGATGCATTAATGTGTCGATTTTAAATTTAATTAATTTCATTACAATATATATATATATTGTGATAACTAATATTACATTAAATAAAATACAAACTACCAATTTTAACCAACAATTCTCATTTATTACCACAATTAATACAAATTTAATGAAATTTTATAACATCAGAAAAACAATTTTATTTCTCATGAAATACATTTAAATAATCGGACTCGGTACCATCAAGGTCTTTACTGGGTTGTTAAGGAAAACGGCACAATGTGATACAATTACACAAATAGAGTTACAATAAAATGAAATGAAACGAAATAAACGAATTAAATTAAATAAACGAAAGTAACGAAATCTGACTTTATACCCTTTAATTACAATTTACAATCATAAATTCGGAGAATAGACTTACACGTTCTTGGGTCCACACACTCACTTCATATATGCTTAAAAGTCCCCCAGGCTGCACTCCCACTGTTGACGGCGTCACCTTCACGACGAATTCGAACTCCTTTGATGGCAGTCAAACCTCCACGATGAAAACTCCCACTTGTTTACGCCTGATGTTGGCATCCCTGTGTCCTCCTGCGTCCTCCTGCGGACGCGCACCAGCGATCTCTCCCCAGCTGACACGTCCGTCTCCTCTGCAACCTCTCCTACTTCCTCTATAACTGTTTCGGCCACTTTAACTTGGGCCTACGTCCGTCTCTGCGGACCTGCACCATCGTTCTCCCCAGCCGACCAACACTCAACTCTCTCTCAGGTCTCGAAATAAATGTATTTTATCTGGGAAGATTTCCCAGAGCCGTTATAGGGCGTATAGCCCTCTTCGGCAATAGATATAAAGTAATAATAAATTGGCTTGAACCAAAGCAGACCGCAGCAAACCCACCGGAAGGAAGGCTGGGAAGGAAAGGGGTTTTAGGTGTATAGATGTTTATGTAGGTAGGTAGGATGAAGGGTGCCCTGGAGAAGGTGTCAGCCACCTCACCGGCCTCCCGAAGAACCGCCCTCCGCGCGACCACACACCGAGCTAGCCTCCATCATGCGTTAGGGGGAAATGGGGGAAGGAAGGGTGGGAACGCAGCTTCGAGTTATTAGGGCCTCTTAGCTGCGATTTTATTGACCTACTCGGCATTCGCCATTGACACAGGAAAACCCTATAAAACCTGTATCGAGTAGGACGGATGTGTGGAGAGTTGACTAGATGTGAACACACTGAAAAACGATAAGAGGATTAGTTGTACATGTAAATAAGAATTAATAACTTGGAGGTCCTCAGACTTCTTTTCTGGTGGAATTCCTGAAACATAAAGGATGTTTTATTAGATGATACTGATCTTCTGTCTCACTCTTATTTATATATCCCGGCCCCCGGAATATTCCCTTGTTTTTCACAGTCTTTTCTCATTACAAGTTCGACAACACCACCATATGTTACCGTCCATTTGCTGCGCGAGCCCCTCAACCAATTATATTAAACGTCTCCTTTTAATCTAATTGCGTCGTCCATCTGTTACGATGTTCTTCTTAGGGTTCCGTCGGTCACACAATTATTTCTAAAAGCTGCCAAAATTGCACTACTTATCTGTCCTTCCATCCGCTAACAGGTCACTTACCCATAATTCTATCATCATCTTTAATGTACGCACCTCTCAAGCGTCCCTAGTTTCTCAGTTTGTCAACAAATCTGACAAACATTAAGGACAGACTTCCTGTCCTTCTGAGCTGGTTATTACAATATATATATATATATATATATATATATATATATATGTTGTTTCCTAATCACAGAATGCTTCTTTGAACAAAGATTCTGTGATTAGGAAACACTGTGTGTGTGTCATCTTGTTATAAGTAACGTGTTATTTCCTCAGTTAGACTGTCCCGCAGTACACCTATTCATAACATCGTACTACATCAGAGGAATTATGGGTGTGTTTTCTTTTTTATTTATTTTTATTACTGAAGAATTATGTGAGTGGCGCTGGTGTTGCGGGGCCATAAAGGTTTTTTCTCTTCAGCGGAACAACGCGCTGAGGGTGTGGGGGAGAATTTGTGTACCGCCAGGCATTCACACCCCCGCGCCGCACCCTGGCCTCACCCAGACCTCTTTTTTTTACGGCGTTTGGACGGGTTGTATAAGTACGTGTGTGTGTGTGTGCGCGTGTCCTAGAGGGCGCTACACGAGTTTTGCATCAAGTGAGGCTTGTCCCCCTTCTGCTTATTTTACATGGACCTCGGTTTATGGCAACAGCGCCGCGCTACATCACCGCCTTCTCTGTCTCTCTCTCTCCTTTTCTATATAAATCTGTAAAGTGACCACGGGGCTATAACGGACACTGGGGGCAGAGGGGGGGCGGCGGCGGCCGGAGCGGGGCGGGGGGGGGGGTTAATTGTGAAATACAACGATGAGCTTTTAATTAGAAATTAGAGAGTGGGGGGGCGGGGGGGCGGGGGGGGCAAGTGTTGTCTGAAACAACACCACCACTTGTGCTGTTGTGCTTTCTGGTGTTGGTTGCGGGGTTGAAAGGCTCTTTGGATTATGAGAATCGGTATTTATGTGTATGAGTGTGTGTGTGTTTCGGGGGGGGGATGTTTATTAAACTTGAAATAGCGCGCTGTCACGCCCTCGTAGAGATAAAATAATAATAATAATAAAACCGTATTATATAAACGTGGACAAACTGTTTCGGCTAATAGGAAAAATATTCAGCCTAAACAGCTTCAGAGAGGAAAGTAATAAAAAAAGAGTGAAAATAAATCCAACCTTCCTCAGAGAATAATAACAACACTTTTCTACTGACTACTGACTTGGTAAATTTTTTTAAGTAATTGATTTAAAAAATCAGAACGTTATTTTAACTTTTGTTAAAAAATATATATATGATACGGTTAAAAATAACAAGGAAAATCTAATAAGTTAACAAATCCATCCCCGCCGCCGCCCCCCCTCCCCCGTGGAGAAAATATGACTAAAAATTTGTACACGTGTTCCTCACGAACCAGAAACAAACACTGTGTGGGGAGGGGGGTGTAAGACGCGACTACCGATCCCCCAGGGGTGTATTATTAATAATAACAATAATAATAATTCTTTAACTATATTAAGGGTATAATATAATAGTTCTAATAAAAAATCAATACGTACCAGTAAATAATTAATTATTGTAGAATTAACTGAATATTTGAACGCAAGATACTGAGAAGGATGCACGGACCTGTATGTTACAAATGGAGGATTAAAACAAACGGAGAACTAGAGCAGCTCATGAATAACGAGGACAGTGTTAGGTTTATCAAGAGCAGAAGGTTGGCCTGGATGGAGACATGTGCTTAGGATGGATGAAAGCAGAACAACCTAGACGGATTATGGACTGGAAGCCAATTGGGAGGAGGAAAATGGGGAGGAGACCCCGGACAAGATGGGGTAGACGACATCGAGAAGGATATAACAAACCATGAAAGTAAGAGGATGGACTGTAAGTCAATTGGGAGGAGGAACAGGGGGAGAGACCCCGGACAAGATGGGGTAGACGACATCGAGAAGGATATAACAAACCATGAAAGTAAGAGGATGGACTGTAAGTCAATTGGGAGGAGGAACAGGGGGAGAGACCCCGGACAAGATGGGGTAGACGACATCAAGAAGGATATAACAAAAACAATGAAAGTAAGAGGATGGACTGGAAGCCAATTGGGAGAAGGAACAGGGGGGGAGACCCCGGACAAGATGGGGTAGACGACATCGAGAAGGATATAACAAACCATGAAAGTAAGAGGATGGACTGTAAGTCAATTGGGAGGAGGAACAGGGGGAGAGACCCCGGACAAGATGGGGTAGACGACATCAAGAAGGATATAACAAAAACAATGAAAGTAAGAGGATGGACTGGAAGCCAATTGGGAGAAGGAACAGGGGGGGAGACCCCGGACAAGATGGGGTAGACGACATCGAGAAGGATATAACAAACAATGAAAGTAAGAGGATGGACTGGAAGCCAATTGGGAGAAGGAACAGGGGGGGAGACCCCGGACAAGATGGGGTAGACGACATCGACAAGGATATAACAAACCATGAAAGTAAGAGGATGGACTGGAAGTCAATTGGGAGGAGGAACAGGGGGAGAGACCCCGGATAAGATGGGGTAGACGACATCGAGAAGGATATAACAAACCATGAAAGTAAGAGGATGGCCGGTGACGGGACACAGTGAGAGGGGGGAATGGAAGAAAATTGTTAAATAAGGCCAAAACTCACATTGGGTTGTAGTGCCAATAAAAGAAGAAGATTAGTGAATTAAGTATCATTAAATATAGGATTACTTATAACACAAGAGTAAACACAGTTGCGGAAGGGGTAAAAAAGTACTGACGGAAAGTAAAAAATAAAAATAAAACAGAACAGGAGAATGGACCAGAATGATTAAAACTAATAAATATTTTAAAATTCCCCAGAGGGCAATAACGAGGTGGTGGTACGCTGGGTGGAGGGGTGAAGGGTGTGGTTGCGATACTGTGAGGGAAATTCGCGTTGTTTTTTTCCCCCATGTAGACACGAACTCGCGATACAGAGAAGGCAATTAAGGGTGGCGGAGGCAACGATATATTTTATCTGCTGTCAAGACAACTAACTGCGTCGTTTGTTTCTAACGAGAAAATGGTCGTCAGAGCAGCGGAGGAGTTGCTCCTCAAGTCTCTGCGAAGACGAATTTTGAGACCGAGGAACAAAATAAAACGACCAGACATCAGCGTAGTTATTCAAAATTATAACGTTGATTTCGTTTAACTCCTCCCTGGACTTTTCCCGATCATCGTTTGGAAAGAATTATTTTTTTTTAAAAAAAAAAAGGGAAAGGGAAGCTCTTAACCGTCGTGTTGTTACACCTGCTAAACCTGGCTACTGAGGACGCCGTTGATAACAACCATCACTATTTGGAGGTCAATGTTCTGGAAAACATAAATAAAAAGGGACGTATATGTGGAGGTGATGTCCCCGTCGTCTACAGTTCCACCTGGACACGTCTGGCCTTTTTATTTCTTCTTCTTAACCTTGGCGCCATCTTGTTATAAACAACGTGCAACCAGTCTCCTAAAATCCTACTTTAAGTGACGGGAAAATTCAGAATGGGAGTCGGTGGAAGTGGATCTGGTGCTAAACCGAGCAAGTCTGGCGTAAAAGAGTGAGGAGTGATGTATCTGCCAGTCTCTCCTCTCTCTCGAGAGTGTAAACGTGCAGGGCCGGACTTTGGGCGCTTGTTGACGGGCTTAGAGCGCTGTGGACATGAGTGTCCAGGTAAATCCTAGGGACACACGTGCTGTGCGGGACTCTCGTGTGGGCGGGGCCGCGCAAATCACAGAAGCAACAGCAACTGCACGGCATCCATCATCGTAACCTTCGAGAGAAAAGCGGAAAACTTCACTTAGTTCGATATACTAAATATATATATAATATATATATATATATATATATATATATATATATATATATATATTGTAATACCCCACTTATTAATACTTATGATTATAGAAAATTAAATTAAACACGCTATTAAATTTTATAAACAAAACAATTTTATTAATCTAGAATACATTTTAATAAATCAGCCTCTGTACCCCAGGGTCTTCACTGGGTTTATGAGGAAACGGAAAACTAATATTTACAATTTAAACAACCTAGCTAAAATAAAATGAAAACGAAACCTGACTGATTACCCTTATTTAACAATTTACAGAATTTATTACTGAATATCTACTTACAATTATATTTGGGGGTTTTCAGGAATGCTCTTCACTCTACAATGCACAGACTTTCACACACGCGCTTCACAGACACGTTCACTTTATCCGTTTGGTATCCCGACTCCTGACAGCTCGCATGGACTAAAATGTTTATCTTATGTTTAGGCACGGCCACCATTCAATTTGACCGAATATTTATCACCGACTCCACGTCTTCCTCCTTTGCGGACACTCCAACATCCTTCCCTCTTGCGCTTTGGCACCCGACTCCACTGGGTCCATCTCCTTCGAGGTCTGCTGTCCAACTCGTCTTAGGTCCCCAGTCCAACTGTGTCACCACACTCCAGTTCAACTCCTTTTATCTGCTTCCCCCTCTCCAGAATATTCCCTTGTTTTCACAGTTTTTGAGCTTCCACGTTCGCCAAACAAACACCAGCTGTTGGCTTTCTCACGCTCCGAGAGCCCCTCAATAAAATTAAAATAAACGTTTCCTTTTAATATAATTGTGTGTGTCCACAAAACTTCTGTCATTATGCCTTTCAGGGTTCCGTCCCGATGTCTGTCAAAACCATTAGCTCTAAGAGACGCTAAACGTCCAATTATAGTCCTCCCCTTCTCTAAGAGCCGCTTATCCATCATTTTATCATTATCCTTTTTTCTATACAAACCACTCAAGAATCCCCAGTCTGAGTTGGTAAACAAATCTGATGAAATAAGAACAAAATTCGTGTCCTTCTTAACTGGGTATTACAATATATATATATATATATATATATATATATATATATATATATATATATATATATATATATATATGAGAATACCTCACGTACAGACAACTGGAAGAACTGGAGCGAGTAAAGATACCTGAAAAGAATTTTAGGAGTTCCACAAAATTGAAGGTCGAGGCTAGTGTACGACCTTCCTAATAGAGGGATTTAAGATATGATCTGATACTACCAGCTGGTTCCAGCTTCAGACAGCTTTTACAGGATCTGTATGAGAGGAAACGGAACATACCGGAGGACTTCTATGCAGGACAGGACATGGATGAACTACGCCTCACGAAGACGAGACTGGCGATCCATGGCTTTCACCATAAAGTGTGCTGCAACAAAGTATTTAATGAACCAAAAGACGAGTGTGTGTGTGTGAGTTGTGTTTAGAAGGCTGTGAGAGATATCAGGTTGTAACATGTAGGAATAGGTTGTGATGTAATGCACGGCATGTGTGCGCTTACAATATGTTATATATATATTGTAATACCCAATAAAGAAGGACCTAAATTTTGTTCTGGGGATTCTTGAGTGGTTTGTATATAAAAAAGGATAATAATGAAATGATGGATAAGCGGCTCTTAGAGAAGGGGAGGACTATAATTGTACGTTTAGCGGCTCTTAGAGCTAATGGTTTTGACAGACATTGGGACGGAACCCTAAAGGCATAATGACAGAAGTTTTGTGGACATCCAATTATATTAAAAGGAAATGTTTATTTTAATTGTATTGAGTGACTCTCGGAGCGTGAAAAAACGCCAACAGTTGGTGTTTGTTTGGCGAACGTGGAAACTCAAAAACTGTGAAAACAAGGGAATATTCTGGAGAGGGGGAAGCAGATAAAAGTTAGTGTGGAGTCAGAGTATGTTTCGTACTTGTTCTCCGAGCATTCATTGTCAAATAAGTAAACGACTCCCTCAGTCAAAATATGTTACGTACTTGCACTACCACAGTCATTATCGTGTTGTTTAGTTACTCTCCAAACGACGAATAGTACTTTCAATTATATAAACGACTCCCTCAGTCGAAAATAATCCTTCTCTTTAGCGACAAATTAAATGCATTGAAGTCCATAAACGACTCCCTCGGTCAATGACATGTTACACTGACGTTCGTCTCGACAGCCACGTTTAAACTCTGCCAATGCCCAATATTTTATCGCTGTAAACGTCGTCGCACAAGAGTAGAATCTTGCTCGCTCGTCTGTGCCATTCGCTGGACCGAGACCCTTTAAGATGAATCGCGTAAACCATGAGCGACGTTGACCAATTCACTGTTGACGGCTGTCAAACAAACTCTGATCAATGCAGTAGCGTCTTCAAACTTAAGCTTTGTAAGGTTGGTACTGTGGACGACTTGTTTTTTTTTCTAACAACAACCGGCCCATCTGTACGTCAAGTCAGGCACTTCTGTGACCACCCACGCAAGACTTCAGCAACAACTCGAAGAAGTTGACGGTGACCGTTGCCACGTGAGGGTCTCTGACGTCGGAACTGTGGCTTGTTATTACAGGTGTCGGCGTAAATTACCCCCCCGGAGACCAAACAAAATTACGAGGAAGGGAGACACGACCTTAATCACAGCTGAAGAATCGCTGCCAATTAAGAAACTGCGAAGGTGGCGGTGAAGCGATCCGACGCCATTCGAGAGGCGACACGAGCAAACAACTTGCAATACAGCGGCGCGGAAATAATTTATTTTGTCTCGTTCCGAAACCCCCGCATCACGCCCACCCTCAATAATTGGTCGTCTGCTTTGCCTTCACAAACCTGAGTAATAAAGTTAAACCTTTTGTGGTGACACAAAGAATAAATTTCCCAAAAGAGATAAAAAAAATTAAACAATTTTACTTACAGTGATACAAAAGTTTAACTACAGTTTAAAATTCACTGGGACATTGTAGTCGTTTATACACTTTAAATTAATTTTAATTTGTCAATGAGGAGGAACAAGAAGCTTTTTTGACTTAGGAAGTCGTTTACATACTTTAAATTAATTTTAATTTTCCATAAAGAGGAACAAGAAGCTATTTTGACTTAGGGAGTCGTTTATATAATTTAATATAATTTTAATTTTTCATTGAAGAGAAAAAAGAAGCTATTTTGACTTAGGGAGTCGTTTATATACTTTAATATAATTTTAATTTGTCATTGAAGAGAAACAAGAAGCTATTTTGACTTAGGGAGTCGTTTATATACTTTAAATTAATTTTAATTATCCATGAGAGAAACATGAAGCTGTTTTGACTTCGGAAGTCGTTTATATACTTTAAATTAATTTTAATATGCCTCTGCAGTCAAACAAGAAGCTATTTTGACTTAGCGAGTCGTTTATATACTTTAAATTAATTTTAATTTGTCATTAAAGAGAAACAAGAATATATTTTGACTTAGGCAGTCGTTTATATACTTCAAAATAAATTTTAATTTTCCATGAAGAGGAACAAGAAGCTATTCTGACTTAGGGAGTCGTTTATATACTTTAAATTAATTTTAATTTGTCATTGAAGAGAAACAAGAAGCTATTTTGACTTAGGGAGTCGTTTATATACTTTAAATTAATTTTAATTATCCATGAGAGAAACATGAAGCTGTTTTGACTTCGGAAGTCGTTTATATACTTTAAATTAATTTTAATTTGTCATTGAAAACCAACAAGAAACTTTTTTGACTTAGGGAGTCGTTTATATACTTTAAATTAATTTTAATTTGCCTCTGAAGACAAACAAGAAGCTATTTTGACTTAGGCAGTCGTTTATATGCTTTAAATTAATTTTAATTTTCCATGAAGAGGAACAAGAAGCTATTCTGACTTAGGGAGTCGTTTATATACTTTAAATTAATTTTAATTTGTCATTGAAGACAAACAAGAAGCTATTTTGACTTAGACAGTTGTTTATATACTTTAAATTAATTTTAATTATCCATGAACAGGAACAAGAAGCTATTTTGACTTAGAGAGTCTTTTATATACTTTAAATTAATTTTAATTTGCCTCTGAAGACAAACAAGAATCTATTTTGACTTAGGCAGTCGTTTATATGCTTTAAATTAATTTTAATTCACCTATGAAGACAAACAAGAAGCTATTTTGACTTAGGGGGTCGTTTATATACTTTAAATTAATTTTAATTTGTCATTGAAGACAAACAAGAAACTTTTTTGACTTAGGGAGTCGTTTATATACTTTAAATTAATTGTAATTTGCCTCTGAAGACAAACAAGAAGCTATTTTGACTTAGACAGTCGTTTATATGCTTTAAATTAATTTTAATTTGCCTCTGAAGTCAAACAAGAAGCTATTTTGACTTAGCGAGTCGTTTATATACTTTAAATTAATTTTAATTTGTCATTAAAGAGAAACAAGAATCTATTTTGACTTAGGCAGTCGTTTATATGCTTTAAATTAATTTTAATTTTCCATGAAGAGGAACAAGAAGCTATTTTGACTTAGGGATTCGTTTATATACTTTAATATAATTTTAATTTGTCATTGAAGAGAAACAAGAAGCTATTTAGACTTAGGGAGTCGTTAATATACTTTAAATTAATTTTAATTTGTCATTGAAGATAAACAAGAAGCTATTTTGACTTAGACAGTCGTTTATATACTTTAAATTAATTTTAATTTTCCATGATCAGGAACAAGAAGCTATTTTGACTTAGAGAGTCTTTTATATACTTTAAATTAATTTTAATTTGCCTCTGAAGACAAACAAGAATCTATTTTGACTTAGGCAGTCGTTTATATGCTTTAAATTAATTTTAATTCACCTATGAAGACAAACAAGAAGCTATTTTGACTTAGGGGGTCGTTTATATACTTTAAATTAATTTTAATTTGTCATTGAAGACAAACAAGAAGCTATTTTGACTTAGGGAGTCGTTTATATACTTTAAAGGAATTTTAATTTGGCTCCGAAGTCAAACAAGAAGCTATTTTGACTTAGCGAGTCGTTTATATACTTTAAATTAATTTTAATTTGCCTCTGATGACAAACAAGAAGCTATTTTGACTTAGGGAGTCGTTTATATACTTTAAATTAATTTTAATTTTCCATGAAGGGGAACAAGAAGCTATTCTGACTTAGGGAGTCGTTTATATACTTTAAATTAATTTTAATATGACTCTGAAGACAAACAAGAAGCTATTTTGACTTAGGGAGTCGTTTTAATGCTTTAAATTAATTTTAATTTGCCTCTGAAGACAAACAAGAAGCTATTTTGACTTAGACAGTCGTTTATATGCTTTAAATTAATTTTAATTTGTCCATGAAGACAAACAAGAAGCTATTTTGACTATAAACGACTCCCTCAGTCAAAATATGTTTCCTACTTGTTCTCCGAGAGCATTCATTAACGTGCACTACCACAGTCAATAGCGTGTTGTTTCCTTACTCTCCGAACGACGAATAACACATTAAAATATATAAACGACTCCCTCAGTCGAAAATAATTTTTCTCTTTAGCGGCAAATTAAATGCATTGAAGGACATAAACGACTCCCTCGGTCAATAACGTGTTGCTTCGTTCCTCTCGAAACGACTGAATTAATTAAGATATATAAACGACTCCCTCAGTCAAATGTTTCTCTTTGACGCCAAAATTAAAGTACTGGGTTGATTGACCATGTTGAATGTTGAAAGTAGAGATGAATCTTTTTTAGACGGTGACATTAATTTTTTTTAGGGTAACAGGCTACACGAGGGTAATCCACATGGTGGCAACTGCCATTTAATAGCATAGGAAGGGATTTGAAAGGGGGGATGATTACTGGGTTTGACGGTAAGAACAATCCAATTATATTAAACTCGGTCAATAACGTGTTGCTTCGTTCCTCTCGAAACGACTGAATTAATTAAGATATATAAACGACTCCCTCAGTCAAATGTTTCTCTTTGACGCCAAAATTAAAGTACTGGGTTGATTGACCATGTTTAAATTAATTTTAATATGCCTCTGCAGTCAAACAAGAAGCTATTTTGACTTAGCGAGTCGTTTATATACTTTAAATTAATTTTAATTTGTCATTAAAGAGAAACAAGAATATATTTTGACTTAGGCAGTCGTTTATATACTTCAAAATAAATTTTAATTTTCCATGAAGAGGAACAAGAAGCTATTCTGACTTAGGGAGTCGTTTATATACTTTAAATTAATTTTAATTTGTCATTGAAGACAAACAAGAAGCTATTTTGACTTAGGCAGTCGTTTATATGCTTTAAATTAATTTTAATTCACCTATGAAGACAAACAAGAAGCTATTTTGACTTAGGGGGTCGTTTATATACTTTAAATTAATTTTAATTTGTCATTGAAGACAAACAAGAAGCTATTTTGACTTAGGGAGTCGTTTATATACTTTAAAGGAATTTTAATTTGGCTCCGAAGTCAAACAAGAAGCTATTTTGACTTAGCGAGTCGTTTATATACTTTAAATTAATTTTAATTTGCCTCTGATGACAAACAAGAAGCTATTTTGACTTAGGGAGTCGTTTATATACTTTAAATTAATTTTAATTCACCTATGAAGACAAACAAGAAGCTATTTTGACTTAGGGGGTCGTTTATATACTTTAAATTAATTTTAATTTGTCATTGAAAACCAACAAGAAACTTTTTTGACTTAGGGAGTCGTTTATATACTTTAAATTAATTTTAATTTGCCTCTGAAGACAAACAAGAAGCTATTTTGACTTAGGCAGTCGTTTATATGCTTTAAATTAATTTTAATTTTCCATGAAGAGGAACAAGAAGCTATTCTGACTTAGGGAGTCGTTTATATACTTTAAATTAATTTTAATTTGTCATTGAAGACAAACAAGAAGCTATTTTGACTTAGACAGTTGTTTATATACTTTAAATTAATTTTAATTATCCATGAACAGGAACAAGAAGCTATTTTGACTTAGAGAGTCTTTTATATACTTTAAATTAATTTTAATTTGCCTCTGAAGACAAACAAGAATCTATTTTGACTTAGGCAGTCGTTTATATGCTTTAAATTAATTTTAATTCACCTATGAAGACAAACAAGAAGCTATTTTGACTTAGGGGGTCGTTTATATACTTTAAATTAATTTTAATTTGTCATTGAAGACAAACAAGAAACTTTTTTGACTTAGGGAGTCGTTTATATACTTTAAATTAATTGTAATTTGCCTCTGAAGACAAACAAGAAGCTATTTTGACTTAGACAGTCGTTTATATGCTTTAAATTAATTTTAATTTGCCTCTGAAGTCAAACAAGAAGCTATTTTGACTTAGCGAGTCGTTTATATACTTTAAATTAATTTTAATTTGTCATTAAAGAGAAACAAGAATCTATTTTGACTTAGGCAGTCGTTTATATGCTTTAAATTAATTTTAATTTTCCATGAAGAGGAACAAGAAGCTATTTTGACTTAGGGATTCGTTTATATACTTTAATATAATTTTAATTTGTCATTGAAGAGAAACAAGAAGCTATTTAGACTTAGGGAGTCGTTAATATACTTTAAATTAATTTTAATTTGTCATTGAAGACAAACAAGAAACTTTTTTGACTTAGGGAGTCGTTTATATACTTTAAATTAATTGTAATTTGCCTCTGAAGACAAACAAGAAGCTATTTTGACTTAGACAGTCGTTTATATGCTTTAAATTAATTTTAATTTGCCTCTGAAGTCAAACAAGAAGCTATTTTGACTTAGCGAGTCGTTTATATACTTTAAATTAATTTTAATTTGTCATTAAAGAGAAACAAGAATCTATTTTGACTTAGGCAGTCGTTTATATGCTTTAAATTAATTTTAATTTTCCATGAAGAGGAACAAGAAGCTATTTTGACTTAGGGATTCGTTTATATACTTTAATATAATTTTAATTTGTCATTGAAGAGAAACAAGAAGCTATTTAGACTTAGGGAGTCGTTAATATACTTTAAATTAATTTTAATTTGTCATTGAAGATAAACAAGAAGCTATTTTGACTTAGACAGTCGTTTATATACTTTAAATTAATTTTAATTTTCCATGATCAGGAACAAGAAGCTATTTTGACTTAGAGAGTCTTTTATATACTTTAAATTAATTTTAATTTGCCTCTGAAGACAAACAAGAATCTATTTTGACTTAGGCAGTCGTTTATATGCTTTAAATTAATTTTAATTCACCTATGAAGACAAACAAGAAGCTATTTTGACTTAGGGGGTCGTTTATATACTTTAAATTAATTTTAATTTGTCATTGAAGACAAACAAGAAGCTATTTTGACTTAGGGAGTCGTTTATATACTTTAAAGGAATTTTAATTTGGCTCCGAAGTCAAACAAGAAGCTATTTTGACTTAGCGAGTCGTTTATATACTTTAAATTAATTTTAATTTGCCTCTGATGACAAACAAGAAGCTATTTTGACTTAGGGAGTCGTTTATATACTTTAAATTAATTTTAATTTTCCATGAAGGGGAACAAGAAGCTATTTTGACTTAGGGAGTCGTTTATATACTTTAAATTAATTTTAATATGACTCTGAAGACAAACAAGAAGCTATTTTGACTTAGGGAGTCGTTTTAATGCTTTAAATTAATTTTAATTTGCCTCTGAAGACAAACAAGAAGCTATTTTGACTTAGACAGTCGTTTTAATGCTTTAAATTAATTTTAATTTGCCTCTGAAGACAAACAAGAAGCTATTTTGACTTAGACAGTCGTTTATATGCTTTAAATTAATTTTAATTTGTCCATGAAGACAAACAAGAAGCTATTTTGACTATAAACGACTCCCTCAGTCAAAATATGTTTCCTACTTGTTCTCCGAGAGCATTCATTAACGTGCACTACCACAGTCAATAGCGTGTTGTTTCCTTACTCTCCGAACGACGAATAACACATTAAAATATATAAACGACTCCCTCAGTCGAAAATAATTTTTCTCTTTAGCGGCAAATTAAATGCATTGAAGGACATAAACGACTCCCTCGGTCAATAACGTGTTGCTTCGTTCCTCTCGAAACGACTGAATTAATTAAGATATATAAACGACTCCCTCAGTCAAATGTTTCTCTTTGACGCCAAAATTAAAGTACTGGGTTGATTGACCATGTTGAATGTTGAAAGTAGAGATGAATCTTTTTTAGACGGTGACATTAATTTTTTTTAGGGTAACAGGCTACACGAGGGTAATCCACATGGTGGCAACTGCCATTTAATAGCATAGGAAGGGATTTGAAAGGGGGGATGATTACTGGGTTTGACGGTAAGAACAATCCAATTATATTAAACTAACATTAACAGTTCAAACTCATTGAAGCTAACTTAATACAATACGAAAACAAACTAAATCTGGCTTCTACCTTTAATCCTCGTTTACATATTTTAAAATAATTGTTTTGTACTCACTAATTGTCTTTCTGGTACCAGATCTGATTCTTGGAGCTTGAGGACAACACCCACTAAAAAGGCCATTATTCACTGATTCTACACATTAAATTTTCAATACACTCGGTCGATGTTCTCGTTCTCTGCCACCTGGAACTTTGGATCAGCCGCCCCTCAGTCAGCCCTCGGACCTACTAGGTCTCCTTGCTGCCTCTATGCGGAATTTAGTTCAGTCTGTGTGAAGCAAAACCTTGTAGTTCCAACTTTGCGATTATTATTTGAGTCTCTCCGTTGAAGCTGTTTACTCGCGTTTTATGTAAACTAGTAGATCTCGCAGTTGGACTCCTTGGCGAGGGATGTTCTCTCGCAGGTAGAACTTTGTAGGAGAGACACGAAGGGGCTACCTATGGGGATGCCTCCTCCTCTCTTCGTTTTTGAAGTAAGGTTCCCACAAACCGAGGCACCTCGGCCTGTTCTGAGAGGTGTATGTTCCTGGGGGTCACAGACCTTGGGCATACGGTAAGAGTTGTTCCTTGTTCCCATTGGAATAGTCGCCCAGATGCCTCCTAAACTGGTCGAGGCACGGAGAAGGGAATGCTGCGTCCCCACAGCAAACTCCTCTCCTGCTATCCAAGGAAGGGCGTGGGGGACAAGTACCCAATGCCCGACCTACCTGATGCAGGTTTTTCTAGGGCTTGCCCTGCATTTCTTTAGGCGAATGCCGGGTAGGATCCTTAAAATATAGCCCGGGGGGCCCCCTAGTTAACCCTTGGCTACCTTCCTCTACCCTTCCGCATCCCCCCTTTCAAATCCCTTCCAATGCTATTAAAGGGGAGTTGCCACCACGTAGCCTGTTACCCCTAAAAAATCCACATTTTCCCGTAACGTTCGCCGGACTCCTTTAACGTTTCAGTTCTCGACGCAGACATTAGCCGACAAAGAGCCGTGATTGTTACTTTCAAAACTCGTGCCGCTAACAATCCAATTATATTAACACAATTAATGGCCTCTTTAATTGGTATTACAATATATATATATATATATATATATATATATATATATATATATATATCCGGATGTTCTGCGTTCAGTAACAGCATTTAAACAAAGAATGATAAGTAAAGCAACGATATAAACCCAAGCATATATATATATATATATATATATATATATATATATATATATATACAGCCTCGCCTATTTTCTATGGCAGTCTTTTAAAATCATATCCAGATGACGTGGTGCAAAGGCAAACTCCTGGAATGTTTGCCCCCCCATCGAAGCTCGCGAAGACAGAAAGGACCCCGCGTGTGTCTGTGTGTGTGTGTGTCTGTGTCTGTGTGCAAATGTGTAATTGGTTCAATGTTCGCTGGTTATTTGCTGATGTAAATTCCGTCCCCCCCTCTCCAGGGACAATTTGGTACGTGCAATCATATCCAGCTGTTGACGAAGAGACAGGCAATTACGACTCTGCTGCGGCCTCGCTCCTCCTACCTGCACACACACACACACACACACAAGGAAGGAAGCCACGACAGCCAATAGATAGATGTGCTCGCTGACGTCAACGGGCCAAAGCCACATGGACGCCACCTCACTCGGATGCAAGACACTGGTCCTGAATTATTATTTAGATTGTTGGGGTGTTCCATCGTCGTGGAGCAGATAACTGAGCATGAAAAAGTGACGAAAAAAAAAGTAAAGAAAGGAAAAAGGAAGGTCAAAGAGAAAGAAGACTATAAAGATCAAAAAAGAGATGTAGAGATATACTCCAAGCGAAGAAAACAAAACAAACAGAAAGACAAGGGCAGTGTGCAAGAAACAACTTAAATGACTTCAACCGTAGATCACATCAATGTAAGTGTTTCTGGAGAAACCAAATCTGAAATAACACCCCCCCCCCCCCCATTAGACAAATCTAAACTCCAGTAAAAGTAATGCAGTTTGCTGACTGCCCAACGGGATGTTCTTTTCATCCAGCACCAACTAGACGGAAAAGGAGAACGAGAACAAGCCGAAGAAGAAGGTGAAGCAGAAAGAAGCGGGAAAAAAAAGACGACGTAGAAGCAGAAGGCGACAGCAAAAAGAGACGGCGACGAATAATAACGTTAAAGAAGAAGGCGAAGTAGAAACCAAGTGTATTAGGAAAATAAAGTGAAACAGAAGAATAAGGCGAAATAGAAGGCGAAGGCGAAGACGATGTAGAAGATGAAAAAAGGCTAATAAGGTGAAGTAGAAGCAGCAGGCAAAGTAGGAGACGGAGGAGGATAAGAAGAAGGCGAAATGGAATCAAAGATCGAAGAATGAGAACCAGAAGGAAAAGTAGAAGCAGATGAAAAATCAGAAGGCGAGGAAGAACGCGAAGTAGGAGGCTAAAGCGAAGAATAAGAAGATGGCGATGAATAATACGGCAAAAAAATAGGGCGAAGAATTGGAAAAAGAAGGAAAGGCATAAGAAGAAGACGAACAGGAAGCAGAAGGCGAAAGCAAAAAGAGACGGCGACGAATAATAACGTTAAAGAAGAAGGCGAAGTAGAAACCAAGTGTATTAGGAAAATAAAGTGAAATAGAAGGATAAGGCGAAATTGAAGGAGAAGGCGAAGACGATGTAGAAGATGAAAAAAGACGAATAAGGTGAAGTAGAAGCAGCAGGCAAAGTAGGAGACGGAGGAGGATAAGAAGAAGGCGAAATGGAATCAAAGTTCGAAGAATGAGAACCAGAAGGAAAAGTAGAAGCAGACGAAAAATCAGAAGGCGAGGAAGAAGACGAAGTAGGAGACTAAAGCGAAGAATAAGAAGCTGGCGATGAATAATACGGTAAAAAAAATAGGGCGAAGAATTGGAAAATGAAGGAAAGGCATAAGCAGAAGACGAACAAGAAGCAGAAGGCGGATTAGAATCATAAATCAATATAGAAGAAGAAGGCAAAGTAGAAGTCAATTTAATTCAATTCTTGAAGCTTTTTTTAAAATTTAAATGAAAAATTTACGTCTGATTGAAAATTGATACGAAAGATAGCCAAATACAGACAAGTACAGTGATGATATAAATACCACACAACGTTGCTGGGATCCTTGTTCCCTTTCTTCAAGGTGCTAAGAAGAGCCTAGAGCGACACAACTGCACTCGTCAGTTGACAAAAACTCAAAACCTTACATTTATCATACTCCAAACCCTAAATTAATTGAGTTTTTGTCAACTGACCAGTGCAGTTGTGTCGCTCTAGGCTCTTCTTAGCACCTGACGATAGGAACAAGGATCCCAAGAAACGTTGTGTGGTATTTATATTATCACTGTATTTGGCTTCCTTCCTTATTACTACTTTATTTAAAATTTCTGGCGGTCGTCACATTGGAAATTGTCCTATTCGTCAGAATAACTCACACACTCGCCTCAATTAATTCGTATGTAATTAAAAACGTCAACTTATTCCAAACTTATCAAATTTTTTTTATAAACGTTTCTCAAATCGAATACCGACATTAATTATAGAGGAACGCTTCACTGCATGCCAAACATATTATAATAACTTATGAGAAAATACACAACGTTGTCGTTGAGGGAGCAGGACTCTGTGACGTCATGATACACCCGTCGACCCCCACGCGAAACAGAAATACATTGATACATACCAATGTGATCAAAAAGTAAGGTGAGACTGTCATTTAAAACTCCCGGGAAGGCAGGTAAATAAGGTTGGTAGGACTGTCTAAGATATTTGCCAAGCGTCTGTTTGTTAAAAGGTTTAATTATCTCAGAGTCACACGTGTGTGTGTGTGTTTGTAAACAACCAAAAGTGAATTTTTGCAATGGGTGATTTTGTTGAGCAAAGAACTTGCATCAAAGTTTGTTTGCTGAAGGAATATTCTTGTGCGGACACGTTGAAGGCCTTTGGTGATCAAACTACGGCACAAAGAAACGTTTATAAGTGGTACAACGAGTTCAAAGACGAACCTCGCGCGCTCTGGACGACCATCAACGTCTACCCACGAGGGCCACGTCCAATAAGATCGTCGATGGACAATTAGAGATCTCGCTGATGGTGTTGGAACATCATTTGGCTCAGCTCGAACCCATTTTGAAGAATTTTTTGTGTCTCAGACGCGTCAAGTCTGGATTGGTGCGTGAAACTTTGCTGTCTGACTGTCAGGACCACTGGAAGTGCGTCATTACTGGAGACGAGACCCTGGAACCACCGACCATCAAGGTCATGTTGACAGTCGTGGTTGTGGAGCACTGTGAATTCCTCTTGGTTCCTTCACCACGATAATGCACCACGTCACACTGCATTCGACTCACGTCGTTCTTCAACCACCGTATGCGACTTCTGGCTAAACTCAATAGGCCAATGCGGGGACGCCGTTGTGACACGGTTGAGGAGATAAAAACCGAATCGAAGAAGGTCTTGAAGGCTATACAGGGAAAAGACTATTCAGACTGTTGCGAGGACTGGAAAAAGCGTCGGAAAAAGTGCGTTTTATCAGACAGGGGATGACTTTGAAGGGGATGAAATTGATCTGGAAGAATAAATAAAGAATTTATGTTTTATAAATAAATTCAGCCTTACTTTGTGTTCCCAGTGGTGTATTAGATGAGCCGCTGTGGAGAAGCTGGGCTTCAAGGACGTGGAATGAGTCATGAAGCACCTCATAAGCGATTAGGAAAACAACATGGCCGAAATAACAGAGAATAAAAACACCAGGTACAACGAGACCTTCCTCAAGTACACAGGAACAAGAAAACCGTTGATACGTTGACTGTACTCATACATGTTGAGAACAAGTGTGAGGGCGGCAGATCCGAAACAGAACCTCACTGTTTTCCCCGTGGCGTGTCCTTTACACACGTGTGTGTCTTCTTCTGAATTCGCCATTTTATTTCGTTCTCTTCAAGATCTGCCTTTCTTCTCAATCAGACAATTTTCTTTTTATTCACAGGAAGACAGTGTTTGGTCTGAGTGCTCGTGTTTTCGATCCGTATAAGACTTTGTGTAGTTCTTTTTTTAAAAAAAGATAGCCAAGTTCAGATTTCCTGATAGTTGTTAAGGATTTTAATTTCTATGGCTTCGTGTTTTTTTTTTGTGCAAGGCGTGTTTTAATTTGACACACTGTCGTCAGGCGACCCTCAACGGCCAATCAGATCGGGGAGCTTGGAGACATAAATATACAACAGTCAATTTGAAGTTTAACCCTCTACAAAAATCAAACAATACAATTACAATAATTAAAAGAAAAAAATTTGGGCAGAAAACAAACAATTTAAATTTAGGAGGACTTAGAAATTTTTGATAGTCCCTTAAACTGGTGTGGAATCGACCAACAGAAACAAGTTTCTTCTTTAAAAAAGAAATTATTTTAATTATTGTAATTGTTTTGTTCGGTTTTGTAGAGGGTTAAACTTAAACCTGAAGAGGTTGCAAAGTTAACGACGAAACGACGTTTAATTTTTCATATAAATAAAT
The DNA here is from genome assembly GCA_037074705.1 of Zhengitettix transpicula. Taxonomy (NCBI): domain Eukaryota; kingdom Metazoa; phylum Arthropoda; class Insecta; order Orthoptera; family Tetrigidae; genus Zhengitettix; species Zhengitettix transpicula. The sequence continues at coordinate 244,508,018 of CM073590.1, read as the reverse complement.
ATACATTTTTTTTCAGACTTAGGTTGACAGTTGTTTATTTATAAGTTGTGTCAATAGAGAGAATAAATCATTTCAGCGATATATATTGAAGTGTGTGTGTGTGTGTGTATCCCCTTTGACTTTACCACACGTAGCAAAATTAAAACACACACCGCCAAGGATAATTCTTACATTCTCCATCAGCTTGTAATTTGATTACCTCACCACTGAGGATTACAACCACTACTCTGGTAGAAGACCCACTCTTGAGTTACTTTTTTTATTTAGGGTAACAGGCTACATGAGGGTGATCCACATTGGGCAACTCCCCTTTAATAGCATAGGAAGGGATTAGAAAGGGAGGATGCGGAAGGGTAGAGGAAGGTAGCCAAGGGTTAACTAGGGGCCCCCGGGCTATGGTTTAAGGACCCTACCCCTGGGTCACTCGCCTAAAGAAATGCAGGGAAAACCCTAGAAAAACCTGCATCGGGTAGGTCGGGCATTTGGTACTTGTCCCACGCCCTTCCGATGACGGGAGAGGAGTTTGCTGTGGGGACGCAGCTTACCCCTCGCCATGCCTTGGCCTGTTTAGGAGGCAGCTGGCCGACTATATCTTCGTCTGGTTAAATGAGGGTAGATTTCCAAGGGGTGCGGAGCCGCAACCGAGTAATATGAATATTTTTTTTCTGAAATAAAATTCAGAACCAGAGACGATGTGAAGTCAAAGATGCTGTTTGTGCTCGGGAAGTTGTGGATGGTATCTGCCGTTGTCGAAGGGTCGTCGACTGTAAATCCTGTACATACGGTTCCGTAAAAATTTATTGCATTCATTACACAGTGACTGTAATTTAGCCCTTAAATATATATATATATATACATTCTCAGGACTTAATTTATAAAGTCCCCGGGTATTAGCGAGAAAGACAGGAAAATGGCCGTACTTAATGTCTGAAGCCCGACACTGGGCTGCCAGGGGGAAAATTGAGAACTTCCTCCTCCTCGAATTGATGAAGACTCGTGGGACCACTAATATTCAGTGATCCCTAGGACGAAGATGGAATTACGGAAAGCGGGCGCTGGGGGTGGTGGTGGGGGCGTTAGGAAATAGGACAGGCACACTAGGAGGAGGAGGAGGAGGAAGGGCCGTCGTTAACAGGGGAGGCTTCGTTTCTAGCGGCGGGGGCATTATATTTTGTGGGTTTCTTCCTTTTAAATCTCACTTTGGAATGATTTACGCCGCTCGTATCTTTAAAATGGTGAACGTTTTCTTTTACGTCCAATTTAGACGCCTCATCTCTTGGTCGAGTATTGCTGTCCTCCACGACACCACGAGTATCCCCCCCGTCTCTGAAAAGAAGTCCGGGAAAATAAAAATCGGAATAATTAATTATCGGCCCAAACCCTTTATTGGGTGAAAAAAAAAAGAAATGACAAACTACCGTCGTAATAAATTGGGTTAGAATAATCCCACAAATAACCTCAAAGGGAATCAAAAAATTTTGGGGTTCCAAGAATATTAATTGTATCATTCCATTGGGAATCTGGGCTTGAAGACTCTCCATTTGTACAGAAAATAAAATAATACTTTATAATTATTTATTCAAACCAAACAAATACAATTACTTTCTTTTGGCACGTGTCATGTCATTATTTACAGAAGGCTTATTTTAATATATATATATATATAATTCAGGGAAAACTAATAAATCCAAAAGACCTTTCCGAGTTAAAAATTATAATCATAAACGGTAACCTCTTCTAAAATAAGAAACCTCACCACCACATTCATTGCCTTTGAAGCTGATTGCATTTTCTTTTTAGATTTATTTTAGTCTACAGAAGAGGACATGATGCATCCATAAATACAAACAAAGCAATATATACATTAAATTAATTTCAGAATAAATAAACAGCCAATTAACAGACAAAATTAATAAATAACCCATGGCGTTTCTGCAGTCCTTGTTGCTTTCGACAGGTGTTACAGAATATCGCCAAAGAACTGCCCAGATTGAAACACCGATAATGTTTTATTCTACATATTTATTCATTGCTTGCATTCTTTCTTCTTCTTTTAATGGCACTACAACCCAATGTGAGTTTTGGCCTTATTAACAATTTTCTTCCACTCCGCCCTCTCCTGTGTCAGTCTCCGCCACTCTCTTACTTTCATGGTTTGTTATATCCTTCTCGATGTCATCTACCCATCTTGTCCGGGGTCTCTCCCTTTTTCCTCCTCCTGAGTGGCTTCCAGGGTTTCTGCTTTCATCCATCCTAAGTACGTGTCTCCATCCAGGCCAACCTTCTGCTCTTGATAAACCGAACAATGTCCTCGTTATTCATGAGCTGCTCTAGTCCTTCATTTGTTCTAATTCTTCATTTGTACATACAGGTCTGTATATCCTTCTCAGTATCTTGCGTTCAAATATTCTGAGTAAGTGCTTATTATTATTCAGGGTCCACGTTTCATAACTGTATATCGCACTCCAGGTCTTATAAGCGTTTTGTAAATTTTTAACTTCAGTTCTCTATTTAACATCTTGGATTTCATTTATTTGCCATACATGTAGTAAGTTCTGTTACCATTGATGATACGTTGCTTTATTTCACTTCCCACGTTATTTTCACTGTTAAGGTTTTGAGCCTAATTATGTGAAATCCTGTACTCGTTCAAAGGTATAATCACTTAATTTAATATTATTTGTACTAGATTCTTTCTTTTCATTCTTATCGTTTCATTAATTATAAACCCTCTTTCCTTAAGACAGTGATCTATTGTCATTGCCTGCATTCTCTAACTTGAAAAAGAGGAGGAAGAGTGGTTTTACCGCACTTCCTCGACACAAACTTGTTTTTCGTACAAGTGTAACTTATAATTACACTTTCTGTAAAATATTTCCCACCTCTTTAATTGTATAAGGAATTCTACCGAGTGACATATTGATGTCTTGTCTCTCATACACTTCTGGCAAACTGTCCACTTCATCAGAAGAAGGCAGAGCAAGTCATCAAAATGTCGCCCTCTGTCAACTCTACTCGGTTACAAGCCTGAGAATTGTTTATTCAAACAATAAACCAAGAAAAACTTCAATCCACATTGACCTCTTGATTTCTCTAAACCATAAGCAACTTCTAAAGTTAGTGGATGAAACTTATTTCCTTCCAAGGACACAGAATTGAAAAGTGTAAATGTTTATTTATGGACTTTGCTTTGGATTCATTCATATGTGTAATTAATTTGAAGCCCAATATTCTTTGGAGTACACACAGGTTCAATTTATATGCATCTTTCACCAAATAAGATTTCCTTCAAACCAATTTAAACTTTGGAGGAAATCCTGAAAATTTCGTCTTCGTTAAAAACTTATTTTTAAATAAAGAATAGAAACATTTCTATGCTCAAATGATGTTAGAGAGATAACTACTACTACTACTACTACTCCTCGGTGTTACAGTCCATGTAGGACCTTGGCCTCTCATACCCCAATTTTGCCGGTACTCTGCTCTTTCCTCCATCTTCTAACACCCATCTTTCATATTTTCCTTGCATGGTTCGTTCCTAGGTATCATCAATACGGCAATTATCTTTCGAGTTTCGTAACGATAGTTTTTCTGAAATGACGTTGTTAGCCCCGTGATCAACCCCCAACCTGTAGGACCAGTGGACTGTTCTTTGTCTGTCTCCTACCCTTTGACCTAACTGGCTTGTGTGGCCCTACCAGGAGTAAAACTCCCGCCAGCATAGCTCTCCGGGTCATCGGAGCCTGCAAACCTCCCCGCCACATTAAGGCGACAGTCCGTGGGGAAGGATGTTATAGAGATAAAGTTAAAAAATTGCAGTAAATTTGAAAAAAATCGAATCTACACAGGAATTGGGCAAAAAATTGGCAAGTATTTATAATAAAATCCAAAAGAAACTGAGATTCAAAGTTAATTATTCGAATGTACACAGTTGTTGTCATCAATAAAAATTAACTATTGTGTTACTGTACGAATTAAATCTCCAATTTACCACTCGTCTGATGTTTATTCTTAGTACGTCATACATAAGTAGCTCTCAAATTAACATAAATTTTCATGAATACATGATGTACGAGAAAAACAATTGGTTACAAAGAGAACAAATTTTAAATAAACAATTTAATTGTGTTTTCTAAAATATTTTTATATTTGACATCTTCTCACTTAAATAAATTATTCCACAAAGCAAACTGAAATATTAAAACTTTTTCTTCCAGGTAATTATAAATTATGGAAACTTTGATATTTTATTTTTGACTTGTTAAAATACTAAGCAGCTGTATAAAAATATTAATAATGCTTAAGATGTTAATATCTTCAACAATTGTATAAAGGCACAATATTTTCCCACATTCAAGAACTCAGATTTTTTTTTTCTTTTGCTGGGTCATTTTATCTTGCTTGAATTTCGACGTTAACAATTCATTATAAAGCATTTTGTTACTGTTATACCACAGAGTTACAGATATTCCCTTCTAACAACATTACACAACATGAATAATTATAAAATGAAGTAATTACATCTGATTGAAAATAATGACAAAAAAAAGTGATAATATAAATACTGCACAATGTTTTGGGGTTCCTTGTCCCTTTCCTCAGGTGCAAATAAGAGCCTAGAGCGACACAACTGCACTTGTCAGTTGACTATATTTTGAGTTTTTTCAACTGACTATATTTTGAGTTTTTTCAACTGACTATATTTTGAGTTTTTTCAACTGACTATATTTTGAGTTTTTTCAACTGACAAGTGCAGTTGTGTCACTCTAGGCTCTTCTTCACACCTGAAGAAAGGGACAAGGATCCCAAAAATGTTGTGTAGCACTTACATGATCACTATTTGTGTCTGAATTGGCAATCTTTCATATTCCTGAATAATTATATTTAACTTCAATTGTAAGGCATTCAATTTTCTCTTCTTTCTTAATTATTTTAAGAACAATTTTTAGCAGACCACCCTGGAGTCTATACAGTATAAAACTTGTAGGTTCAAGAATGCATGTTGTTGAAAATATCAACAAATGTAATAAGCGTCTATAATGCACATTAAATAAATAACTGGCATGTTGGAATATAAACTATTTATATTTGTGTAACAATTTACGACTTCACAGTTTGCATTTCCTATTTTGCCCGTGCTTTTTCACCAACCGTCTAACAATAGAAGCGTACTGCCTGATATTTTGACGTTGGTAAGGTCTCCGCCAAACTATTTTATTGCTTTTGACATCTGTCCTGTGTTTAACTCCAGGCGTGTGGACAAGAAATGCGCCATCCAGAATCACAAAACGATATGACATTAGACACATCTCGCCCATCTGTGAACAGACAGTAGGAATGAGTCATACATTGTTTAAAGAAAGCTTATAAAACTCTATAGAGGCGAATAAAAATGACAGACTTCAATTTCCAAGCTTCCCAATAAATATAATTTAGGTAGGTTGAATTCCAAAGTATTGAAATGGTTTTACAATATGTTTTCAGTTTGAAATCAATATATAATATGTTTGAGTGTCAAAGTATTCTAATTATATAAATAAATAGTCAAATATTTATAAATAAAATAAATACAATATTTTTGAAATCCTGGTTGCTTTTGTTACGTGATTAAAAAAACACACGATCCATAAGAACGACTCATAGCAGAAATTAGGTGACGAAGTCAAAAGCAACGTTAAAACAAAATTAATTGAGACAAAGTAAAAGTAAAGAGGGTTTATTGTAACAATATGGGATCATAGTCATTGTTGAGTTACACAGTATCAGTTCGTATGTTAATTGCATTGATTTTAGAATTTAATACGAAGCATTTCTGATATAATTCAGGAATAGTACATGGTGTCAACGTCTAAAACATTAGATACCATAAATTCTAAACATTCATTTGATTTTGTTTTTATTTAAATATTTGGCTATTTATTAATCAAATGTTTTCAGTTTGTTAGAATACAGGCATGCCATTTATGGATTTATTTTCACAACAGATAAAAATCAAAAGGCCAGTTGGAAAAATAGTTTTCAAATCAATTACACAACAGTTTTTTTTACCTGAGTCATTTTATCTTGCTGACCTTCCCATGTTAACAATTCACTATAGAACGGCTCGTTATTGGTACCAATGTATATCGGCTCCCAGCGGTGGTACGGATATTCCCTTCTGACAACAAGCATCGACTGTAAAATGGCAGATAATTGTTTATTAAAAAAAACTTAAACAAATAAGTGAAATACATTTTATTACCTTACATTCAAAATAAAATCAAAATTTAATTCTAAATTGCAGTTACGATTGTAATTTTACTTCTCAATTATACAGTACTATTATATTTTTTACAGCAGATTTGAACAAAAGAGTTGAGAGAGATATTTTAATCTGTGGTTTACATAATAACAATACTTTTAAATCATGTATCCTTTCTCATTACGATTTATTTCAAATTGTGGCAATAACATCGAATTACAGTCTCTCGATACACATAAATGTGAAATTTAATTTTCAAATCATTTCTCTTGAATAAAATGTAATATGATAAAAATCAACAGTTGAATATAACTAAAGCATAATCACATTTGCTGGTCTGTAACTTTCTAACCAAACTAGAGCTTTGTTGTTCGTGACCACTTCACATTACTTTCTTAAATTGTCACTAGCTGCATTCAATTACACAGTTTCTGCATAATGTCCGTAAATGTTTAATGTTTTCTAATAATGTTAATAACAATATTTTCTTACAATTATGTTAATCCTGTGACTGGAAATTCAATCGTTTTATTATAATGTACCAATAAACAAGTCGAACATCAATTATTCAATAGAGAACTCTTTAAATAATTTTTATATGTTAATTGGGGAAAAGTAATTAATGAGGAATGCAGTAATCACATACAATAGTGTGTATGATGTTTGAACTGTTTATATTCACAGTGATGATTATTTGCATTTTTAATTAAAATGAATTGCTTAACAAATTATTTGAGCTACTTAGTAGAAATACATTATACAACTAACAGGTTCACGTGAAAATGCAGATGGGAATTTGAACAGAAAACTATGAAACTGGTTCTCATAACACCATCTAAAAGCTTCATAAAGGTAATCTAAAGAAAATCAATGAATTACATGCAGTGTTCACGTTTTCATTCTGTGCATCTTCAAAGAAAACAATGTAAGCATTTCAAATATAAATTATAAAGAATTTTCAGAAACTTCTATAACTGAATTTATTATTTTAATAACGTCATCGGTACTGCAAAACATCTGTCCAGGCACTTGAAAGTTAAGCTCAACAAAACCGTCATCAGACCTATGGTTCTGAGATGTGGACAATGTCTGTTGCTGATGAGAATGCTCTATGAATTTTTAAACAGAAATTGTGTGACTGTGTGAAGTATGTAAAATAAAAACAAATAATGAAATAGATGAGAATACTAATTAGGTAAATAAATAGCATAATATTAGACAAAAACATTTCCTTGTGTGGTATTAATTTAGCACTTATTTTTGTCTGCTTTTTGGCTATTTATTTAATTTAATTAGTATACGTTCAACTTACATGTATTATATTTCAATTTGAAATAGAAGAGAAACTAAAAAACAAAGATATAGCAAAGTTTGGCTTGGCCAAGTCATGAGCAGAGGATTAGTGAAGAAGAGGAAAGAGATGTGGACAACCACTGAGGATTGTGTGTGTTGGAAGACGATGAGAGAAAAACAGAATAGAGGAATGAATCAGAATCATGTGATACACCAAATCCTATCCCAGGCTGTAGCACCAATGAAGAATAAGAAGAGTCAGTATTTGAATGAACATTTCATATGTGGCAATCTAATAACTTGAATTTTTTAAAAAAAGAAAGAAAATAAATGTTAAGTATTTTTTTTAAATTCACTGCTGTTAAACAAATTACTTTTTCTAATCATACCTGATTTATTTACATACTGAGAGAGTTAATTTCTTACAAAACTATTCACGAATATTCAGACAAACAATTTATGGGATCTATCATCAACACATTTTTTAATTTTATATCACCTCTAGATTCAAAGTCGGTATACAATTTGAGAATCATTTTAAGATACAGAGATGAACTGTCACATATTTATATACCAAAATCTGCAGGATCAACAATAAGATTTGACACGTGACACATTTCATCACACTTTGTAGTAACCACCGTCAGGGTCTAGAAAGCAGAGTCACAAAGCTGAACAATATGATTCAAGACAGTAACTGACAAACAAGGGGGAGGGGGGGGGGTTAAATGCCAAGTTCAAGAGCATAACATTTCAACAATCTATCACGGAGTTGTTAAACAATATATAATGTATACATGTGTAAATATAATGCAGAATGAGAAATTGTTTCAATTGATGAAATCTCAGGTGGGAATGAGTAGCTTAGAGCAGAGTATTTCCATTCTTGTAGGATAAAAAAAAATGTATTATTGTAGATTTAAATAAAAATTGGAAAAACTAAATATGTTGACACCAATGGGATATTTTATTTTTTCAATCTATCTTAATATATGTTCAATAATATACCTCATATGAACAGCATTTAAACTACCTTGTATGCATGCAAAACAAGCAGTGTGCAAAGCATAAGGGAATGGCTTCTGCGTGCAGAAAAATTGAAATACTATTTAAGAAGAGACCTGAATGTATGTAGCTGCATCACGTAATGGTTTTCTCTGCAGCCACTTGTGAAGACCAGGGAACCTCTGGCAATGCAAACAGACCCATCGGTGGAAGTACACAGCTTGGTTCTGAGAGTACAATGACAACAAATCCGCTTTGTTACTGGGTACGTTAGTTACACTTGATTCCACTTCAAAAACGGGCAACACAAACACATACTTGTTCAACTCCGCATCTAGGTTAGTTAACGACTGATTTACAGAAAAAAGTCTCCTCTTGAACCTATGGAGCATTGATAAGAATGCAGGAACAAGTTTTAAGCTTGGTAACAATTCCACATCAGACACCAGCACATATTGCGTCTTCGCTCCGACTCTAGCTGCATTCCTGGCTACATTGACTGGATAAGTTAACCTATTTTGGTGGCGAAATGTTTCAAGTTTTCCATTGAGCAAATTCATAGGTGCAGAACAGTTTATAAATCCAAGTTGCTCATATTTTTCAGTAAAGTTCATAGATGTTGGGGGAAACACTGGATGGTGGTCAGAAGGAATTATTATGTGTACAGAAACATGAGAAAAGTTTGATATGCAGTGGCACATGTGGTTCAAAACTATATAGCTGAGCACAAAGTCGATATCGGGGGCAAACACAGAGACACTGACCGGACCATCCCAACGATTTGCAATTTCTGCCACATAGTACAAGAACTCTGGTGTTGCATGTGTACAGTATGTAACACCCATATCATCCGTACTGTCATAACCTTCAATGAAATCATATATAACTTTATACCCTCCCCCAACCCCCATTTCTGGACTGGGAGCCATGAAAAAATTGGAAACATTCAGCAATTCTTGAAAATTATAGTTAAAGTGACAAAAACTTTGGGTTTGTGGCAAAGTATTCTTCAAGAAGTTACCTGGGACAAAAGCACTAGGGTTGTCTATACCAAGAGGTATAGAAAATGATAACTCGTCTACCTCATTTTTTATGTTAGTTAAGTTCCGTGGTAATGTTAATGAGTAATCTAAAAACAAAAACTTCATGAAACTTTTTGCTACAGTAACACTAATGAATGTGATGCTAAGCAACACTAAAATTTTATACTTCAAAATTCTTAAGACAAAACAGAATCTCATCCTACAGTTTATTATAACATATTATTTACGGCACATGCTGCAAACTGTTTATATTCACAAAAATATTGCAATGAAACATTTAAGTCGTGTATTTAATATGTCCGCAAAGGAAGAAGGAAGGAATATAAAAAACTCTGTATTTCTGTGACGTATTGGGGACTCTCTTACAAGTTGTTTTCATTCAGTTCAGGAAAAACGAAGAAAAGATTAATTCAAAACTTCTGTACTTTTTAATAAGTTTCTTTGTTTATGCACCAATAGCTCTTCCTTTAAATTACTTTATGTAACTTGAAACATACACATGAGAGTTGCTGCTGTCTTGTTAAAACACATCCTCAATAATAGTCTAGCACATCAAGTATCGACCAAAAACTGCAAATATTTTGATATGTTCAGACATTTTTGTGTTTCACTTCTTATTCATTTTGACACTCTGGCAGTTTTAGTCAATAAACCTGAAAAATAATAATGACAGAATTAGTGGACTGGAGCAGAATTAATTTTAAGGTTAAAAATACTTCTTAAATGAAACTAAAATGAGCCAAAAAGAAAAAAGTTTTTGTGAAACTAATTTCAGTTACATGGATTTTGGTAACCATCTGCAATTGAACCAGCAAATAATAACAAATTTAGAATCCAAATCCAAGTAAAATCGTGCAATGTTTATTCATTGCCTCAATAAAAAAGATATTTTTTAAGAATTAATTTGACAGTCTATGTACCAAATAATAAGACAAATTTGTTCTATAATTTGGTTAAAATTAAAATATTTGCTATCTAAAATAAAGGGTCCCTTTAATAACTGTTTAATCCAGATTACAATTAAGGTAAAATATGACACACAATATTTTGATTGGTGTGCATAAGATTTCTCAGTATTTATTTATTATTTAAATCATTTCAATATTAATAATATGTAACACAGTTCTTATCAAAATACAAACCTGTTATAAAAAGTTGGCCATATTTTTATTAAAAATATTTATCATATCACTGTCTTAATCAAAGATTGAAGCCTTTCCCGGTGCAGTTGTTCAATATATTGTTCTCGGAGTTCAACCGGGTTTTGCATAATTGTAGAACGCAACGTTTCGATGACTAAAAGCTCTGTCGTCATCTTCTAGGTTAGAAGATGACGACAGAGCTTTTAGTCGTCGAAACGTTGCAAAACCCGGTTGAACTCCGAAAACAATATATTGGATATCACTGTCTTATTTTATTTAAGGAAAGATTTTTGCTACAAGCCTGTGTTTTAGTTAAGTAAAGGTATTATTTAATCATTGTTTATTTTTTTAACTCACTTAATCAATATGAATAACAGCTGGCAAAAGCTTCGGGCATATTGCACATTCAAAAAGACTTTTGCAAACGCAAACAGTAATATAAACAAATTTTGACAAATAAGAAGTTATGAGAACAACAACCAGGAAAAGGCCCATCAAAACACAGTTGATAAGAATAAGTAGCTTAAGAGCCTGATAGTGTAAAAGGCTTATTACAGATCTAAGATGGGAAGGAAAGTTTTTATTAAGAAATTATATAACTTTAACAAGGAAATTGAACTCTAGTTTCTGTAAAAACTTGTTTGGAGTATAATCCTATATGGATTGAAAGAATGTTCACACAAAGAGAAGGAAATAAGCTAGAAAAGGTTGATAATGATAAAGTTGGCTGAGTAATAATGAAGTTCTTCAAATGAAACAGTTAAGTGTACTAGACACATCCTGAGGACAAGGGTCTGCTTGCAACATAACATCTAATTATATTGATGGTATTTAATAGGAACTGAATAAAACAGAAGAAAACATTCTCAGATTTTTACCTGAGAATGGTTCCTTCAACAGATACACAGGGGGAAAAAATCTTTAAATAACAAAAGTTCCTTATTATGGTAATTAATTTAACAAATAAATTTTTTACATAAGAATGAATGCAGCATTAACCTTCAGATTTGATAACAGTAATCAGTATTGTAATCCAGGAAAGCACTCATTAAAATAATTAGCATAACATCTGCAGACAATCCTTATTATAAACTAATTATTTCTCCCATATTTTGAATATAATTCATTTAATAAGTTAAGGAAAAAAGTGTTTGTAGTTGTTGCAGATTTTAATTACTACTTGCAACTGAAATTCCAAAAGTATCAGGAGAAGAAAATCAACATTCTATTGCTACTTGATAAGAGGAAAAGTTTGTGATTATGGTTAAAGCCTCCTGCCTCAATGGAAATGTTTAGTTACTAAACCAAATAAATTATGTATTAGCAATTAAAATAAACTTTAAGATATTATACAACTGTAAGTTGCTAGCAAAGCTCTTAAGAAAACTAACTCCTCTATTTAACAACAAATGTAAAATTCACACACAACAGGAATAGTGGTTCTGAAAGGGACAACATGCTAATACAGTCTAGGAAAATCACACCCAGTGCAAACAAAAGAAACATAAGCGCTGAATTTCTTTTCAAATTAAAGATCAATAAACCCTTGAAAAGGTTTACTTGTACACTTCAAACTTTAGTAAAAGAATGTAAGTGAGGGAATTTTCTGGAACATCAAACAGATTAGGATTCAACCGTACAGAATATGTGAAACACGGGTACACCATCGAAGATATCTCGAGACCAATTTACAGCCAACATTTAGAGACTAATACAGTTTTTTTTTTCTTTTAATGTAACAAGTTGCTAAGAACAAATGTTATTTTTACTCCACCAATGTTATTAATTTTGTAAACAATGTTAAAAACTTTTATTTTTCTGATAATCTACCTATTCAATTTAAAGCAGTGGGAGTTAGAAACAAATGTTGAATAATAAAGATAAACAATTCAGACTAAAAAGTTATAATATAAATACCACACAACGTTTCTGGGATCGTTGTCCCTTTCCTCAGGTGCAAAGAAGAGCCTAGAGCGACACAACTGCACTTGTCAGTTGAAAAAACTCAAAAACGACGAAAACACAATGACAATGGGAGAGCCGAAAGGTTGGCGTAACAATAAGGGAGCAACGACAATGGGAAAACAAGGTTTAGCATAACAATTATGGATCATAGCAATTATTGAATTTCATAGTGTCTGTTTGTACATTAATAGCTGTGATGTTTGATTTAATGTGAAGGATCTCAGAAATGAGTCTGGAATTGTACCTGGTGTCCATGTCTAAAATCTTAGCATTTTGCCAATCAAATGTATGTTTAGAATTAATTATATTATAAACTTGGAAGTTCTATATTAGATATATGTTCCTTGACACATGTATTAAGGGAACGTTTTGTTTGCCCTGTTTTTTTTCCATTGTCGTTGCTCCCTTATTGTTATGCTAACCCTTTGGCTCTCCCGTTGTTGCGTTTTCAGTGCTTATGAGTTTTTCCAACTGACAAGTGCAGTTGTTTCGCTCTAGGCTCTTCTTTGCACCTCAGTAAAGGGACAAGGATCCCAGAAATGTTGTGTGGTATTTATATTATCACTTTTTTGTCTGAATTGGCTATCTTTCTTATTCATTATTTTCAATCAAACGTAAATATGGTTAAGATATTATGTTAACTTTTCCTAACTGAATTAGCAAAGGAATTTTATTTAATTCTATTAGTTTTGCAAAAGTAATGTGTTAGATTTATGTTTCATCTGAGAGGAGTGTAAAGTTGTGAAATATGTAGTATATATATATACATATATATAAAATGGGCAAACATTTATAGGCAATATATATGAGCACAGCACATGGACAAAAAACTGGCCATTTTCGGAACCATTTTGTAAGTAACTTTAGTAACGGAGACCCTCATCTAATTATAATACAGTTACATAACAAACTTCTAAGTGTATTATAAGTCTCTTACAAAATAAATTTAAATTAAAAACATATCTTTGTAACAATATTAATTGACAAGATATCTGAATTATGATAAGTTATAATAGGAAATATGGAAAAGAAATTTTTATTGAAAAGATCTGACTCTTTAAAAAATATTCAATAAAGAAATACAATCCACAATTATCAGAATAAATTAATTTAAAAAAATTAATTAACAGTTACATTAAGACACTTCTCCATTTCAATCAAGCTTACATATACTTTTGACTTTCTTCAACAACATTCATGGCCAAACTGAAGATGTCATGAATATGGAGATGAAACATGTTCTGCTTTGAATTTTTATTGTAAACTGAAACTGTTTTAATGGAACTATTCATTAAGGCTCTGAATAAATTTATTTTTGGCTATACTTCATTATTGTATATTTTTTATTATTATTATTTGTAGTAGTAGAAGTAGTAAAGAGGTGAAAACAGGAAAATTATAATTTAATTAATTTACAACAAACAATTTGTTATTTACAAAGATATACAAAAATACATATATATAACACTTAAGGAAATGTGACGAGGTCAAATTAAATAACACATTTGGATAGGAAAGAGAGACAGCAATGCCAACTAATTGGTGCCTGGCCAGCATGCAGTTTAGATCTTCCTTCCTGTCAAAGAGGGCTCAGGCTCTTGAAACTTTGAACTTCCACCTATGCCAGGCTGGAACAACTACCGATTTCAGGTAAGTCAGCATCGCAGTCCCTCTTTCCTATCCAAATGTGTTTCATATATATAAATATATATGTAAACCTGATGAGGGTCTAGAGTAGAACCAAAACTTGTTAAAAAAATTAGTGGACATTTGCTAAAAGTCAGTATTAAAATTTACAATTAACTAACATGCCCCTTTATTTAGGGCCCCCTTCAGATGAATATTATTAAAGAAGCAAATAAAATATCTTGTAAAATTTGAAGAAAGGCATTAAACACAAAAAATTGAGACATCCTCCATCAACTACCACGGAATTCAGATGAATATTATTAAAGAAACAAATAAAATATCTTGTAAAATTTGAAGAAAAAAACACAAAAAATTGAGACACCCTCCGTCAACTACCATGGAGTTTTTTTTGTTTTGTTTTATTCAAATTTACAACGTGTTTCCAATCGTTTCTTTAACATCTGAAGAGGTCCCTAAACAAATGGAAGAAATGGTATGTATGTTAGTTAATTGTAAATTTTAATATTTATAAATAAATTCTGACTTTTTGTCAATTTCCACTACTTATATTCAATCTGAATACGAAAGTTAGCCAATTCAGACAAAAAAAAGTGATAAATATACATACCACACAACATTTCATCAGGTGTGAAGAAGAGCCGAGAGTGACACAACTACCCAAAACTTGTCAGTTGAAAAAACTCAAAAGCTTTTGAGTGTCACTCTAGGCTCTTCTTCGCACCTGACGAAAGGGACAAGGATCCCAAAAACATTGTGTGGTATTTATATTATCACTTTTTTGGCTGACTTTCGTATTAATTTTTTCAGTTAGACAAAAAATTTTCATTTTATATTTAAATTTTTGTTTTTCCCCTCTTTACTAATTTAAACTATACAGACGAAAATAAAGAGATTATTATAAAGAATGCTTTTAGTATTTTGTTTCCTTATAAATGTATCTTAATAACAGTTATTTAATTTACTAATTTTGTCAAAAATAACTGCCTGAATAAATAAATAAAAATACGTTAAGATTGCTTCTTAGTTATTAAAAACTAATTTTTTTTTTTCTTGTAAACTGAATCATTAAAAATTAACTTTAAAATTGTTTACACAAACCGTATCTTGGCAACAGGAAAGGGACGTGACGAACGTTGCCAGTCACATTCTGAGTGTAACTGGACTGTCACCAGCACGTTTACTTCCGCCGTTTGTTCTAATAGAAACCTGACGAGGGATGGGGAGGGGTGATTTAGTCAATAACAACATCAGCTGACGCGCGTCCGCTCATTGTGCCGAGAGCGAGTCTCGTGACTGCCAGGTCGGAACACTCAGATAATCCTCCTATTATCTGTCATCCACCACGTGAGTCAATTTCCCCACCAAACAGCTGCTGAGATAATTTCGACTTTGCATATTTCATCACAGCCGCTGTCTATATAAGAAGGTCCGGCTGCTAGCCCCTCTTCAGTACAAGGCATCGCGGCTAGCGTGTGTGATAACCGGCATCTACGAACGATGACGTCTTTTGTAAGTGTGTGTGTGTGTCCCTTGCCCAAGTTCAACGTCCTCACCATTTTTATTATTAACAACCCTTATTCATACACTTGTAACGATTCTTAACATTAATTATCATTTGTTTTCTGTATACTTATTTTAATTATCCCTTTTCGTTTCGCAGGTCCACGAGTTCTCAGTTGAGATGACATGTGGCGGCTGCGTTTCAGCCGTCGAAAAAGTCCTGGGGAAAATGAAAGGTAAAACCCCCAATCTAAATTTCCTCGTCATTTTAAGCATTTAAATATTCAACAAAAATAATTCGTTTAATTTTTAGAACAGTTGTTGACCCCTTTACGGCAGCTACGCTCTCATATCAAAGCTTGTTTTAATTTATTCCGCCCTTGTTTCTTTACTGCGAAGTTAACGTAATTTAAAGAGCCGAGTATTAACTGAGCACCCCACGAGCTATATCTAATATAATAACTGATCAAGCTTTTTGAATGTATTGATTTCTTAAAATGAAAAAATTTACGTCTGATTGAAAATAATGAATAAGATAGCCAATTCAGGCAAAAAATGATAATATAAATACCACACAACGTTTCTGGGATCCTTTGTACCTTTCATCAGGTGCTAAGAAGGGCCTAGAATGACACAACTACACTTGTCAATATACAATAATAAAATTCGTATTGATTTCTTTCCGATCATTGATAAGATTTGTACTAACTTAAATAGCACCAAAATTAATTATTCTTAAAAATCTTCCATGTTACTTATTGTCGTATGAACATTTCATTAATACTAACTCGGCAAACTGTGATATTGGTATATCATTAACATAAACCAATTTCCTAAATAAATATCTTCCCAAAAACCAATGATCAAATCATGATTTACACTGTGATTAGTATTTTTCTCTGTGTCAATTCATTTCCACCTCTACGAAATATGGAAAGTCTACCTATACATAATTACGCCCTCTTGCTAACCTAAAATTGTACCAAAAAATATATGATACTACATTAAGTAACTATCTGTCGATACTGTTACAATCAATGTTTGTATGTGTATGTGTGTGTGTGTCTTTCATAATCTCTGTAAGACTGTGTAAAACTAACAAAACTGTGAAATTTTGACTCAAAAAGTCTGGAATTTCTAAAGCAGTATCAAAAGTTGCTGTCAAGTGTCTTTCATTAAGTGAGCATCTCAATCAATTCTATCACGTTATTTGGGTTATCGTTGTCATCTGAATTTTGAACCCACCTATTAATGCAAATTGTCGCTTCTTAATTTTTATTTAACATCATTTCTTCCCACTTCAAATATTTTGTGGTGTAGAATTTACTGCTCTGCTTTTCACTTTATACAATAATAATAATTTCCATTGTTGCGATACTGTATGGGAAATGTCAAGACCTTACATAAATAATTATAAAGTAAGTAAGTGAATGAATGAAAATAACCTTCGAAAAACAATAGGTTTTTATTACAGGTTTACGTAAACTGCAGTTTCAGTACCTATTTGTACCCTTCTCAAGGTTAAAAATTCCATTATCAAATAAACAAAGTGAATTAACAATTGATGGAATTTTTAACCTTGAGAAAGGTACCGAAATATCACTTTACATTAACCTGCAATAAAAAGCTATTGTCTGTCAAAGGTCATTTTCATCAATTCACTTAATATATAAAACCCATATGAAACATCTATTAATTATAATGCAATAAAGTCAAACATAATTATTTACTATTAAATAACTATTTACAGGCTAATGAACATTAACTAACAACACTATTTAAATTGCACAATATAGTGAACAAAAATAAAATTTTGATATACACAACTGAATGGTAAAAAAGGGCATGTTATGTGTTATCAGTGTTTGGTTTGGCTAAAGTTTGAGTAAATGCATTGCCAAGAAGGTATTGATGCAGCTATTGCAAAGGTTTCCTTTTTGAAGATTTAATAATCTCGTATCGACTGCAATAATATTTTGTGAAAGATGATTTTTCAATGTTTTTAAGTGTTAAATGAAGGAAACATCCTCACTTTTTTCAGGATGCAGTTTATTTTGTCATTTATATATTGCATATATCACTGTAATTAGGAGAGTTGCGTATGTAATTCTTTCTTAAGGGGTCTTAGAATATCGCATATTATTCACAAGTGAATGAATTTTAAAATGAAAGAATTTACGTCTGATTGAAAATAATTAAGAAAGATAGCCAATTCAGACAAAAAAAAAGTAATAATATAAATACACAACGTTTCTGGAATCCTTGTCCCTTTCCTCAAAAGCTTTTGAGTTTTGTCAACTGACAAGTGCAGTTGTGTCGTTCTAGGCTCTTCTTCACACCTGAATGAATTTTATTTGACCATTTACTCAAACTATAGTAACCCCAGTTTTTCTCTTTAATGTTTGTTTAATAACTCCAATAAGTTAGATATATATATGTTTGATGAATATGACTTCCTCACTGAAAATTTACTAACTGTAGCTTTTTGCAAATTAAAATATAAAACAGCTGTTATAAAAGCATACCCACAGATAATAAGTTTTCAAGTACAGGTTAAATATTCACAATATATTCTAATTAGACAAATAAATAATCAAATAACAGACAAGAATTAACTGATATAGTGAATACCACACAACGTTTCTGCAACTTGTGTCGCTTTCATCAGGTGATTCAAAAACACAAGAACAACACACTGCACAAACCAGGTGACGAACTCAAAAGCAAAGCTAAGGTTAATATGTGGTATTTATTTAGCACTTATTTTTGTCTGTTATTTGACAATTTATTTATCTAATTAGTATATATTGTTAATAATTAACCTGTACTTGAATAGTTATTAACTGTGGGTATTTTGTGCACAATTAACTTCTACTTTTATTGTGTTCTATTTAGTTAGGTAAAATTAATAGAAATATATTGTTGAAGGAAAACAAAAATGCTGAAACTAGTCCCCATTAAATTTCAAATTGGTAAATGTAGTAAGGTTATTTTTCAATTTGTTATTTTTTCCGTTTCCGTACAATTGAGATGCAATAATATTTGTGCAGAATAACTTCATATGTAGATGTGTCACATAATGTTGGCTACAAACAGTTACTCAAACTTTTTTTTGCAAACCTTCTGTGTACACATGATCAGATTACTCATTTGTTGATTGATGTTATTATTTGATTGTTTCAGGTCAAGGAATAGACAAAGTAGACATTTCTTTGGAAGACAAGAAAGTGTCCGTCACCTCTACTATGTCATCCGACGAAGTGCTGAATATTCTCAAGAAGACTGGAAAAAAGACAGAATTTGTGAGAACAGTAGAATGAGAGAATAAGGTCTGTTTCCATCTAAAAATATTAAATATTGGCTTTTTCCGTTAAAAGAAGTACAACGAAGAGTATAAAAATCATTATTACTTAAATTACACTAAGACTGCTTTATTAAACCTCGAGGCCAAATATTGTCTAAAAAAAACACTACACTTTGTGGAAACAATAATTAAACTCTTCAGATGAAACATATAACTATAAAGGCTGCTCGTTAATTACCTGTTTTTGGATTTGTTTATTTACCTGTATTGGACGCTAACTGTACTATGCGGCTGCTATCTTTGAACACTTTTTACCAGGTTCAAAATATTTAATTGGCTGTGTCAAATTTATAACATTGAGCTTTATAACTGAGATTTTTTTCATCCTAATTATGTATAACCTCAATTTAGATCTTATTTTGTCTGTGTTTCATTTATGTATATAATGCTTTGTTTTGTTAAAATGAAGAGTGAATAATGAATGTCTTTTTCACTCTTTGTAAACACAATGGTAAAATATGTAATAAGTTATTGCTATTTTTTTAAAATAAAATAGTTGAGATGTATTTTTCATTCACTGGTTTGTGAAGTTTGATGTACCTACTTCCATATAAAAGTATAAATATAATGTTTGAAAGAATTGTTTGCCTCTAATTTACTGAATGATGTAGGCATGGATCATATTTCTTTTTGGGGCAATCTTCAGTTAACAGATCGCTGTAAGTTCATTATTTCTGATATGTCAGTGTATTAAATCTTGTAACTATTGAGTGGATTTTCAACTAAGATGATCCAGGCCTACAAACTTTGTTCTCAGACTCCCACACTCTACTATCCTAAAAGCTCCAAAAATGCATATTCTAAAATATATAATTACTTACAAGTATTTGTATGCCTATGTATGTTCTTGACATAGCACGATGTCAGTCTGCCTCATCTCCCTCTCGCACTTTGACACTGTAAATCATTTGATTTGTCAACAACCTAATACAGATGTTTTATTGGAGACTGCTCACTTTCTATTTGAACATCGGCCATGGAATCGTAAGGTCAAATCCAGACTTTCTCCAGGAGGACTGTAAATATGATGGGGAATATTAATAAATAAATATTGCTTTGTATGAGCACCTTAAATATATATTATTTAATGAGAATATAAATTAGACAACAAACCAAAATTATATGCTAATGAAATTTATTTACTACTATATATATCTCGTAAAAACTTTGCATAAAGTGATTATAATTTGGTACTTTATGTGAAAGAATTTCTGTATAAAATTTATGCTAATTAAAGGGGGACAGAAGTTTCCCATCATTTTGATAGTAAGTGATCATTTTAACTCATAATAGTAGTTGTAATGTAAATACACACATCTCATTATGTTTATATTATCACTAATGATAGTAAATGATTAACTACAAAAATAAGGACACTTGTGCAAATTCTAGTGCATATTATATTATATTAAATTATTATATAATAACAATTTGGAGAATTTTTTTGAAATGTGCTGGTCAGAGTGAACGAAGAAACTTATTCCAAAATTGGTTGATCAGTAAAGTAAGGGGAAGAATTTCAATTTTTTTAGACTAAATCAAATTAAATAGTGGAAAAAAGCATTTATTCAGTTGTGGATTTAATTGATGCCGAAGGAACTACTGAAAATAAATGGAAAGATGGGAACACATTAGATGAAAAAAAAATTGTCTACAGTTAAATACATGGATTGATAATGTCTGAATAATGCTGCTTCAGACTTATTTTATGTTACAGAATCAAAGTATGACAATCTTGCTTTGTAATAACATCTATGTTTACATTTGTAAAGCTATTAACGTTTCATTTTGTCTGCCACATATATTGGGTACAAGTGTGACTGTATTCCAGTATGTTAGTGTCTTTTAAAATTTGTATTAAATGTTAACAGTCAATTTCGGTAACCCTTTTAATTTATCTTATTTATACCCGAATGTTGCCATGTTATGTTCCAAACTGTCAATAACACTATCGAATTCAAGCGCAGATAATCTTTAATAATAAGGAAGATAGCCAAATACAGACAAAATAAGTGATAATATAAATACCACACTTTTCTGGGATCCTTGTCCCTTTCTTCAGGTGCTAGGAAGAGCCTAGAGTGACACAATGGCACTCATCAGTTGACAAAAGCCAACGTTGTGTGGTATTTATATTATAACTTACTTTGTTTGTATTTGGCTAACATTCTAATTCTTAATTTTCAATCTGACGGGAAAATTTTTCATTTCATAGATAATCTTTGTTGAAAAAAATCTGTTTTAACTCTCATATTACAAATTGAAGTAAACAAACGTAAAGATTACTAAATATAACACATCTTGGAAAGCACTGAAATGAAATACCTCACAAAAAGACTTTGGGAAGGAAATTTTTTTAGGTATATACACAGAATTGGAATACTAACAATATAATGACATATATTCTAACTATTGAGACAACTTATAAATAAACAACAGCCTATTTGAGTTCAGAAAAAGTATATATTCTTATGTAAAATTAAACTACGTTTCATCGCTAAATTTGCAACCCCTTCAGGTTGAAGTTTAAGAAAATTTTGATAGTTAGGTCATTCTGCCTTGACAGCCGTGGCTGAAATACCTTATTACTACCAATGTAGTTCATAAAGAAGGAGATAATGGTGGAAACATTTTATATGTTGTGCTGTAGAAGAATGTTTGAAAAGAAACAATTTGGCATGGGCAAATGACAGAAAGAGAATTGGTGAGGGAAAGACACTAACCACAGGTATGTTTGAAAGGGAATTACATATACGGTGGCAGTTTGAATGGGGGTGGACATGTTGACATTTGGGAAATGTAGATAGACTAGGGGAAAATAGTACAATAATTAAACCATCAAAGTCATTGTAATTATACTGAACTCAGAATGGAATAGTGAACTATAGAGTAGGGGAAGATAAAGGCACATGCTGAACAGGTAATGTGACACAAACAGTATTAAACCTCAATATACTTTCCTCTCATTTTCTAGCTAAAACATTAGTTTATTCCTAGACTTTAAAGTAATCATCTATGGAACCTCAGAATGTAGAATGTCAGATGCTGCTAATGAACTTTTATACAGACTTTTTTCACCCTTAAGTGAATTTTTTCAAATAAGAATCTTAATTAAATGAAATAATTTACATCTGATAGAAAATAAGAAAGATAGCCAAAACAGACCGAAAAAAAATGGTAATATAAATACCACACAATGTTTCTGGGGATCCTTGTTCCTTCTGTCAGGTGCGAAGAAGTCGCTTTAAGAGTGTTGTCAACTGACCAGTGCAGTTGTGTTTCTCTAGGCTCTTCTTTGCACCTGACAAAAGGGACAAGGATCCCAAAAACATTGTGTGGTATTTATATTACCCTTTTTTGTGTGTGTTTTGGGTATTTTTCCTATTCATAATTCTTAATTTTTAAATTATGGAAAACATTAATTTTGTTTAGGTCTATTTTATAAATACTTTTCTAATTCATTTTATATACATATACAGGAAAATATTTATAATGTACGGCAGCTACCTTGCTTGGTCTTTCTTAAATATATTCAAGGCCATTAACAACAAGTGTATAAAATTATTCTTTTTGGCAAATTTTGTTTTGCTTTACATGACAGATTCTGAATTGTGTTTTTATCTTATAGATGATACTGTCCGAAATATTAATGAAAAACAAATATTTCGCGACTATATAAAAGTGGTTTCTTGTATAAACACAAAAAAATATTGTAAATTGATATCAGAGAAGTGGGCAAGTGTAAAGCCAGATCGTATGCTGTAAGGATCTTGCGATCGTTTCCGAATAAATCATATTGTGTTCCCCTGTCACAATCAGTTCTGGGATTTCAGGAAGCTGATGGCAATGTAATGGCCGCCCAATAATGAAATGTACAACCACAGTTTTGGACCACACAGTGAACGGCTCCGCTATAATTATTCCAAAGAAATCCTTCGTGGTAAAACCCCGTGAATACATTTCCCCGGATTGATGAGAAAGAGTCTGTTACGAGGAACTGACCTACACGTAGGCGTGAAGGTGTGTGTGTGTTACAGCGAGAGCAGATGTTTGGGTTTTAGCTGTAGCCTTGGCTCTGCACATCTGTCACACACCTGCACAAACACTGTCCAGGCCGATTTACACACCAGACACGTACTACATACATCCTCCTCCGAGAACGTTTAATGGCCTCCGACTGTCCTGCTCATAAACCAAGGCAGGAAGCTATCCTTAAGACACTGAGAGAAGAAGAAAATAAGACAGAGATCCCACAAGGGTTCGTCCTGCTCCACGCTGAGAGAGCCAAATCATTCCACGACCAAACATCACAGGCGCACAAATAGTTGTTTGTGTCCAACTTACCGTCGTCTACACCAGGGCGGGGCGGCGGGGAAAAACACTTGTCGTGACTAATCGAAAAGTCCAGGTCGAGAGAAGAGGCAAAGAGTCCTGCTGACAACCACGGAGACGCGGCGGCAAAGAAAACGCCCATTTTTTTTATCAGGAGAAAAAGATAATTCTGCCTCCAGAGATTTGGAAACAAAATCGGAAAATGTTCGTGGAGAGAGAAGTGAAACCTGGACAACAGTTAGGGAAACCCCTTCAGAAATAACAAACTGGAAGCTTGTGAAAAATCGCGGCGTACAAGAAAATGTAATTAGAAGGACAACTGCTGCTACCATAACATATTTGTGGATTAAATTGACATTTAGCTATTAAAGTTAATAAATGTTATTATAATCAAATAATTGCATTTCTTTCTTCACCACAGCCCGGATTCTTCTTACAGTAAAATTTTTAATACAATTTTTTTTATTTGACTACCCTTTTCCCCATCAATACAGTTATAATGGTGTTTAGGTTAAGTTATAGGTCAAAATGAAGTCATTTTCTTTTATATTACCAACATTTTTGGTAAATTTAAATACCCATCTTCAGAGCTATCAACATCAACCAGTATAAATATCTCACAGAATCAGCACCCATATTAAGTTGTGGCATGAATAACAATTTTTAATCAATTAATACATTTAGGCCAATTTAGTCACAAAAAGTTATTTAATATAAATTTCATTTAATAAGTTACAATTTGAGATTTTTAAAGTATAACATTAATATTAATTACCATAACAGTCACAAAAACAAAGTATAATGAATAATAACTATTTATTCACATAAAATGATATGATATTAACAACGTTTCGCACTAAAATTCGGAACTCTTCAGATAAAAACAATTAAATAATTCGGAGAACTTAAAAAAAAACAAATATTAGGTTAGCTATATCTTGATGTCGTGGTGTAGGACACGATATAATCCTAATTATTTTACATTACCTGAACAAATCCTAGTTTGAGGACGGAACTTAGTTTATATAACATTTTATTTGAAAATATATACTGTTATTCTTCGTTAAACTTAATTTTTTGGAAATATTTATGTTATACTTTAATGAGTTACATAGAAAATATTCAGTACAAATGAAACACACAACGTTTAGTCCCGCATTCATCAGCATCAAGGGAAACTAAATATGTTTCTTAATGGTGGAACATCCAGAAATATATCTAAAAACAAGGAAAATTAAATAGTACAATGTTTAAGAGAACAGAATTAAACCTTTCTAAGAGTCTGAAGCATAAATTACATTCCAAATTGATATTGTAAAATATTAACTGCTTATTAACCTATAACCTCAAAACAATTATAAATATATCGATTAAAAAAAAGTCGGCAGCACAACAAGTTTTAAAAAAGAATGTTAATCATTAAAATATAGTTTACCGGTATTTTTTTTTGGTGTCCCTCTCATTTCATTGCCAGATTTATGAATGAATTCCTTCAAACAAACAAGTTAACATTTTGTTTTGAACTTCGAGGTGCAACGTTCCGATATTCACTCAATCGAGATATCGGTCGAAACTGTTGCCCATTTCAAACTGTGTTTGTAGGTTATGTATGGCACGAATGATCGGACAATTTTATTTTTTCATTGAAGATTATTTCACTAGAATAGATTCATTTTCCATAGTTCCTCGTGACGTGCAAAAATTTCAAAGATGTGGAAACAGACCCTTAATTTACAGTACAAAATTAATGTAATTATTTTCATTCTAACCTGTTTCAATTATGAATTACCACTAATAATAGGTTCTGCTAACTATTTACACTATCGTAGTAATATTCTATGTTTTGTGTATCATTACAATTATTTAACCAGAGTAGAAACGGTTGAGTAGAAAATTATCTTCATCGAGTACAGAACGAGGAGGCTTCGGTCACCTTCGGCAAACATCGAGCAACTTCGGCTGCGACTCGGACGTGCTTTTCGCATAAAAATATTTGTTAGAACAACGATAATATACATACACACACACACACACACACATGAACTAATATATATATATATTCGAAACCGGGAAATTTTTGCATCTTCCAAACAGTCGTTGTTTTGCAAAACATTTTTATGCCGAAATCACGTCCGAGTCACAACCGAAGTTGGCCGATGTTAGCCGAAGGTGACCGAAGCATCGTTCTGTATCAAGTATATATATACATAACAGTCTACAAATAATTCAAAGGCAAAACCTTTGTAGGAGAGATACGAAGCGGCTACCTTTGGGGATGCCTTTTCCTCACCGTTTTTGAACTAAGGTTCCCACAAGCCGAGGCACCTCGGCCTGTTCTGAGAGGTGTATGTTCCGGGGTCACAGACCTTGTGGGCATACGGTAAGAGCTGCTCGCTGTTCCCATTGGAATAGTCGGCCAGCTGCCTCCTAAACTGGTCGAGGCACGGAGAGGGGGAATGCTGTGTCCCCACAGCAAACTCCTTTACCGCTATCGGAAGGGCGTGGGACAAGTACCCAATGCCTGACCTACCCGATGCAGGTTTTCCTAGGGTTTTCCCTGCATTTCTTTAGGCGAATGCCGGGTAAGATCCTTAAAATATAGCCCGGAGGACGTAGTTAACCCTTCCTCTACCCTTCCGCATCCCCCCTTTCAAATCCCTTCCTATGCTATTAAAGGGGATTGTGGATTACCCTCGTGTAGCCTGTTGCCCTAAAAAACAACAACAAATAATTCAGTGATGATGTTAGAACGGCTAGTAACGAGAATGCTGGTTACAAGAATTATAAAAATAAATATACTTAAATCGTTGCAATGTCCAGTCAAAAGGGAAAAAAAAATCAACGCCAAATAATAGAACATGCATGAAATTTAGGTAGAAAAAGAACGACAGAAAGAAACAAAATCTTTAGTGTCATATGATAGAATTTTTTTAAAAAAATAGTTTGATATAATAGGTTAAAATTGGAAAAACTTCTTTACTTTTATTATTTGTAGTGAATATAATCGCGCGTAAACGACATCTTGCAGACGTTTGCCGAAGTTAACCGAAGTTTTCCGAAGGTGTTCGGAGCTTCGTTCTGTCGTCTGCTAATGTCTTAACTTAAAACTCAAAGTTTATTAACTGTAGGGGAAAATATGTATAAAAAGAATAGCTGAAGCTGCACCCATAGATACTACGTTTATGGGGGGATTGGTTCTTTTGGGTTCTTAAGGAAACTAACTGTAAAGCCTCGTTTCGACCTAAGGTTCACAAGGGAGATAATAAAGATAAACAACCTTCATGGGAAACTACGACCGAAGAAGACAAGTCTTAAATTCTCTATTTTTGTGGTGTTAGGGCTAGAAGAATTTTCCAGTGTGAAGTTTGGCGACCATAACCTATATTCCGGGGAAATACTTTTTGATAACTAAAGAAGTAGAAAGTGGAAAGCAATCTTGTGTGTGTGTTTACTTAGCCTGCAAGAATCAGAAAATGTCGCGGTTATCTACGAGTCCAGTATTTCAGACCTTTGCTCCGGAGAACTGCTGCTGGTGTGAGTTTACTCTGACGTCAGCGAGCACGAACCCCCCCCCCCCCCCACCTTCCCTACTTAACGAATGTGTCGCAATCTGCGATAACTACTGTGGCGCCATATTCAGCTATTTCAACCTAATTCAGGATGTATTTTTCCATCTGTTTCTCCCTTCTCCTCTATGTATGGCTTTTGGTCTCATTCCTTGTGTGTTCTCCATTTTAGTTTTTTATTATTCTTAACTCTGCGTCTGCCACACCTCGCCTCCAGGTGTATTATTCTATTCGTTCCCTTCGTGACTCCCTGTTCCTTCCTCCTTTGACCTCACATGCCCTTATCCTCGTTTCTGAGCCTCTGTAATTAATTTTCCCTTTTCAGTCCTAATGACATATTTAATGCGAATCTATCAGAATGCTTTCCAAAACCGATCTTTATTCTACATTATCATGCCATTACCCTGTCCTACGTACACACGCCGATTTTTTTTCTTTCTATCCTTACGCCTTCCTCTGATGTTTCTGATTGCTCTTCGTATTCGTTTAACCTCATCTGAAAACACTTGTGTATGTTAGTAACCGATTACATGTTCCCGCGACGTGCGACCATCTACTTTGAACCTCTATAATTTTCCGTAACGACTTGCTCTCACGTTTCAAACTACCTATTACCGTAGATACTCCTCCTTGTACACTGCTGCATTCTGTAAGGTTCCTTATACAGCTCGTTACGTTCTTTTCAATTGAAAGGGATAATATGAATTAGTTTCTAACCTGGAAACAGTCAGGAAGGACAAAACAATTGTGTAGAAAAAAAAATGGAGCTTGATGCAGTTCAATTAAAAAACAAATCATTTTGCCGTGGCTCAAATGGAAAACTTCGGTTATTATATTAGTTTATTAATTAATAAACATTTTCTGACTGTTTGTTTATATTTATAGTGCTGTTTTACTTATATAAATATTAGTATTAAGCTTACAGACGTCGACGATGTGGCTGACGGCTTCTGATTGGTGCTCGGCCCGCGCGATGACGTAGCCGGCTGTGACGTGTAACACGGTCGAGGCTTTGATTGGTCAGTCCGCCTTTTCATAGCCTGGTTTAACTCATAGCGAAGGATTTCAGGCCTCTCGTTGAAGAACCCCCTTTATGTATTTATTTAATCTGTAAAATTTGGGCAGTTTTCCCTGGTGCGTGAAACTACAATTTAATTACATATTAAATAAAGGAAAAGATAATTATTTTAAAATATAAGCTAGGTTAGGGACACATTATTTCAACTATAAATACATGTATATAACATTATATTAATTAAAGGTATAAATTTTTGAAAAAGTTAAAGAAAGAATTAATTTTGTACTGGCTTGCAAAGAAGAAAAGTGGAAAGATATCTCAGACCAGAGATAAACTTCTTCACTATCTAAAGGAGACAAGGATAACCTCACTACACTACTAGAGAGTTCAAGTCTAAATTTTCTTTCCGTCCGAGGACGTTCTCCTAAAACTCTCCGTAACTATAAATAACACTAAAATATAAAATAAAATAAATTATGTCTGTTTTTAAAATTTAATAATAAGGAAAAGAGCCAAATTCAGACCATAGAAGTGATTATATAAATACCGCACAACGTTTCTGAGAGCCTTGTTCCTTTCTTCAGGTGCTCATAAACCTAAAAAAAAAAAACATAAGAGCCTAGAGCGTCACAACTGCAAAAGTCAGCTTTTTTCGTGTTTTTTCTTTTGGATTTTGAGTTTTGTCAACTGAATTGTGCAGTTGTGTCGCTCTAGGCTCTTCTTAGCACCTGAAGAAAGGATCTAAAAAGCTTTTTGAGAGTTTTTTTGGTTTCCTATTGAGTTTTGTCAACTGAATTGTGCAGTTCTGTCGCTCTAGGCTCTTCTTAGCACCTGAAGAAAGGAACTGAAAAGCTTTTTGAGTGTTTTTTTCTTTTCTTATGAGTTTTGTCACCTGAATTGTGCAGTTGTGGCGCTCTAGACCCTTCTTAGCACCTGAAGAAAGGAACTCAAAAGGTTTTGAGTGTTTTGTTAGTTTTCTTATGTTTTTTGTCAACTGAATTGTGCAGTTCTGTCGCTCTAGGCTCTTCTTAGCACCTGAAGAAAGGAACTGAAAAGCTTTTTGAGTGTTTTTTTGTTTTCTTATGAGTTTTGTCACCTGAATTGTGCAGTTGTGGCGCTCTAGACCCTTCTTAGCACCTGAAGAAAGGAACTCAAAAGGTTTTGAGTGTTTTGTTAGTTTTCTTATGTTTTTTGTCAACTGAATTGTGCAGTTGTGTCGCTCTAGGCTCTTCTTAGCACCTGAAGAAAGGATCTAAAAAGCTTTTTGAGTGTTTTGTTAGTTTTCTTATGTGTTTTGTCAACTGAATTGTGCAGTTGTGTCGCTCTAGGTTCTTCTTAGCACCTGCAGAAAGGAACTCAAATTCTTTTTGAGTGTTTTTTTGTTTCCTATTGAGTTTTGTTAACTGAATTGTGCAGTTGTGTCGCTCTATGCCTATCTTAGCTCCTGACCAAATGAACTGAAAAGCTTTTTGAGTGTTTTGTTAGTTTTTTTTATGAGTTTTGTCAACTGAATTGTGCAGTTGTGTCGCTCTATCCCTATCTTAGCACTTGACCACAGGAACTCAAAAGCTTTTTGAGTGTTTTTTTCTTTTCTTATGTGTTTTGTCAACTGAATTGTGCAGTTGTGTCGCTCTAGGCTCTTCTTAGCACCTGAAGAATGGATCTAAAAAGCTTTTTGAGTGTTTTTTTGGTTTCCTATTGAGTTTTGTCAACTTAATTGTGCAGTTGTGTCGCTCTAGGTTCTTCTTAGTACCTGAAGAAAGGAACTCAAATTCTTTTTGAGTGTTTTTTTGTTTCCTATTGAGTTTTGTTAACTGAATTGTGCAGTTGTGTCGCTCTAGGCTCTTCTGTTTTTTTTTTAGTTTACTCAATAGACAGAATTAGAAGGTTTATGTTTTTTCGCTCTCTCACTGTTTGTTATCTACCCGCCTTTAAAGTTTGCATTTTATAATTCATTTTCGTCTTCGTTGTGTCGAGCAAAAGTCCCGCGACGTTGCCAAGTGTTGCGTGTGTACCTTATTAACGTGTTGTTCCATTAATTTTCCCGATAGTTGCCCCTGCGATAAATTGATTATGTGTCCGGAAACGTCGCTAGAAATAATTTAAACCGTCAGGAGACGACGCATTGCGCTCCTCAATTTATTATTCAGTGTTGTGCAGGTCCTTGGACTTGGTCTGTTAGTAGTTTCCTCTTCTCCACCTCGCCCCCACCTTCTTCTTCCACGTTGACTCTGTAACTCCATCCAGTGGCTTGTCCTTCCTTCCTTGACGTCGTGGAAGTAACCAATTTCTCCTTAGGATGATCCAGTTTGGCCTTTATCTTAAAAACTGTAGTCGCACTCGCCCTTATTTCCTCTTCTCAGTAAGTTGGAAGTTAAGAAGAAAAAAAGAGTATAAAGTAAGGAGGAACACTGGAATTAAGTAAGAGAAAGGTTCAAAGATTAATGCCATCTTACTGCCACTTCTTCTTCTTCATTTTTGTCAGAAAACAATGTATTATTTAACTAGAATAATAATAATTACAATTCAGGACGTTTCGTCCAGTATTTTCGGACATCATCAAGGTAACGTACATAATAAATGAGAAGTGTAAAGTTGATAATGACATAGATTAATAAATAATTATTCAAATTTACAGATTTCAATAACTTCTGAAATTACCTCATTTATTTAATTATACATAAATTATGCTTATTTATATCTAAACCCTGACGACGTCCCAAAATTGTGGACGAAACGTCGTGTATTGTAATTATTAATTGTTGTTGTTGTTATTAAATTGGACGTTTTCCTTTGTATTTTATTATTAAGGTTATAATTGACAGACTTAACTTAAATATATTATTTATATTTTCATCAATTAATATAGAGAATGATTTCAACTATTGGTTAGTTATCTTTGATTATTAGACAGACAGGAGTTGTTTTTTTTTGGCACTGTATTCTTTTTGTAAACTAGCTGGGGGGTGCCCGGCGTTGCCCCTAGACATCAGTTATCCATAACCCCCGATACGACTCCAATTTCGTTTCTCAGTTTGTTGTAAATAGTCTCAGCGACATCCATAACCCCGATTTGACTCGAATCTCGGTTGATTTGGCGTTAATGATATGAAACGTCCCTCCACCCCCACACCTAAGGGCGCTCCCCCTCGCATGCCGAAAGGGGTTGAAATTATACACAAAAATAACAACAGTAGAAATACAATCAATATAATTAACCCTGAAAAATATTGATTCAACGCAAATATCTGCCGCGTTTGCATGTTCCAAAATTGCCACCCCCCGCTACCCCTGCCTCAGAGGGATAAATGCCAAGTTGAATGTCATAACTAAACTCTGTGACATCCATAACCTTCGATTTGACTCCAATCTCGGTTGTATTCGCGTTATTTTCTTGTAAAGCATCTCCACCCCCAAAACCCCTAAGGGTGCCCTTTTCTCAGGGTGTAGGGGATGAAAATTATATTCAGATAACATTGGTAGAAACACTATCAAGATCTTTGACCCCGAAAAATATTTATCCAAATCTAATATCGGCTGTTTTAGCATGTGTAAATATTTCCACCCCCGCTTCTGGGGGTGGTAGACGCGTCTCACCCCGACAGTGTTTGTTTCCTGGTCGCAAAGAACACGTGTACGAATTTTGGTGAAATTTGCTGCACAGGTGTAGATTTGTATAAGGAACATGCACACAAATACATACATACACACATACAAACAAACACACTGCTTTATTTATTAGACTAGCTGGATGTCAGTTATCCACAACACCCCCGACTTGACTCGAATGTAGGTAGCACTTACGTTATTTTTATGTACCGCAACTCGGCCCCTATCCCTAAATGTGATCACCTCCTATTCCAAAGGGGGTTGAACTCATTTATCATGAAATAGTTTCAAAAATTTCTACCCCCGTCCAGGTCCACTCCCACCACCATCAGCGACATCCATAACGCCAGTACTGACTTGAATATCGGTCTATTCGCTCTACCAAACTCCACCCCCTAAGCTGTGGGACAAGTACCCAAATGCCCGACCTACCTGATGCAGGTTTTTCTAGGGTTTGTCCTGCATCACTTTTAGCGGAATTGCAGGGTAGGATCCTTAAACCATAGCCCTGGGGCCCCTAGTTAACCCTTGGCTACCTTCCTCTACCCTTCCGCATCCCCCCTTTCAGATCCCTTAGTATGGTATTAAAGGGGAGTTGCCACCATGTGGATTAGCCTCATGTAGCTTGTTACCCTAAAAAAGGGCTATTCTCTCGCAGGCAATCCCTGCGAGGGATGTTCTCTCGCAGGCAGAACATTGTAGGAGAGATACGAAGGGGCTACATTTGGGGATGCCTTTTCCTCTCTCCTTTTTTGAACTAAGGTTCCCACAAGCCGAGACACCGAGGTCTATTCTGAGAGGTGTATGTTCCGGGGTCACAGACCTTGGGCATACGGTAAGAGTTGTCCGCTATTCCCATTGGAATAGTCGGCCAGCTGCCTCCTAAATTGGTCGAGGCACGGAGAAGGGAATGCTGCGTCCCCACAGCAAACCCCTCTCCCGCTATCCAGGGAAGGGCGTAGGACAAGTACCCAATGCCCGACCTACCTGATGCAGTTTTTTCTAGGGTTTTCCCTGCATTTCTTTAGGCGAATGCCGGGTAGGATCCTTAAAATATAGCCCGGGGGCCCAAGTTAACCCTTGGCTAACTTCCTCTACCCTTCCACATCCCCCCCTTTCAAATCCCTTCCTATGCTATTAAAGGGGAGTCGCCATCATGTGGATTACCCTCATGTAGCCTCTTACCCTAAAAAAAAATTGTTAAATCGTGGAATATATTATTGGATTTCCCCCCCCCTCCCCCTCACACCGAGTTATCCTTTTCACGCGAGAATAACTACTGTGTTGGAAACCCCTCTTTGGGAACGACGAGAACGTTTTTATCCAGAGAGTCCGCAAGTTCTCAGTAGCGAAATTACGCTCTCTGCCGTTCTTCGATTCTGGCGTTCTTTTGACTCTTTGAGGTTTCTCGTAAACTCGCACATGAAATGGGCGAGGTATGAATTTTAATGTTTCCCCTCAAACGATTTTTCTTTTTTTTTGTTGTTGTTTAAAAGTAATGGGAGTGGCCTCTATCGACCACGGCCGCGAAACACGCAATGCAGGAGGAGGGCGGCGAGGGAGAGAATCTCTGCTTCACCTGCTCGCGAAAATAAAAGTGTTCTTCCGCACTGCGGTAAAAACTACTTTCTCTCACTCACACCTGGCCTGGCCTGGCCTGTCCTGTCCTCCAGGGTGAGTGACGCTAAGTTACTTACTTGCAGAGGGGCGGAAATGAACTTGTCTCGGAAGTTGAGGAACGAAATCGCAAAGTCAATTAATTTTAGATGGAAATGCCGGATGCCTTCTCGCCCCCCCCCGCCCCCCCCCGGCCACCATTTAAAAGTTAAAAAAAAAATTAACTCGAGTCTGGTCTGAAACAGCGACCATTCAAATTTTATGTTTGTTAGAGTTTTTTGTGGCAGTGGGTTGGTAGAAGCGGATACTGAAATTGTTTTTAAATCTGATAACCGGAGTTGTACATTATGAAATCCTTTTATTTTTTCTTATCACGTTAAGCTTTATTGTTTTTGAGAAGTTGATGTAATTTGGGTTCTTAGACAAATCCCCCTTATAAATACATAGTTTATATTTATATATCCTTGCTCTGTCATAATTTAAGTGATTAATTAGTTCATAAAAAATATTGAAAACCCTTCATAGAAGCGTTTTCTGAATTTATCTATTTTTTTCCCTCAATTTTATTTGGCTTATAATTTACAATCTAAACAGTTGCAATA
Source organism: Zhengitettix transpicula (assembly GCA_037074705.1). Lineage (NCBI taxonomy): Eukaryota > Metazoa > Arthropoda > Insecta > Orthoptera > Tetrigidae > Zhengitettix > Zhengitettix transpicula. The sequence goes on along the minus strand of CM073590.1, from coordinate 244,474,071 downwards.
ATTAGATTCTATACGACAGGGTCTTAGCTTGAGTAGGGTGAATCATCCATTGACCATTTCCTACTGCACCATTGGTAGTTTTGGTTTATTTAGTTGGTAATAATAAGAAAGACAGTCAATTCAGGCAAGAAAAGGGGGGTGGTGGTAATATAAATACCACACAACGTTTCTGGGATCCTTGTTTCCCCTTTCGTGAGGTACTAAGAAGAGCCTAGAGCGACACAACTGCACTGGCCAGTTGACAAAACTCAAAAGCGTTGTTTTTATGAAAAGCCACAACACCCCCACCCCTAAGGGTGCTCCCTCCTCTTATGTCGAAAAGGCGTTGAAATTTTACACAGAAAACCTTTGAGTTTTGTCAACTGACCAGTGCAGTTGTGTCGCTCTAGGCTCTTCTTAGTACCTGACGAAAGGGGAACAATGATCCCCAGAAACGTTGTGTGATATTTATATTATCACTTATTTAGCCTGTATTTGGGCTGTCAGTCTCTTTTTTTTCAATCAAGCCTAAATTTTTCATTTAAATTTTAAAAAGGCCTCAAGAAATGAATTAAATTGACTGATATTTCTACTATGCCTTCTTCTTCTTCTTCTATATAGATTTATGATTCTAATCCGCCTTCTTCTTCGTTTTCTGCTTATGCCTTTCCTTCTTTTCCCAATTCTTCGCCCTATTCCCCCCCCCCTCCTCTCCGTATTCTGAGAGTCTCTTCACCCACCTCCTGGATGAATTGTACCCGGTGTCAGTGTGTCTAAAATCGTCCGGACTCATTTCAGAGACGCTTCACATTTAAATCAAACATCACACCTGTTAACTGTACAAAGAGACACTTTGTGGAACTCAACAATTGCTTGTGACGCCTTATTGTTACGCTGAACCTTGTGCTGTCCTATTGTCGTTGCGTTTCCGTCGCTGCTTTCGAGTTTTCTTCAAGTGACGAGTGTGCAGTTGTGTCGCTCTAGGCTCTTCTTTTAGCACCTGAAGAATGGCAGAAACGTTCAGTGCTCCTTTTATTATTACTTTTTGGTCTAAATTGGCTGTCTTTCTTAATAATGAGGTATTTATTTATGGAAACTTAAACTGCGTTTCTCTAGGCTCTTCTTAGGCACCTGATGACAGGGGGACAAGGATCCCAGAAACGTTGCAGTGGTATTTATATCACCTTTTTTTTTTGTCTGTATTGTCTATCTTTCTTATTCATTATTTTCTATCGGAAGTAAAATTTTCATTTGAAACTACGTTTCGTCGCTAACTGTGCGACCTCTTCAGGGTTGAAAACATAACAAAAAAAAATATTCTTTCGGCCCACGGCAGTCGAGGGAGACTTGAACTATCAAAATTTTGTGTTAAATGTCGAACCTTAAAATTATTTACATTTAATAAATATTAGAAATCAATAATTGGGTGGGGGGGGGGTGGGGCAATGACCGATCCCTGTGGGACTCCTGATGACACACATACCGTGGTTTCTTCCCCAACTTCAACTGTTTGTAGCGTTGTTTCTTTTTAAGAAAAACAAAAACAAATTAATGCACTCAGAGAACTACTTTTTCGGGCAACAGTCGTGTCACCCAACTTTTGAAGCAAGATGGCGGCAAGGACGTTCATCAAAAGCGCGTCTATTCTACTCCTGAGAAGTGGGGGGAAAACCAAAAAATATATTTCACAACTCTGTCTCCGTTTTATTTTGTGAATATGGTTTTTTTTGTTGTTGTTGTTGTTGTTGGATGTTTTTTCGCAACTGTATCCGGGGGGACTTTGGTAACTGGCCAGCGGAAATGGCGATGAATTCCTGCACGGACGAGCGCTGACACTCGAGAGCAGCGGAAGATCCTTTTACGGGTCGTTGACTGTCCTCGCGACCTTCCCCTCGTATCTCTCCTGCCTGGGAAACGAACGGCTCTGGGATTCGCCATGTTGAACGAATGAGTCAATGTTTCAATTCAACTATTGGCTTCACAACCCTCGATGGAGGGGGAGGGGGGGAGGTTTGGCCTTCTCAACAATATTATCTCCATCCTCGTATTCCCATCGTCCCCCTCCTCGACTCCATCGTAACCGAGCCCTTCCTCTTATTCTTCGTCCCTCCTGGGTGTTTCCACAACATAATTTTGTTCAGGTGTTTCCGTGTCTCACCCACCCTCATCATCCAATTCTTCTACGTCTTCACGTACCCCCTTGAGATATATTTACCCTCGATTGATGCATTGTGCCGATGTATTGACGCAACCAAGACGCTGAAGAGGGCCTCCAGGTACTGTAATCGCCTTACCCAGCTCCCTCGGATCCTTATAATGGACGAATGCCGGCCCGGGCGCCACACTGCATGTGAGCCAGAAAAGTTTTATTTTAAATTATACAAACGACAATCGTCTCATTACTTAAACATTCGCGATCCACACACCAGAGGGAGCCGATAAACGATTTGCCAGGACTCGTGAGTACTTGAGACTCTCAGTAACTGTAACCTAGGGGGGTCCTGGCTTTGATCAATTAAGTAAGGAAGGATTCACTGAATGGAAACAAAATGTAAACATTAAATTCAGTTTAATGGACAAATTGGGGTTAATACAAATACTCGGCCACGACTCCTCAATCGCTGATGGAGAATGTTGCCCTTTCATACCTTTTCTTATTCATAAACTTAAATCTAACAAGTCTCCGTAAAGTTACTGCTTTGGCCATGTCCTTGAAGAACACAGGCGGTCATTGGACCCACTTTCACACATGATGCAGGGAAAGGGAGGGAAGTTTGCTCACTGTGCTGCGACGCGTTGTCTTCTGATGACGTCCAGGTGCCTGGTCCGTCGGCTGACCAAATCCTCGAACGCAGAGAAGCGGCTAAAACCACACAGGCGCGACGGCCTACACGTGCTCCGCAACTCACGGTCCTCTCCTCCAAGATCCTCCGCACCAGAATCTTCTACTCGTTCGTTCCTTACAGTTCACCAAGAACCGACGACGTCCACTCCCCTGCCTTCCAGGACGCGACTCGTCTCCACCACACTACCCCGGTCAAAGACGCCGGCTCTACTTGCCGACAAGCTGAATGCTGGGTAACACAGCTTCTCCTTCGCCGTCCAGGACCCGAGTCCTTCTTAATCCGCCTCAGCTGTTCAGCCACGGTGGTCCCCTTTGTCCTAGCACGTTCACCACTACGGTCAGAAAATGACCTGACCAGGCGTCCCTCGCAAACCCACTTCCTGTTGCCGTAAACTTGGTCCCAAAGACCGGCCGTGTGAAAAATGTTACCTCCAACATTCCCACGACAAGACAACTAGTATCAATGTTTAAAATCACCTATTACAGTACTACTGACGTAACAGTGACGTCATCATCAACGTCGAAGAACACTTGACTGTTCAGAAGCAGAAAAAACACGGAAAGGAAAATGTCGAGGCTATGATCGTTAATAATTCAATGAATCATTACTGTAAATTTGTAATGAATACTCTTTGGAATGGTGTGTGTTTCTTTGAGCTACTGAATAGTTATTATCACTGGCGAAAAGGTTATCGCTGGGGGCGGGGAGAAGAGATTCTCGGTAATGGAGTCTTCTTTGCTTGAATGCTGGCGAAGGATCTTTTTCTTTTTGTGTTTTCTTTTCTTTTTTAATTTGGACATCTGACATTAATAAATTTAGTTATAAAATTTGGATGTCCGAAGTTTTGCTGCGGCGACAACAGAGGGCGTGGAGATCGCCAGGGACGACGCCATTGGAAGCTGCGGGATGTGTGCAGATGTTTTATTTAAAAAAGAGGAAACACCATTAATTCAGGTAAACCACAAATTGATTATTACTTTTTTTAAAAAATATATACTTTGGCTATTCTAAGCATTTTGTTACATTTAAAATGTCTACCAACAATAATGTATTGTAGTTCTACCCCGGTATTTAATAATAATAAAAAAAGGACATTGAATCTCAATACGGTTACAAAAAAAATGGGAGTAACTCTTTGAAAGTATCAGTTTAGACGTCTAATATTGAATATGGCTTTATTTGGGGGTTAATATCAAAAGAAAAAAATATATTAACGTCTCTAAAAAAATATAATCATTAAATAATAAAACAGCCTTCCTTCCTATGAAAACCCCTAAGAAATAATGGAAAAAAGAAAAGTATAATGAAATAAATTTTAAAATGAAACTCGGTGAGGAAGGAAGAAGGAAGCAGATAAGGTAAACTAGAAATGGAAAAAAAGAAAGGAAAGTTGGAAGTGAAGAAAAAAAAAGGTTAAAGTAGTAAGAAGGAACACTGGAATTAAGTTAGAGAATGGTTCGAAGATTAATGCCATCTTACTTCAGAAAACAATGTATTATTTAACCCCCCCTGAGAGAAAGACTCACACATTCTTGAGAAACATTTTTTTTAGGCTAACAGGCTACATGAGGGTAATCCACATGGTGGCAACTCCCCTTTTGATAGCATAGGAAGAGATTTGAAAGGGGGGATGCGGAAGGTAGCCAAGGTAAAAGTTGTCTTCTGTTCCTATTAGAACAGTTGGCCAGCTGCCCCCCAAAGAGGTCGAGGCACAGGCTACATGAGGGTAATCCACATGGTGGCAACTCCCCTTTAATAGCATAGGAAGGGATTTGAAAGGGGGGATGCGGAAGGGTAGAGGAAGGTAGCCAAGGTAAGATTTGTCTTCTGTTCCTATTAGAACAGTCGGCCAGCTGACCCCCAAAGAGGTCGAGGCACAGGCTACATGAGGGTAATCCACATAGTGGCAACTCCCCCTTTGATAGCATAGGAAGGGATTTGAAAGGGGGGATGCGGAAGGGTAGAGAAAGGTAGCCAAGGTAAGATTTGTCTTCTGTTCCTATTAGAACAGTCGGCCAGCTGACCCCCAAAGAGGTCGAGGCACAGGCTACATGAGGGTAATCCACATAGTGGCAACTCCCCTTTTGATAGCATAGGAAGGGATTTGAAAGGGGGGATGCGGAAGGGTAGAGGAAGGTAGCCAAGGCAAGAGTTGTCTTCTGTTCCTATCGGAACAGTCGGCCAGCTGCCCCCCAAAGAGGTCGAGGCACAGGCTACATGAGGGTAATCCACATGGTGGCAACTCCCCTTTAATAGCATAGGAAGGGATTTGAAAGGGGGGATGCGGAAGGGTAGAGGAAGTTAGCCAAGGTATAGGGTTGTCTTCTGTTCCTATTGGAACAGTCGGCCAGCTGCCCCCCAAAGGGTCGAGGCACAGGCTACACGAGGGTAATCCACATGGTGGCAACTCCCCCTTTAATAACATAGGAAGGGATTTGAAAGGGGGGATGCGGAAGGGTAGAGGAAGGTAGCCAAGGCAAGAGTTGTCTTCTGTTCCTATTGGAACGGTTGGCCAGCTGCCCCCTAAAGTGGTCGAGGCACGGCGAGGGGAAAGCCGCGTCCCCACATCAAACCCTTCCCCCGCCATTCAGGGAAGTACCAAATGCCCGACCTACCTGATGCAGGTTTTTCTAGGGGTTTGCCTGCATCACTTACAGGCGAATTGCTGGGTAGGATCCTTAAACTACAGCCCGTGGGGCCTTTAATTAACCCTTTCGCATGCCCTCTTTCAGTCCCTTTCCTGTGCTATGAGAGGGGAGTTGCCTATATATAGCCTATCTACACTTTCCTCTTCTTCCCCCCCCCCTCCACCTCCACTCCTAGGGGCTGAACTACAGCTTAACTAACAAAGTGAAAGTCAGGATTAAAACCCATTGACTACTTCTACAAACCCCGGATTTCACGACATTTTTTGTGTTACGCCCCTCCATCCCCATCCTTAGTGGTGCTTCCTTTCCCATTTTATCCTAAATATATATATGTTTAGGCAAAGAATCACAAAAATTCGCCCTGGATGAGAAGAAAACGTTACGCTTCGTCTCTCCAGGGCGGGGCGACATCTGTGGACGAGTACGGTAACGTCTAACTACGGGCGCCAACTCGCTCACTATCAGACTTGACGTATAATTAATTCTCCAAATCGACGCCATTGTACTGACATTTTTTTTTAAAAAAAAAAAAATACCTTGATGGTTCGACTTTTCTCAGCGCGCTCTAGAGACAGTATTTTGTTTTTCCTAGTGGATAAAAAGAATATTTTTTTTGGTTGCTGGGTCTGTTTCACTTTACGTGAATTTTATCTTCCGCCGACGCCGATTACCGGGAACGAGTCCTCCTCCACCAGCAGCAGCAGCAGCCGCCGCGTCACAGAAACAACCGTCGTCAGCTTCGAGGAATCCCTGCGCCGCCGTCATCGTGTTCCTTGGGACTACGTTGCTCTCATCTTCAACACACACCCCCCACCTCCCCCCCTCCCTCCACCCCGCAAAACTGACTTCCTGTTAATGACTTGGAACGGAAATTTATCGACTTCTTGGAAGAAGAAGCAGAGATTAATTAATGTGTTTTTCTTCTCCCTCTTCGTCAAGTTTCACAATTTCCAGAAAGTGTGCCGCCGCCGCCGAGGGGGGGGGGCGGGGGGAGAAAAAAAATGTTAAGCAGACGCCCCTGTCTCGTAAATATTGTCCAACAATAAATAAACTATTTCCGTGAAAACTTCAACAAGTCTAAAATAAAATTAACGTGTGGTTTACTGGTAGCTCCAGATAAATTTATAAGCCCAAAACGTATTGTTAGGAACCAGAGATGGCATTTGACGGGGAACAGACCAGAGGATTCATTAAGAGACTTGGCAGTTGAGGCAACTGATATAAAGACTTTTCCAACCGTATCAATTAATAACTGGAATTGTAGGGACTTTGGTTTGATTCGATTTATTTTATTCCATTGGTCCTCGTGTGAGGAAACGTCATTAAGTAAAATTACAATATGGACGCTACAATTACCAACTATTACAAGTTAAAATAAACACAATGGAAGATCGGGAACACACACACACAAAAAACAAATTCCCCGTCCCACATAAGTAAAATAACTATACAGTGGTAATAACAATAATAATAATTCTTCAACTGTACTAAAGGTATAATATAATATTTACAGTACTCTACAAAAGTAAGGTTATGGAGCAACCTAGTGTAGTAAAGTTATTACATTCGTAAAAATAAGTCGGGATATCTTTGGGTGATGGTGTAATGTCGTTGGATTTTGTGATCTTTGTGTAATATAATAGTCTACACGTGCCCTCTTATCATAACGTCTCTTCAGCATAGCGGACCTAAGAGGGCGCTGATGCAGTTAAAGACATCACTTTAGATATAGCGAGTAACTAAACACAACAACAACATAAATCTTCACCCCTTCCGCCTAGGCAGCTGTGATGACGCTGCGTCTAGACGTGAGCATTTTAAGTGCCTTATGCAGACATGCTCACGGCAGCAGAGATCTTCCACCCTGTAAGAGTTCTTCTCATTGAAGACTTAAAATCATCAGGGAGGGGGAAAGGAGTCTTCGAATTGTTCAGAGCTTCTTGGGAACGACAGTCGTGATCCAACCTCCTGGTGCTATCCGCCAGTTTGTCTTACTTTATTTTATTTCTAACTATTAAATCTATTTATTCTTCATCAACTCTTATTTGACTGAAGTGCAGCGACACACCAACCACTACGCCTAGGTTCAATTAGTTGAACCCGAACCCTCACGTTACCGACTTTCCTATTTTCCTGTTCTTAATTCTTCCTTTATCCTCTAGATCGGTAGCCAGGTGAGCTAACGGAGGTATAGCTCGGTTGGTGAACGATCTATCTGGACTTCCCATTCCCAACTGCTGGAATGTTACATGTTCACAGTGGTGGGACGTTACATGATGGCAGGCGGGATGTTACATGGCGGCAGCGGTTGGAAGGATGTTACATTTGGTGTTATTTTGTTTTGAGTGTCTTTTTTTTCCGTAATAAATTAATTTATAGGTAATATTTTTACGTCTGTTTATATTAAATAGATTATGGTTGAGATTATTCGGCTATTCCATTTGTCATGGAGTAGAAAAAGGTGAGAAATAAAAGGAATGAAAAGCCAAGAAACAAGAAAAACTGAAAGAAAGGAAGAGGCGTACCCAAGAAGATGACGAGAAATGATAGTCTAGACGATCAGTAGAAGTGTGTAGAAATATATTACAAGCGAAGAAAACAAAGGAAACAAGAAGAACAGAAAGAAAGATAGGAAGAGGCACGTCAAAGAAGAGATGACGAGAATTACAGTCTAGAAGATGAGAAAAAAAATGTACAGGTTTACTCCAATTGAACAAAACAAAGGAAACAAGGAAAACAGAAATAAAGGAAAAGGCAGGTCAAAGGGATGACGAGAATGATAGTCTAGAAGATCAGAAAAAAGTCGTAAAGATTTACTCCAAGCGAAGAAAACAACGGAAACAAGAAAAACAGAAAAAAAGGAAGAGGCACGTCAAAGGCATGGCGAGAATGAAGGTCTAGAAGATCAGAGGGAAAAAATGTATAAATATACTCCAAGCGAAGTAAACAAAGGATACAAGAAAAACAGAAAGAAAGGAAGAGGCACGTCAAAGGCATGACGAGAATTATTGTGTATAAGATCAGAGGAAAAAAGACGTAGAAGTATACTCCAAGCGAAGAAAACAAAGGAAAGAAGAAAAACAGAAAGACAGGAAGAGGCACGTCAAAGGTTAGACGAGAATTATTGTGTATAAGATGACATAAAAAGATGTAGAAATAAACTCCAAGCGAAGAAAACAAAGGAAACAAGAAAAACAGAAAGACAGGAAGAGGCAGGTCAAAGAGATGACGAGAATGATAGTCGAAAAAAATCAGGAAAAAGACGTAGAGACTTACTCCAAAGAAAGAGAGAGGCAGAGTGCGAGAAACAAGTTGGGTTAAAGAGATGACTTGAAAAAATCGTCAGGAAATTCAGAGAAAGATGTAGAAACTCCTGGAGTAAATCTCTACATCTTTTTTCCCTGATCTTCTAGACGACCATTCTCGTCATCTCTTTGACCTGCCTCTTTGTTTCTTTCTGTTTTCTTTGTCCCTTGGCTTTTCATTCACTTTTTCTCCTCCAAGACAATGAAACACCTGCATATTCTCAATAACAACGTTATCTCACCATTGTCAAGAAATTTCAGATCCAGAATAGATAATGCAGTCTTCTGACCAATTACAGACTATTTATTTATTTATTGAATTAAGACAACGTTTCGACACGTGTTTCTACCATCATCAGGGTCTTTCCTGCGAAGAAAAAACTATACAAAAAAAATTGGTTGTTATCAGATTCACTAGATTTTTGATAACAACAAATTTATTTTGAACAATAATTTTTTTTATTCGTAGGAAAAACCCTGATGAAGGTAGAAACACGTGTCGAAACGTTGTCTTAATTGCTCAGAAAACGAACAACTTACCAAATTATTATAAGAAACTAGCACTAAAAACATTTAAAATTGTTAATGAGTTAATTCTTTTTTTTTAGGGCAACAGGCTACATGAGGGTGATCCACATGGTGGCAACTCCCCTTTAATAGCATAGGAAAGGATTTGAAAGGGGGGATGCTGAAGGGGGGAGGAAGGTAGCCAAGGGTTAACTAGGGCCCCCCGGGCTATGGTTTAAGGATCCTACCCGGCAATTCGTCTAAAGAAATGCAGGAGAAACCCTAGTAAAACCTGCATCAGGTAGATCGGGTATTTGGTACTTGTCTCACGCCCTTCCGATGGCGGGGGCGCAGTATTCCCCTGACTGTTCCTCGACCAGTTTAGGAGGCAGCTGGTGGCCGACTGTTCCAATAGGAATAGAGAACAACTGTTACCGTATGCCCCAAGGTCTGCGACACCGGAACATACATCCTCTCAAAACCGGCAGTCGGTGGCCAGCCACAGTTAAGGGTGGATCGGGATATTGAACTCGGAAGGTGGCATTCGTCCCTTTTTGGGACGAAGGAAGAATCAAGACAATGAACCAGCGCACAACGAAAAGCCCCTTAAGAGGTACAAGTGAACGCCAACACTGTCAGGCCTAACTAATGGAGTTCCGGAAACATACATTTAGCAGACGGACACAAAAAATTTTTTTTTAAAAAAAAAACACATCGTGAGTCAATATCGGAGGAGGATTGGAGGGGGGGGGGGGGAACCGTCAGTCGGTGGCCAGCCACAGTGGTCGGGTCTGAACGCGAGTTATTTGGAGGCAAAAGTCGCGTTGTTTGGGTCATGTGGATCGGGCTATTGAACTCGGAAGGTGGCCTTCATGCCTTTTCAGGACAAAGGAAGAATCGAGACACGTTGGACCAGCGGACAACGAAAAGGCTACCTTAAGAGGTGCAAGTGAATGCCAACAGGCGTAACTAATCAAGTTCCGGAAACATACATTTAGCAGACGGACACAAATTTTTTTTTTAAAAAAACACATCTGGAATATGAATTTCGGGATTTCGTGAGTCAATATCGGATGAGGATTGACAGTCGGTGGCCAGCCACAGTCAAGGGTGGTCGGGTCTGAACGCGAGTTATTTGGAGTCAAAATCCCAGTTGTTTGGGTCATGTGGATCGGGTTATTGAACTCGGAAGGTGGCCTTCTCCCCTTTTTGGGACAAAGGAAGAAGCGAGACAGTGGACCAGCGCACAACGAAAAGGCCCCTTAAAAGGTGCAAAGTGAACGCCAACACTGTCAGGCCTAACTAATCGAGTTCCGGAAACATACATTTAACAGACGGACACAAACAAAAAACATTTTTAAAAAAACATCGTGAGTCAATATCGGAGAAGGATTGGACGGGGGGGGGGGGGGGGGAAACCAGCAGTCGGTGGCAGCCACAGTCAAGGGTGGTCGGGTGTGGACGATCCAGCGCAAAGTTGAGAGGCCGCACCGTCAGTCCTACACAGCCACCCCTCAGCAGCCTAACGTCGCACAGCAACACAATACAGCAGCCGCCGGTACGGTATCGTGAATGTTATGTTTTTATTTCTTCTAAGTATCCGTAATGGCAGAGAGTCCTCAGTTTATGAAGTTCATTTCAGTTTGCCACGTTGCGGTTCAGTCCCACGAAGTTGATACGCGGTGAGGAAGTTGTTTTTATTATCTTATATATATATACATATATTATGAAACCTTCAGCTAGTACTACACCCGGGTAAGTTAAGTATTAGAATTCTTCCTTTAACTCTTCTTCTAAATATCCATTCCACCCTAAATATGATTTCCTCTCCAGCGTGTGACCCTCGTCCTCAGGTCCTTCAGCCTGAGTGCTTATGTCGTCACCGTCAGACTTTCCCTTCGTTACTTTCTCCCCCGCGGAACCGAGTGGTTCCTTCGTTCCTTTGAGCGAGTCACGTTCTTGGTATCAGGAGGTCAAGGTCACGTCAAGTCTCTTGCGTGACGGCGGCGGTGCCACTGCGGTTTGACCTGTCTGTTAAAATCACGAGACTCCGGCTGTCTCTCTCGCACACGCCACGCAACCCTGTCACGCACGCAGTCACGTCCTCTGGTCAGACACACATTCTCTCTCTCTCTCTCTCTCTGCACACGAGACTGCACGTCCGTCTGTCACGGGCTTTCATACCCAAAATGGCGGACGTTCCAAACAACCACATATCAAGCGACTAATTTAATAACAGTTAACAGAAATTATTAATATTTTTTGACTAAAACAAAAAAATAATTACAATAATTTTAAAAAATTGATATTATATAAATAAATTTTGAGTAAAATTTCCAAGACATCATCCAGCTGCGTACTGCCCGTTTGTAACCTGACGATGCCATAAACTGAGGACGAAACGTTGTGACATTATGGTGGTTTTGTTAACTTATAAATATTGAAGCTAATCAGAAAATCATAATTTAGTAAATAAACCTGTATTTTTTTTCCAATTGATCCAAAAAACTGAAAATATTACGACGTTTCGTCCACAATATTAGGACTTTATCAGGTAACAAGACGGTGTTTAATGAATGTATATATGTATATTATAATTTCATGTCCGAATATAAATCTGGTGCTCTGTGACGGTTGTAACCTGACGATGTCCTCAATTGAGGACGAAACGTTGTGACATTATGGTGGTTTTTTTTTAACTAAATAGTGAAGTTATTCAGAATTTAGTGAATAAACCGGCATTTTTTCCCCTTCCAATTGGTCCAGAAAAACTAAAAAAAAAAGATTAGGATATGACGACGTTTCGTCCACAATGTTAGGACATCATCAGGTAACAAGACGCTGTTTAATGAAAGATATATATATATATATATATATATATAAATTTTCATGTCCAAATATAAATTTGGTGTTCTGTGACGGTTGTAACCTGACGATGTTAACAAAAAAGTATACGATATTACGACGTTTCGTCCACAATGTCAGGACATCATCAGGTAACAAGACGGAGTTTAATATATATTAAAATTTCATGTCCAACTATAAATTTGGTGTTTTATGTGTGACGGTTGTGGGCCGTAATGACATCTAATTTTAACGTTCAAAAACTCTCTGTCAGGCTTGATGAAGTTCCAAAATGGTGGTCGAAACGTCGTAATACTATCATCATCATTTTTTTTAATTAAGAATGTGGTTTCCTCTCCCGCTATCGGAAGGGCGTGGGACAAGTACCCAATGCCCGACCTACCCGATGCAGGTTTTCCCTACATTTCTTTAGGCGAATAGCGGCTAGGATCCTTAAAATATAGCCCGGGGGCCCTAGTTAACCCTTGGCTGCCTTCCTCTACCCTTCCGCATCCCCCGTTTCTAATCCCTTCCTATGCTATTAAAGGGGAGTTGCCCTAAGTGGATTAGCCTCATGTAGCCTGTTACCCTAAAAATAATATATATATATATATATATATATATATATATATATATATATAGAAGGAACGAAAGCTTGCGAGGGATGTTCTCTCGCAAGCAGAACCTTGTAGGATACACAGGAAGGGGCTAGCTTTGGGGGATGCCTTCTCCTCTCTCTGATTTTTGAACTAAGGTTCCCACAAGCCGAGGCACCTCGCCCTGTTCTGAGAGGTGTATGTTCCGGGGTCACAGACCTTGGGCATACGGTAAGAGTTGTTCTCTATTCCCATTGGAACAGTCGGCCAGCTGCCTCGTAAACTGGTCGAGGCACGGAGAAGGGATGCTGCGTCCCCACAGCAATCTCTTCTCCCCCTATCCATGGAAGGGCGTGGGACAAGTACCAAGAGCCCGACCTACCTGATCCAGGTTTTTCTAGGGTTTTCCCTGCATTACTTTTAGGCGAATGCCGGGTAGGATCCTTAAACCATATCCCGGGGGCACTAGTTAACCCTTGTCTACCTTCTTCTACCCTTCCGCATCCGCACTTTCAAATCCCTTCCTATGCTATTAAAGGGGAGTTGCCACCATGTGGATTACCCTCATGTAGCCTGGAACCTTAAATATATATGTAATTAAAATAAGTCAGATTATTATACATTTAAATGCCCCCGTCAACGTCTCCCCTGAAGGCAATGAACGTAGACAATTAACAGGAGTATCCCTTTTAATCTGAGGCTCATTCCTTGGTTATAAATAAAACTAGTTTTATATATATATATATATATATATATATATATAGCTGTGTGGACTGTGAAACTCTTTCGAGTGTATGTTCTTTGCGCTGTGTGTTGTCCCCCTCCTATCACTTAAACTGTTCTCTGGTCCGCCAATCACCGCAATCTAAGTACAGTTGCAGATAAAATTACTGCAACATTCACAGTTAGGAAACTACAGATTATCACAGCACGGGAACCAATAGTTTTTTTTTAGAGTAACAGGCTACATGAGGCTAATCCACATGGTGGCAACTCCCCTTTAATAGCATAGGAAGGGATCTGAAAGGCGGAGGATGCTGACGACTCGACTCGGGCAAATGTGACGTCACTTCCGTCACACCTACGTCACAGGATGTATAAAAACAACCCTCTGAAAAAACTGACGGAAGTGCCTCGGCTTGTGTGGGAAACATTAGATCGAAAACAGTAAACCAGAGAGAGAGAGAGGAGAAGGCATCCCCCTTTCCAGGAAAGGTTTCACATGGATGAAAAAATGGGGTAATCCACGTGGTGGAAACTCGCCTTTAATAGCATAGGAAAGGATTTTAATGCTGATGACTGGACTCGGGCAATCCACGTGGTAAACTGTGACGTCACACCTACCTTACAATAAGTATTAACATTAGCTGCGATTGGGATCGTTGCCCCGGTGGCAGTTTAAAACAAATATATAAACCAAAGGATGACAATTATATTGTATAATACCCCTAAAAATACCCATCACTTCACTAATTTACTTATATTATTCTTAAACCTTCTTATTGGAAGCCGCTGCTTCAGCTAAATTGTTCCAATCGTCTATCCATCTATTTTTTTTTTTATGAATGAGAATTTTTCCCTCTCGTCTATTTTCTTGCTGTCTCCTTTTGATTTTAAATTTCGTGATCAGCCTCTGCCAACGTAAGTTGGTTTTTCTATTCTTATCCCCCTCCTTCCCCCCTCTCTGTATGTCTTTCCCACACTTCGTTACCCGTTGATCATAATTTTTTTTTTAAAAAAAGAGCTCAGAGTCATGGTTGCCTAAGATTCCCATACCCCTGATTTCTCTACTTTTTTTTTCGCCATGGTGACTCGTAAGTTAAAGTTTTGATAAGGAGAAGGGGGGAAAAAAGGACCTCTGATGGCACTTGACATGGAAAGTAAAAAAATAAATAAAGAGGTAGTGGCGGGTACAGTAGAACAAACAGGACCATCAAAGGCTACTTTTGAACTGATTTGGGTTTTTAATCCATGAGAGGAGCGTTTTAAAATCAGATTTCTACCGCGGAATAAATACTGCCCCTTCAAATCCATATTAAATTTATTTATTTTAAATATATTGTAATAGCTAAAATACAACTACCAATTTAAACAATTATTATCATTTATTAAGATTCAAGTTGTGGTGAGCTTAAAGTCAAATTAACTAATGATATGCGGTTTGTTGGGCGCCACCTGCAAGAATTGTTCTTGCAGGAAAGGGAAATACAATATTTAGTTAATAAAAACAAGAATCCATTTTATGAGAATTTATATAAAACGAAAGCTCTCCAGCCTTGCCAGGGATGCATGTAGCCCCCTCCCTTTCTCAAGATTACCCGTGGTTCTCCTCGTGGCAAACCGACGCGATACCTGGAAGCATGGAATGCGACTTACCAGGTCTGCAGCTCGGACAGGGTCGACTCCCGTTGGCGACTCTCTCTCTCCGCAGCATTCGCAGTAGACGACCGGAGACCCACGTGCAAAACCAAAATCTTCCAGGATCAACTCTCCCTGACCACTCTCACCGACGGTCCAAATCCATCTCCTCCTGTTCGCAGACTTCTCTCTCTGCCTCCTCAAAATCCCTCTCTCCTGGTTGGTCCTTGTGCACACGTGACCCTCTTCCATCTATTTTAGGGCCATACCCTCCCGGTCATCTACCCCTTCCTTGGCCGACCCTGACCTTGCTTGCCTGCGGGACTTGCGGATTTTCCAATCCACCCAGCCATTGTCTTGTGTCTGCTGCTCGGCCCGGGCAAGCCACATTCCCATGCTTCCAGGCAGTAATTTAGGCAACAGTTATAAAAAAATATTTTGTACAAATCGATAACTAAAAGCGCACCATAAAGTTTACAATTACACAATTAATCCAATGAAATTTTATAAATGAAAACAATTTTATTTACCTAGAATACATTTTAAATAATCGGACTCGGTACCCTCAAGGTCTTTACTGGGGTTGATAAGGAAATGGAACAAAATTTACAATTAAACAACTAAGGTTAAAATAAATGAAAAACGAAATGAAATGATTGAAACGAAATGAATAAAACAAATCTGACTCATTACCGTTATTTAACAATTTACAATTATGAATACAGAAAAATAAACTTACACGCTCTCTGGTCCACACACACTCACTTCACACAGGCTTAAGGAGCACCAGGCTGCGCTCACAGCCACCTCCTCTTAATGACGTCAGCCTCACGACGAATTAAAACACCTCTGCTGGCAGACAGACCCCCACGATGAAACTCCCACCGACTGTTGATGACTGATGTCCAGCTGATTCCTCTCGGCCACGTAGCTTGACCTAGCATCCGATGATCTCTCCTGAATGCAAACTCCCAACTGTTCATAACATTGTTTCGGCCACTTTAACTTGGCCTTGCGGACCTGCACCACCGCTCTCTCCCCGCTGGCACGTCCGTCTCCCGCCCACGCGAAATGATAATGAAGCTCCTTACTGTCCAACTGCCCTCTTATTTATATCCCGGCTCCAGAATATTCCCTTGTTTTTCACAGTTTTTTGCATTTCCACGTTCACTAAACAAACACCATCTGTTGCCGTTCTCCCGCTCCGAGAGCCACTCAATCAATTAAATTAAACGTTTCCTTTTAATATAATTACCGTGTCCATCTGTTATGATGCCTTTCATGGTTCCGTAGTCCAGATGTTGGTCACAACCAATTAGCCCTAAGAGCTGCAAAACGCCCCAATTATTAGTCCTTCCCTTCTCTAAAAGTCACTTATCCATCATTTTATCATTATTTTTTATATGTACAAACCAATCAAGGATCCCCAGTCTGAGTTCGTAAACACATCTGATAAAAATAAGAACAGAATTCATGTCCTTCTTTACTGGTTATTACAATATATATATATATATATATATATATATATATATATATATATATATGTGTGTCCCCGTAGTAATAATTGGCGCAGCTAAGTAGATCTCGTTAGTGGCGTAGTAGTGTTATTATTTCTATGAGCTTGTTTGCATGTCAGCCTTGGGGTTCGCGTGTTTTCACTTGGCCGCCTTAATTAATCAACTTGCGACTAAAACAAGCCTCGCTCGTTCCTGAGGTTTCGCGCAATATTCACGGGCGTCTGCCTGCTGGTACGGATTTGCTACACGGTGAATTCTCCTTGGTTTTCCCCGCCCCCTATTTCATATTCCTCCCTCAGTCGCCTTACCCCTCAGCAGCTCCCTGAAGACAGATGGAAAAAAACAAACGGAAAAATAAAGAAATAGAGAGAGATAAGTAAACATAGAAGTAAAGAAAGAAAGGAAGAGAGAGAGAAAAAAATGCTGAAAGAAAGAAAGGAACAAACAATGAAAGAAAGATATAAGGATCGAAAAAGAAATAAAGGGAAAGGAAAAATAAAGAAATAGCGAGAGAACAGTAAATAAAGATAGAAAGAACAAAGAAAGCAGTAAAGAAATAATGAAAGAAAGTATTGAACAAATGGATGAAAGCAATAAGAATGCAAAAAGGGGAAAGGTTACAGAAAAATAAGGAAATAGGAAAAGAGAACAATAAATAAAGATTGAAGGAAATAAATATTGATGTAAAGACATACAGAAACAATTAAATAAATGAAGGGGCAAAGGAAGAAAGAAATAAGGATCGTCAGAGAAATAAAGGGGAAAGGAAACAGAAAAATAAAGGAATAAGCAGTGAACAACAAATGAAGATAGAAAGAAACAACAAAGAAATAAAGAGGTAAAGAAGTAATGAAAGAAAGAAACGAAAGAAGAAAGAAAGAAATCGAGACTGAATTATCTAAAAAAGATTGAAAGAAAAAACAAAGAAATAAAGAGGGAAAGAAGTAATGAATGAAAGAAAGGAACGAAAGAAGAAAGAAAGAAATCGAGCATGAATCATCTAAAAAATAGAAAGAAAAAACAAAAAAATAAAGAGGGAAAGAAGTAATGAATGAAAGAATTGAACGAAAGAAGAAAGAAAGAAATCGAGCATCAATTATCTAAAACAATTGAAAGAAAAAACAACGAAATAAAGAGGGAAAGAAGTAATGAATGAAAGAAAGGAACGAAAGAAGAAAGAAAGAAATCGAGCATCAATTATCTAAAACAATTGAAAGAAAAAACAACGAAATAAAGAGGGAAAGAAGTAATGAATGAAAGAAAGGAACGAAAGAAGAAAGAAAGAAATCGAGCATGAATTATCTAAAAAAAATTGAAAAAAAGGCAAAGAAATAAAGAGGTAAAGAAGTAATGAAAGAAAGAAAGGAACGAAAGAAGAAAGAAAGAAATCAAGCATGAATTATCTTAAAAAAATTGAAAAAAAGCAAAGAAATAAAGAGGTAAAGAAGTAATGAAAGAAAGAAACGAAAGAAGAAAGAAAGAAATCGAGACTGAATTATCTAAAAAAGATTGAAAGAAAAAACAAAGAAATAAAGAGGGAAAGAAGTAATGAATGAAAGAAAGGAACGAAAGAAGAAAGAAAGAAATCGAGCATGAATCATCTAAAAAATAGAAAGAAAAAACAAAAAAATAAAGAGGGAAAGAAGTAATGAATGAAAGAATTGAACGAAAGAAGAAAGAAAGAAATCGAGCATCAATTATCTAAAAAAATTGAAAGAAAAAACAAAGAAATAAAGAGGGAAAGAAGTAATGAATGAAAGAAAGAAAGGAACGAAAGAAGAAAGCAATAAATCGAGCATGAATTATCTAAAAAAATTGAAAGAAAAAACAAAGAAATAAAGAGGGAAAGAAGTAATGAATGAAAGAAAGGAACAAATGAAGAAAGCAATAAATCGAGCATGAATAACTAAAAAATTGAAACAAAAAACAGGAAAGTATAGAAAGAGGAAAAGAGGAATAAATAAAGCCGGAAGGAATAAAGTAAGGAAAATAAAAGAATGAACACTTTGAAAAATAAAAGAGAGAGACAAAATACATAAATACTAGACGACAGAGAATGTAAAAATAATAAAAGAAACTGTATGACGTGATACGATGCGATCTAAAAAGTACGCGCTCAAATAGTTTATGAATACCGTGAAAGATTTTCAGTTAATGTAGAGGTGAAGAGGAGGACATAGACAGAAAGAAGGAAACCTTGTCAGCCTCCACTGGAAATAAAGAACAACAACATGGAGTATATAATTTGATTTAAGGACCCTTGAAGCTCTCCAAACCTTTCTGCTTGGACGACTTAATTATATTTCCTCAGCGGTTAGAAGGGAAAATCCACGCCCACACGGACAGTCGTCGTCTATCGACCCCACCCAAAAAAAACAACAAAAAAACACGGCCATTTAATAAATTACCCCAGCCGGCATAAAAACTAATCAATGAAACAGCAATATTGCGCGATTGCGAGAGACAGATAAAGACCGGAACTGGAGCAATCAACACTCTTCGTATTTCCTACTGGGGGGAAAAACCTCCGGGATCCGAGTCGATACGGCAGAGTCCTTCAGTGACGTCACGTGGCCGCTCAGGACGATACACATCCGTCATCTCTCTCTCCACATAATATTATCGTTTACTTCTCATTCAGTTTATCCCCCCGTCCCCCGTCCCTCCCCCCTCATTCTTCCAGCGCCAGGTTTCCTTTCATCCGACCAGTATTGATGTTGGCGGTAATGTTTTCTTCGCATAGAAGCTTGGACTATCCTGCGCAGTGATTGACGGGCTTCCTCGAGTGTGTGTGTGTGAGAGCTCCTGCTGCTGTTTCATGCTTGTTACACGTTTACGGCGCTGAAGGTTCGTGACGTGTCCCGACCAGATGAGGCTTCAACAACCTCCCCAGCCCCCACCAGTTCACTGAGATAAAATAAAAAGGTCAACCTAAAGAGAGAGAGAGAGAGACTGGGTCATCGCTGATAAGTCGAGGAGCTGGTGAAGTGAAGTGAAGTGGACGTTGGCTTCGCTCGAAAATAACGGGTCCTCTGTAAGTAACATTTTTCAGCAATTTCTGTTTCTCTGTTGAAAAAAAAACAATTCGTTGTTAACTTTTACGGTCAAACAAACAAACATAATCGGTCATTTTACGTCTTGGATTAGTCAAATGTCGCGTCAAATCCATTGTTAGACTGGCGTCAAACAGAAGATGTCGGCTAATTTATTATGGATCGTTGAGCAGTCAAACATAAAGAAGATGATAATATCTTTGGTCAACGTTACAGAAACTTATTGGATTATCTCCGCGCGTGAGTTCGGATCATGTATGCTCGTTTAGCCTTATTTAAGGTTACCAAGATGTATGAACTTATCCACAGAGGTCGTCAGGGAACACTCGCTGAACAAATTATCACATCCTACACGTCCAAAGATATTATCATCTTCTTTATGTTTGACTGCTCAACGAGAAATAAATTAGACGACATCTTCTGTTTGACGCCAGTCTAACAATGGATTTGACGCGACATTTGACTAGTCCAAGTGTTTGACGCCAGTCTAACAATGGATTTGACGCGACATTTGACTAGTCCAAGTGACGTCCCGATTCATCACCTGGATTTTCGTTTTTTTTAAAAAAAAAAAATTGTTAAGGATAAAAGAGAGAAATAGTCTGCCTCAAGTTCAAAGTTTGACGAATGACGGCTACCACACGAAGGCGAATAAGGTTACTTTATCACTGCAATGGCCAAATAAAACAGACGAGAGCCCGGTAAAGTGCTACATCTGGATCTGAAACAGGGACGTTCAGAAAGAAGGCAGAAAGTTTTGGAGAACAGCTGAAAAAATTAAAATGGACAAATCAATGAAGAGAATCTAATAAGAGTAAATGAACCCAACCAATCTTGACTACAAATTAAGAGAAAGACCAAACTGGATCATGAAACGAAGGGATGGAGGTGCAGGTCATCTTGGAAGAAGAAAAAGCTAAGGACAAGGCAAAGATGGAGGTAGTAAATTTCACAGGCCGAGTCCAAGGACCAGCACAACGCTTAATAATAAACATTAGTCTAATTCCAGATATTAAACATGATATAAATTCGTTGGAATTATTATATAAAACGTATAATAATTACATAACAATAACCGAATAATAAGTGCTGAATAAGTACCACGCAACAACGTTTCTGCAATCCTTGTTACTTGCGTCAAGTGATTCAAAAAAAATAAATAACGCAAGACCCGTAAGAAGCTTCTGAATTCGTCACATGGTTTGTCCTGTTGTGTCTGAGATCTTTGTAATAAAAAGAGCTTTGACTTTCTACAATTATCGACTATCTTTAAATAAAGAAACATCGTTTTAATTGATAAAACATAATACCATTAGTTTAATTGAGACAGTTTAATCACTCTTACTAATTCTGTTAATTGCGAGCCTAGATACTGAACATTTAAATAATATCTGCGACTTATAATTAAAAATTGAAAATCAATCTGAGATATATTTAAATCTAATTAGTAGGAATTTGGCTAACAGTCAGGATATTTATTTATAAATATAAAATGTTACGTTAAATCGACCTGGTGCAGGTTTTTCTAGGATTTTTCCTGCATTTATTTAGACGAATGCCGGGTAGGATCCTTAAAATATAGACCGGGGCCCCTAGTTAACCCTTGGCTACCTTCCTCTACCCTTCCGCATCCCCCCTTTCAAATCCCTTCCTATGGTATTAAAGGGGAGTTGCCACCATGTGGATTACCCTCATGTAGCCTGTTGCCCTAAAAAAACGAAAAAAAACGTAACGTTTCTTGAGGTCTGCAAGGGCTATTCTCTCGCAGGCAATCCCTGCGAGGGATGTTCTCTCGCAAGCAGAACCTTGTAGGAGAGATACGAAGGGGCTACCTTTGGGGATGCCTTCTCCTCTGTCCGATTTTGAACTAAGGTTCCCACAAGCCGAGGCACCTCGACCTGTTCTGAGAGGTGTATGTTCCGGGGTGTCACAGACCTTGGGGCGTACTATAAGAGTTGTCCGCTATTCCCATTGGAACAATCGGCCAGCTGCCTCCTAAACTGGTCGAGGCACGGAGAAGGGAATGCTGCGTCCCCACAGCAAACCCCTCTCCCTCCATCCAGGGAAGGGCGTGGGACAAGTACCACAATGCCCGACCTACCTGATGCAGGTTTTTCTAGGGTTTTCCCTGCATTACTTTTAAGCGAATGCCGGGTAGGATCCTTAAACTATAGCCCGGGGGTTACCTTCCTCTACCCTTCCCCATCCCCCCCTTTCAAATCCCTTCCTATGCTATTAAAGGGGAGTTGCCACCACGTGGATTACCCTCATGTAGCCTGTTGCCCTAAAAAAAAGTAACGTTTCTTACCTTTGACTAGGGACATCTTCAGGCGTTATCTGAAAACAGTTATTTGAGAAAAACATAATGAAAAAAAACCTATAAAACGTTGAATACAAATCGAATAAATTAATTAATTATAGTCTGCTTACTTACGTTTTGAAAAGAAACCAACGTCTGAAGATATCCCTAATCAAAGATAAAAACGTCATGATGTATTTATGTTACTTTCAAATATTTATAAATAAATATTCTGACCGTTGGATTATTTCTACTAATATTTGTGACTGTTAATCGTAATTATTTTGATTTATTTAGTCCTCACAGTTGAAACGTCTCTTTCAATGTCTTTCTTGTTTAAGTGTTTGATAATTAAGGTCAAAACGCAGTTAACTTTTTTCTGATGTGTATTTCTTTTTTAAAAAAACAAAATTGTCTGAAAAATATTATTGGTTAATGTTATAAATATATATATATTTAAAATTACTTACTAAAAGATGATTAGATGCACAAAACTGAATCCTAGATCGGCTTAGGTCAATTAACTCCTCCTCTTTTCTCCCCCCCCCTCTCCTCTCTCTCTTCAAATCTTCAGCAAATCTCTTCCAGCTTACGTAATACTTCCGGTATCTTATGAAAAATATGTTTATTCATCAGTTGATTAGCGGCAGAGGGAGAGAGAGGAGTAGCAGGTCAGAGATATTCACGTGAGTAGGTGTTAACTCTCTGGGAAGAGAAAAACTGTACCTCTAGAAGCTTTTGTTTTCTGCTCAAAGAGATGAAAGAAACATTTTTGTCTTCAAATACCTGCAATATCACTCACACACACACACACACACACACACGCACAAAATTACTAATTGAGTTCCGGGGGGGGGGCCATTACTAAAGATAATCGCCTTTATCCCAACAATCAGAAAACAAAGATCTCTTAATAAGAACCTCATTTAAGTCAGAATTTGTACATCACTTAATTGAATGGATTACTAAGAAAATGTTCGGAAAGAGATGACGGACTAAACGGCGGGTCAATGAATTAAATTGTTGTTTTTAGTGTTTGTTAATGTTTACGGTCAAACGAACAAACACAAAATTGGTCAATTTAATTGTTGGGATCTGTCAAGTGTAGTCAAACAGTGGGAAAATCCATTGTTAAACCAAGTGAGCAGTCAAACATAAAAAAAAGAGAAGCTATCACTCGTGTTTATTCGGATGTTCAAACGTTTCGACGCAGATAATAAATAATGATAATAATAATAATAATAATATGGAAAATATTAGTCTGTTTGGTCACTGATGATCCCGTTAAGCATTTAAATAATATTAAATGTTCCAACGTTTGACAAAGACAGTCGGAACGTTACAAAAGTTTCCCTTGTTATTTAATTGTGTATTATCCAATTATTTAAATGCAATTAATATTAATAATTTACTGACTTCAGTTTCTTCAGTGCGAAGAAGTTTAAGACGAATAAATATTTTTATTAATTAACAAAACTGAACTGTACCGTTCTTTTAACGGGGGAAAAAAATTAAATTCAGTAGCCTGTCAGTTAGAAAACATTTATTTAACTATTTACCTTTTCTATTTTTCGTTCATGGAAACAAATCACGACGTTTCGTACCGTCATTTACGGTTCTTCTATAAAAAGAAATATACTTAAAAATGGAAAACTATAATTGAATTGTTTTATTCCTAGGGGCCCAATTTATATTAGACGTAAGATTTTATTTTTATTTTTATTCTGCAATATAACCTCAAAATTATTTTATTCAGTTTATTTCTGTTAAGAGAGGTTCTCATTACAATTTTTTTAAATATTTTCTCATCCGTTCCAGAGGCAATAGAGCGATCTTTTTCATATTTTTTGCTTTCAATTCGTCGGGTCTTTTTTTAGTCTCTGTGCCGTGCTCGCTTCACCTGTTTATTTCCCCATATGTTATATTTTCCATATATATATGTATATTTATATACACACAGTGCCCCAGCAGACTGTCCACGTCCCTTGTTTTTCCTCTGCGCCTGTCTATTCTTGGGTTGGCGAAGGTTTAATGATTGAGCGCGTCGCGCGGCGGGGTAGGGGGGTAGGGGGAGTGGGGGGGGGGAGGGAGACCAAGTTGGCGGCGCGTAGGAGGGGATAACCCAGCCCCTAACCCCACAAATTAACTTACAACACAAAGAACTTCCTCTGGTCTGCCCTCCCCAGTCACCTTCCTTCATTCAGTCGGTCGCAAGTTATCTTCACGTGTCCGATTACCACAGTCAGCGGCCTCTCGGGGGACGAATATGACTCTGGCTTCGACCGACAGGTACAGGGCTCAGCTAAAAGCCTGGAGCACTTAGTGTCACCGTCGCGTGTGTGTGTGTGTGTGTTCGCTCACTCGCTCGTGTGGCTTTGTGTGAGTTGTTCTTCCCGTTTCTTCCCTTCCCCGCCGCCCGTGGTTTTTTTATTATTATTGATTGCATGCAAATATCGGGGTTATGAATCGCTCCGCTGCTGCCCCCGTGGTCGAACCCGTGACTCCTCTCTACAAGCATTTCCCCTCGGACAAGAGCGAGTTCGGCTTCTCCTCGGAGCCGACGTCGCCTCAGCACTCCAAGGACTTGTCCTCGTTCGTCAAGAAACACAAGAGGCACAAGTCCAACACACCGACACACAAGGCTTCCCGGTCGTCGGGCCTCGGCAGGAACACGTACCCTTCGGCCAAGTACATCAACAACAACTCCTTCTTCGTCGACGACGTCGAATCTGGAGGTGCTCGTGTTAATGCCAGCTTCGTCAATGGGGAGTCGGAGGTTTACTTCAAGTCGCCTCAGTGCGACCAAGAAGGCCGTCAGATCTTCTTGAAGGTAACGTTTCAGTCAATTGCTTCCCTGCATCACACCTTCTTAGATCAGCACCGATCAAAACAAAGAGGTTATAACTTGGCGACTCTCCGAGGTCCTATCTCAATTGCTGTTTGTAAGTATCGAGACCTTGGCAGCAAACCGAGTTTGCTTTGTAAACACGTCACTAAACTTATTGAGTGAAACGTTAACATATTAAATGTGAAACTGATTAAATCCTATCTCAATTGCTGTTTGTAAGTATCGAGACCTTGGCAGCAAACAGAGTTTGCTTTGTAAACACGTCACTAAACTTATTGAGTGAAACGTTAACATAGGTAAACGTTCGGACTTGGTCGTTTGGCTCCCTCGTGTCTTCTTCTGGCGTTCTTTATAAAGTGTTACTAATTTCCAATATTTTCTGTTCCATGCAATGTGCGTTGTGACACTATTGCCGGATTTACAATGTTTCATTTCAATAATGTGATAAACACAAGCACCAGATTTAACTTTGTATTTAATTACAACACAAGCAAACATATATCAATAAAATACAATTACATATGCACACAAACTTAACTTTGTAACATTAATTAACATGTGTTATTTATGCATTCA
Source organism: Zhengitettix transpicula (assembly GCA_037074705.1). Lineage (NCBI taxonomy): Eukaryota > Metazoa > Arthropoda > Insecta > Orthoptera > Tetrigidae > Zhengitettix > Zhengitettix transpicula. The sequence goes on along the minus strand of CM073590.1, from coordinate 244,448,695 downwards.
CCCTGTCATTTATTTTTCAATGTTTTGCCGTATTGCATTTTCTTATTTCAGTGTGACAGGCCTACATCAAAAAACATTCCCTAGTGACTATTATTAACACTTATTTTCATCATAATGATAGCTTCATTCCATTAGACTTCAACCTATCCACCCTTATTAATGTTTATATATATGCAGGGATTGATGGTGTGAGATATTCAGTGTCGTTTACTGGACATCCATTTAATTAAAGTGAATCAAAAAACTGATTATTTATTATTCAGATGTAATCTTGGTTCATATTAATACTGTACTATGAATTAAGTTAGTCGTAACACAATGTCAGCCAGACATGTTCTCTCAATTTTGATTTATATTGTATCCACGATAAAGCAGTGATGAAGTCACAACATACATTGCTGGCCTGCGATTCTGCACACACACTTTGTCATACCTCTCCTTATGCTTGCCACATGTGAGAAGCAGAAGGTATCACTGTATAATAATATTTTTTTCTGTTTTACAGGTTTCTCAATGGCCAATGCAGTACAAAAATGATCACAGGAAGATCCATCCAAAAAGTAGCATTGATCAAAATGAAGATCCTCAAATGATACATCAAATCGTCCTGGAAAAAGTATACATTAATCCCACGAAAACTGATCAGCTCCAAGTGACCGATGTTCATGGTCATTCCAAACTGATGGATGTGCAGAAGGAGATGAAAAATGCTTCAAATTCGAAGGAAGGTGACGGGGATGTGAAGTGCCAAGAAAATCAGATACTTGTCAAAAGTTCAGACTGTGATATAGAAAGAGGTGAAAACTTGTTAACGGTATGTGAACGTGGGAGAAATGATCCGGAAAGAGACAAGTCCACTTCAGAGTGCGTGTTACGAGAACGAAACGCTCGCTCTATAGGTGTGCAGGTTTCTCCCAGTCCACGGTACCGACTGCGCTTCCTGCCCATTTGTGGGTGTGGTTCAGATGAAAATGAATGGGAGTTTTGCCAGTGTTGCTTCATATTACAGTTAGTTGGCAGGTGGGCCTTCTCACAGTGTGGTCTAGCAATCCTCCTCTTCTTCTGGGCTTTGTTAGGTGCAGCAGCCTTCCACAGCACCGAAAGGCCTCATGAATTGCAACAAGCCAAAGACCTCCACCATGCCCAACAAGAACTAATAGTCATCCTGGCCGAAGAAATGCATCGTATTGCCCTCGCAGGGGAAATGATGACTGCTTCTGACTCTACTCTGCCTTCAGAACAAGTCCGGATTAAACCAATTGAAAAAGCTTTTGCTATGCATGAGCAAAAAATGCTTAAAGCTGTTAGTTCAGGCTATGGGGAAGGTGGTGGGGCTGACAGTAGTATCTGGAGCTATGCAGGCTGTGTACTTTTCTGTGTTTCTCTGCTCACCACCTTAGGTATGTTAAATCATTTACGTGCATGATTAAGAAAAATAAATTACGAAATAACATTTACGTTTTTAAGAAAAGAACCGTAGATTTTTTGGTGTCTGGTCTATTAAATATTAATTTAATTTAATTTTAAAAAATAAAAATTTCCAGGTATTTAACTTGGCAAAACATTCTTGGGTTCAAAAACAGATATTCAAATTAGTGAATTCAAACCTAGCATCAAAATCCCCATTTAAATTGAAAAGATTCTTTCATAGCTTACTGATGACATACTAAGACTGTGTGCATATATATATATATATATATATATATATATATATATATATATATATATATATATATAAATCATTACTTATTTTACAACGTTTTAAAGAAAAGAGTGGACTTAGTGTAGATGATGTAACTAAATACAGTTTTATACAGCTTCTGTATTGCATAATCAGTTATTGATGCCCTCTGTCAAGGATAAATTATGGGATGTAATTATGAAAATTATATTATGGCTATGTCCACCTAAATTATTTATTTTAGTTGTCAAATATACTGGAAACTTATTTTATCCACAATTATTGGAGTAGTTTTTTATCAAACAGCTGTTATCTGTATCTTTTATTGCTTTTAATTGGGCATTGACTGTCTTCGTACCAACACACTATAAATAAGACTCAATAAGCATTGTTCATTACCATAGTTCCATACAATTTCATAGTACAACATAACCTATAAGATATTTTTGTTTATAATTTACAAGGGTTCATCAGGACATCATACCATTGGAAAATAAGTTTTAAAATCTGTACATATTGTTGCTTTTATTACTGTTTATACAAATATGCTTATACAGGCAAATGTGAAATATTTCTGTCCTCATTCAGATGAGTCTAATTATCTTTGAAAATACTAATGGAATGATATGGTACTTAGTTCTGTCACTTATAACTGTAACAATGTGTGTAAATTCCATCAAAACCTTACTGTAGATGAAATGTAGGAAAAATGTTTTCAAAATAACCTGTACACATCATATCATAGTAATTTTTTTCCCACAAAATGTTATTTAATATGTATATTTTCTGTGCATAGTGTTGCCTCAGAATTTATATGATAAAAAGAGGAAGCTTTGTATAGAATTTCAGTAACCATCTGCTGTTTCGACAATCTGTATTGAAGATAGTCACTTAAAGTTTAAACTCAATACTGAAAGGTTTTACAAAAAAATCAAGGATACATTTAGCAATTATAGTGTGAAATATGAGGGAATGAAAAATGTAATAAATTTAGTAAATATATTTACAGGTTTTGGGGCACCAGTTCCTCGTACGACTCTGGGAAGACTCACGGCTGTCGTCTTTTCTGCCGTTGGCATTCCTTTACACCTACTTCTTGTCTTCAACATTGGGATGCTGGTTGCTGTGAAGATGCAAAACCTGTCCAAGAATTGGCAGAAAGGCACATCTTTTGCAGAAGCTTTTTTACTTTGTTGCTGTTCTAACTATCCCAACAGTAAGTATAATTCTATCTGGACCAACTGTTATTCAGATTTTGATTCAGAAATGTTTGATATAAACAATGGTAAATTCATGTTTTACATTTTAAATTGGTGAATGACATTGTATTTCTCAGACAGAAGAGATAGAATGCAACTAGTATTGTGTTGAAATTTAAATTACAAAGCATACCGAGAGTGGAACTATCACATTTATTCTTTACATTTGTTGCCTCGTCAAGATGTGTAGAAATTGTACTACTATAGAACCTGAATAGTGAATTAAATCTAATGAGCCAGTAATATTTCTCAGACATGCAATTTACTTTTTTTGTAACTTTATATAAGACTTGTTGATAAAATGATATTATGTTATCATATTTTTTGAGGTGATTCATTCATACCATAAATAATAAATCTGGCAATAATAGTATACATTTATTTCCATTATTAAAATATATATTATCATAGTCAGTTTAAATAATTTGACGTCTATTCCATAGACAATATTTTACTCTGTTCATTGTTACAATACATACAGTCTCCGTATGTAATCTTGTTTTTGCAGGTCAGGCTCAAGCAGCGGCTTTTCAACATGAAAGTCCTGGGCTTACTAGACATTTATCAACAGATTCTCATTTTTCTCCCCCACGCTGGTTGAAATTATTTCCAGCTGTGGCGATAGTAATTTATTATTTGTTCGGATTCCTGGTGTTTGGAGTTGGGAGATTGCGTCCATTTTCAGACTGCCTGCTGTTTCCCTTGGATTTCACAGCCGCAGGTGGCGTGGGAATGACTTCCAGTGTTATTCGCACAAGTTATGCTATATATTTGGAAGGAGCTGTTATATTGGCGGCGATATCAGTTTCTATATTGCAAGTTTCTGCTTCTAAAGGTCTCACAAACCTTGGATTGAAATTGGGTCTGCTTACAAATTCCTGATCAAGCAAAGAAATTGCCCTTGTTTTTAGTTCAGAAGCATTTGCTTTGCTATACAAGCTTATCCGTACAATAAACCTCCTCAAATATAAACTTGCATTAGTTTATAAAAAAATTATATTAGATAAAAGGAAAGGTAGATTATTGAGTATACGAGTCATAAGGGAAAGTAAATTATATATTCATTATGCTAATTATTTTTAAGGGAAACAGCTTAATCATATGTCTGTTGTTTTACATTTTGTTATATATATATATTAATTATTCAATTACATCACACACTTAATTTATAAATGAAATTTGAAATGTTATATTTTACGATTCTTTTCTATTATACTGACTCAATGTGTCTGTGATTACTATTATATAATTGTGATGTACATAATATTTCTGGATAGAATAATGTTATGACTGGCAAAATGAAGTAGTGCAATTTGTCAACATTTCAAATTTTACAAGTAATGATGTTTCCTTCAGGGTTATTGCTTTGGAATGTTATAATTATGGAACAAATTTCCACATGGGAAATATATGGTTGTATGTGGATAAAATGTCTTCTATTTTATGTTAAATTATATTAAATTATTTATCTACAAATGTAAAATAAACTTTATAATTATCTTTACCTTCTGGGGGAAAAAAAACATATGTAGAGTCACATAATTTTCATGGACTTTTCAGCTGTATTTCCAATTGCTATTATGAATTCTACAATTATACAAAACTGTAACATTTGTTTCATACTTTTTCTGTATATGCTGTAGTGAGCTTGTTTAACTATTGAAAATCAGTTCAGTCTAAAATATTGTAATGTCATAGAATCCATTTAATATCTTTCTACTGATTGATAGGTGGTATATTTTTTAATAATCTATTTTCATCTTATTTTTTTAGAACACAAGGTAGTTGCTTCTTGAGATTTTTAAAGGAAAAGCATGAGTCAAAATTCCGCATCCATAAGGTAGAGGATAAGCACTCTTGCCAAAGTACCAGGTTAGATACATTCTCATTTCATTTTTACAATTACTTACATATCATCACGATTACCAGTGGCCCATTTATGCCTCTGTGCCTCTAAACAAAAAATTATTCATGTGTAGGTTCACTCTTATGACATACTTTACTTACAAGTAATTAAAGTTTACAAGCATGATACAAGAAGGATCTTTATCCTACCTTGCAGAATATTTTTCTATATCCTCTAAAATCAATTTCACCGAATAAAAATACCACAACAGTTCAGTTTTCCACCGAATAAATATCATATCTTCCGATGTAAACCATAACTGTATATGATGCTGTATATTGTTCCAGTTGACAACTAAAACCATCTTAAAATCCGGGTCCTCTATTTTTAAGAATTTTTTTTTTTGTTTTGAGTAGTAATTTAGTGCCTGACTAAAAGTGCCTTTTTTTTGTGAAACGACTGACCAAAATATTTAGTTAACAATAAATGTGATTGGGTATTTCAAAATGTGGCTTAAATTTTGTAATGATATTTTGTTTCATGTTTTGTGGAAGTATCCAGATTAAAATGGGTTATTGGATATACAGAGAATCTCATTCTAGGTTTACTGCGCCAGTTTAAGATTCTGAGACATGATGGTGGATTGGATTTTTATATCTTTATTTTGAACATGCCGCCAACTATTCAATCTCTTCAGAAGTGGAAATGTTACAGATACAAGTAAAATATTTTTTTGTTCGTTGTTCGAAATCCTCTAATTCACGACAGACTTTACCTTTAAAGAAATCCATATCAATTGTAGTGAGCTTCCTACATACTGACCTGTCTTTTGACCGTAACATTTATTCAGAGCTCATAATTAATTGTAGACTTTACTCTAATAGAGTACAATTTAGTCTTCCTTTTCCCCTTGCTTTTCTTAAGAACTTTGGCACATATCTCGATTCTGTCACTTTCGTCCCATGGAACGTTAACATATAGATGGAGAAGAAGAGCAATTATATTTATAAAATAAATGTGACTGCCCAGATTTAATGAAACTTTTAAATGGGGGCCAAATTATTATAAATTAGTGGTGTTTGAGGTTATTGATGGCTGAATATATTTTATATTTAGTAGTTGGTGTAAACCAAGATTAAGGTGTTATATCTGCTTGCTACAAACAAATAATTTTCCAGTAATGTAGGTTGAATCATCGTACATTTTTCACAAACTTTATAACATTTCCATAATATACAAATAGATTTCCTCTCTTTTTTGGATTTGTGTCTGTGTACAGCATACTAGTGATAGTTTTTTCCATGACATTTTTCCTCCCATACGTCATCCCACATCAGAATGTATCAGCTTTACACTTATATTATAAATTACTAAAGACAAATGTATTTGCTTATAAGTGAGATAATTGTTTATTTGTATTGAAGACTATACCATTCAGGACTGGTGTGAACCATTTCTTCTGTTTCAGTTTATTGTTGTATTTATGCTGTGTTACTCTGCCAAAGATAACTCTTACGTTCATCTAGTCTATAATGCCAAAATTGATTTTTATTAACTAAAACAATGTTGTTGTTTTTTTAAAAAAAGAAACAGTGTGTTCAACAATCTAGTCTGTACTGTCTGAAATGACATTTTTTTAAAATAATAATTCATGTACAAAATACCTCAGTCTTTAACTTGACTTTTAATTTTAAACTACTAGTCTACATAAAATACAGGTTTATTGATTTATGCCTTCAACTTAAGAAATATGGAACGTAGGTTTTCCCGGTGTAGTTGCTGAATGAAGTTCTCTCGGGATTCCAACCGGGTAGCGTAGTTTTGTAAACACAACGTTTTGATGGCTTGCACCGCCATCTTCTTCAAGTTCTCTCGGGATTCCAACCGGGTGAAGAAGACGGTGATGCAAGCCATCGAAACGTTGTGTTTACAAAACTACGCTACCCGGTTGGAATCCCGAGAGAACTTCATTAAGAAATATAATTAGATAGCAAGATAGATAAATTTGTTTTTCTACTGATTTCTTTACTACTTCATTATAATTTTACTATTCATTTTGTTTCACTGTTCAATATTTGTCAATTATCTTGACCAATAATGGAAATTTGTTTAATCTATTGCTGTGAGCTATCTATACCAATTAAAACCATGTTATTGGTTGTCAGAAATTAATCAGTTCTATTTAAAAAGACTTGGTAAATTTTCATTTGCCATCTAAGATACAAAAAGAAGAAAAAAAAAAACAGACTAATTTATCAAGTTTCAACAGTAAGAACCAATATTCCAAATTTGAGATATGTTGTGGTTCCAGAAACTTTTTAAATGATTTTTAAAGTGAAGTGAAGTTTTATAAATATACACAGTTAGTTAATATATTGTCATAATCTGTTATTTATTGTGTTAACATGTTTTTGTAATCTATTTGGTTTGTACAGTTTGTAATTTTATATGTTTATGTCCGTTCTCGCCAGCCTGATTCAACGGTGAATTTGTTTTGAACAGATTGGATTTCAATATGGCCCATTCCAAGAATTCAAACCATTTTACTACTTCCTTCTTCCTGACTGTTTACTTGTATTTGTGTACATATAAAATATTTGTGCTCCTCTATTTTGCAAGTTTTGGGCGTTTCTTGTTATGCAGTTTGCTTGAAAGTTACTGTAATTACTTATCTGTGATAGTATTTATTGTTAAATGACTTGCATATCACTATTTATTTTAAAATATATTCGAATGTGAATTGTCCTGGTTGACAATGGTAACTAACTCTTTTTACCTGTTATCACCATATTTTTTCATGTTAGTTATAATTCATTCTCCAATTCAGTAATTTTATCATTCCCACACTTGTCTCAAATTATAAAAATTTTTGTGTATCTAATTTTGTAATCAATAAACTTCAATTAGCAAAATAAAATTAATATTACAGGTTTTTATGTTAAAGTCAGACTACTGTCGAAATAAATATGACGTTGACAATCGTAAATTTTAACACAAATCAGTCTGTTTATACTAAAAGTACATAATATGAGCACTGACAGGTGACCAATTTCCCTGCCCCCTTCTTTAATAAGATGTGCATGGCTTTTACGAACTTTAAACTTGAGTAAAGCTCCTGTAAATTGTACAATAATATAGGATGATAATAATAATGCAAAATATTTTTGAGAACAGCCACAATTTCATTTTTATTAAAAAAAAATTAGAGATAGTGGTTTGTTGGAACTGAAAATTCATGCTGTAATTATGAAAGCATGGAGATGAGAAAAACTCTGAAGAAATAAACAGTAAAATTCTGCAACATGTGTGAAAATCTTGTCATTATCTAAAAAGCAACACTATTGTATCATTTACATGTGTACTAAAAATTTATTTTGTTGATAAATACGTACCAAAATGTTAGACTTTCTTCTGCAAAATATTGAAATTTTACCGAAAGCAAGATATTACTTTTCTGTACATTTATCATAAATATTTCTTTTGTCATCCTGAAGAAACTAAATTGAAAATAAAATGAATCTGTAAATTACTGTGCTGTTGCAACACACATGATGTTGAGAATTTCTCTTGTGTATCATGAAATATTTTTCTTTTTAAAAATAATGTTCATAGTTTTAAATTTTGTTATTTTTGCTGATTCTGTTCTCTTCTCAGATTAATGCTGAATTGTTTGTCTTATACAAATATTGTGATCCATGTTAAAAGTACAATAATAGCTGGCTAGTGTGAAATAAAAACTATTAAATGTTAAAGAGCATAAAATGTTTATCATCCCTGATTTAATTCCCACTTTTTTATCTCCACTGTTTGGTAATAAATTATTAGCTTGTGGATTTTTTAGGTGGTTAGTTTTGTCTTTAAATTTGCTAACAAGTGGCTTTAATTCACATTGTGTGTCATAATTATTTTCTTTGTTTTGTCTCTTTATAAGAGTATCACTGGTTGTCATGTCAACTCATTCGAATAGACTCCAATCAAGAACTTTATTCTTCTGCAGTGTTTGAACTTTTGATTCTTTTCCTATTATTACCTGAATAGACCCAAAGATTCTTTAATTACGGGATGATAATATTATACTAGTCCACACTGCAATAGTATACTGGAAGATAATTAGACACAAAATAACCCCTTTTGGAGAATATTAAACTTAAATTCTATATGAATAAGAAAGATAGCCGATTCAGACAAAAAAGTGATTATATAAGTACCACACAACATTTCTGGGATCCTTGTTCCTTTCGTCAGGTGCGAGGAAGAGCCTAGAGCGACACAACTGCACTTGTCAGTTGGCAAAACTCAAAAGCGACAAAAACGCAACGACAATGGGATAGCCAAAGGGTTAGTGTAACAATGTTTTCCCATTGTCGTTGCTCCATTATTGTTACACTAACCCTTCAAGCTCTCCAATTGTCATTGTGTTTTCATCGCTTTTGAGTTTTGCCAACTGACAAGTGCAGTTGTGTTGCTCTAGGCTGTTCCTCGCACCTGACGAAAGGGACAAGGATCCCAGAAATGTGTGGTATTTATATTATCACTTTTTTTGTCTAAATTTGCTATCTTCCTTATTCCTTATTTTCAATCAGACATAAATTTTTCATTTTAAATACTATATCTTCATTGCATGTTTCAGTATAACTAATTTTTTTTAAATTAGTTTTACTGAAATTGGAGCAACTAACAGACAATTTATACATTTGTTCCTATAACTTAAGAATCAAATATTGATAATTTATTACCACTGCTCTCCGTATACCTCTCTTTACAACAATGTTGTTTCAGTAATAAGAAAAATAGCCAAATACAGACAAAAGAAGTGGTGATACAAATACCACAAAACGTTTCTGGAAGCCTTGTTCCTTTCTTCAGGTGCTAACAAAACCAAAAATACAAAAAGAGCTTATCTTATTCAGAAATGGCATTTATATAGTCACTCCTTTTGCCTGAATTTGGTATTTTTTCTTATTAATTTTCATAACGATGTAAAAATTTCATTTTAATGTTGTTTCAGAGTGAAAAAAATCTCTATAATTATTATTGACTCAATTCTGTATTGAAAATATTCACATAAGACTAACTCATAATGTTCACACATTAAAAGATACTCAATTAAAGTGAAGGATTAATGTAACCTTTCAGCATCTGGTAACATTTCATACCTGAAATCAAGAAGGGTTCTGAATTATTACCAACAATTTAAAAGAAAATGTTTAGAAAAGTATTAATTGGGAGAGCAAAAACCTTTATAAAGCAACGTAAGAGACAGTTGCGGGCAGGGTCAAAATGTTGAATTTGTTTAATGTAACTAAAAATAGTGCAGCATCACTTACTAAGAATTTCTGTACTCTGAATGTAAAAATTAAAAATTCGTTAGTAAATTCATAATATTATCTGAGAAATCGAGGTATTCATTATTTACGGTTGCTTTTTCACTGGTGACTACTGTATGTTTTAATTATATTACTTTTACAATATAGTTTTCAACATTATATATACACTAATTTTCCATTTATGAGCTCTAACTGTAGTTCCTAGTGTATTGGAGTAATTGTTGGCTGTCTAAAGTTTGTGTGGCAAAGGAATCTTAGGGCTGGAAGATGGCAGATGTCTGGTCATAAATTATGAGTGTCCAGATGGTGGCAGTCACTTGTTTCAGGGATCAGACCCAACTGGTAAACACAAAAATCCAGCAGTCACTCAGAGTTGATCAAAGCGAGAGGTTGTGAAAGACAAAACGTTATATCACAAAATGCCAATAAATAGTGTATCGCCGAGACAATGGCCCACCGCACCCTAAGCGAGAACTTGTCATGTGCCGAGCCAAGTGATTTTCTTAAGTAATTATTGACATTGTTTTAAATATAATAAAAATTGTTCTGTAAATTACACTAGATCTGTTTATTTGCAGTTGGTTGAATATATCCATCAAACAAACAAATTAAGATGTTACATTATCTTATTATACATCATTCTTAATTGTGAGACAATGTAAAATGTGTGGGTCTTTCCTTGAAGAAAAATGGAAAATTAACCAATTCTAATCTAACAATCAACTTTAGTGACTGAAAAGGAATTCTCATTTACGTATTTTCTTCTGTCTCCTAGTTCATGTTTAAATTCCAATAAGATAATTAGAAACAGTCAGCCAGCTGCCTCCTATAGTGGTCGAGGAATGGGGAAGGGAATGCTGCAACCCCACAGCAAATCTAACTCCTGCCATTGGAAGGGTGTGGGTAAGTATGTACTGCCCAACCAACCTAATGCAGGTTTTTTAGGGATTATCCTGCACCACTTTTATGCGAATGCTGGGTAGGATCCTTAAACTAGAGACGGGGGCCTTAGTTAACCCTTGGCTACCTTCTGTATCTCCCCTTTCAAATCCATTCCTATGCTATTAAAGGGGAGTTGCCACCATGTGAATTACCCTCATGTAGCCTGTTACCCTAAAAAAATGTAAGTTGGTGATGGTGAATCGTGTTAGGTTAGTAACAGGGACCAGAGAGACTTTAGTGTGTAGTAACCAACGATGTATATATATATATATATATATATATATATATATATATATATATCGTCAACACACACAGACCCTGATACCACAACACAGAATCTTCAAGAACATCTACTAATAATAGAGACGTGGCTAAAAAGATGGAAAATAAAAGTAAATGCATCGAAATCATCCCATATAACATTTTCCCTTAAAAAGGAACATTGTCCCATAGTAAAGCTCAACCAGGAAGAAATTCCAAAAGCAGAAACAGTAAAATATCTTGGTCTTCACTGAGACACCAAGCTGAAATGGAGGGATCATATCAAGAAAAAGAAAATAGAATTAAAAACTAAATTACTAAACTGGCTGATAGGACGAAAATCAAAATTATCAGTAGAAAACAAATTACTTATTTACAAAAAAAATGGTAAAACCTATATGGACGTACGGAATAGAACTCTGGGGATGTGCAGCCGAGTCTCACATCGCTATTATGCAACGAGTGCAATCAAAAAGTCCTCCACACTATTACAAATGCCCCCTGGTATGTATCCAACTACATCTTACATACTGACCTCAATACACCATATGTAGAAGACGTCTTCAAAGATAAAAATCGTAAACATCATACTAAACTTCAAACCCATCCCAATTGTCTACTAAAGCCGTTACTACAACCGAAAACTGAAGAGATGCTGGTCGATAGAAACTGAGGTGGCGTTGTTGGACCCTCACCACTCCACGACATCAGTACAAGACACTCTTATGAAATTGTACATACTATCAAGTTAGCTTAAAGATTGTATGTAATCTGATTGCTAATAAAAATGTATATGAAAAATTAATTATATATTAAATTCGTTGGTAGTAACTGATGTGTGTGTGTGTGAGAGTCACTCTGACAATAAAGCCTAATTCCTTAGCTGTTCTACCATGGTTGTTTGTTCACCTTTCCTAATGTTAGTAATGTGATGTCATCGCGTACTGATTAAGCCAAACCATTCCGACCAGGTGCCAGGTCCGAATTCCGTCCAGAATGGTAGTTGCAAGCAACAAAAATCTCTGTTCGTCTTCAGAGGAAAGAAAGGGTTAAGAATAATAGGGGGGGGGGGGGACACGAGTGGCAGAGTGCGAACGAGATTCAGTGACGTCATCTCAGATTATGAGACCGCCGCGCTCACTAACACAAATTAATTCAATTAAAACAAATAACATTTCTTAATAATTATTTATAAGTCGGACTCGAACTCGTGGCAGAATGATAGTTCACAATTTCACCGTAGAAACGTTTTTCTTATGTTGTTTCGTTTTATGAAACACCGCGTGGGGAGTTCGACTACTGTTTCATTGTTACTAGAACAAACGGTCAGAGCACAAACTTACGGTCCTTTGTGTCTGACCTTCACCTTCTTGGCACAAGACTTGAAGAGCGTAGTAATGCCCGCTGCGATCAGGAAGATGCTCACCACCGTGAGGATTGAACTGAGCGCCACGTCCGTGGTCGACATGACCACTTCGTCGTCGGGGCTTTCCTCCGGGTTCCTAAACATTAAGAAACGTTGAGTTTAGGTTTGGACAATTATCTTGTACGTTCATTTTAAACTTTGCTTTTTGAGTTCATCGCCTGGTTCTTACTATTTTCAATCACCTGACGAAAAACCTTTAAGGATTGTCTACTTCCTTATCCAATTAGTAATGCAAAACAGTTCAAGAGTAACTGTCAGCAGAACAACCACGGAAACTGTAAACAGCCCAGAGGAAAGTCTAGGGTCTGAAACAACACTAACAAGTTGAAGACTCGCTGAATAGTTTCCTCATTCTTCCAGTTTCCCTACAGAGCAGATGGACTGATTGGTTGACAGAGTTGAAGGTAATCAAGTGGTCGCACCTGTCGGCCGCGACAGTGGTACTCTCCGACGCTGCGGAGATGATGACGAGGCTGGCGTTGACGTCTGCGGCGAGCTGGTGGAACACTGTCTTGGAGAGCCATCGTGACAGGTTGTGGTGGCCCAGCTGGTGCAGCTTGGTGGTCAGCACGTCGTGGCCCTGACCTCGACCCAGGCCGGGGGAAGAGTTCCACTGGACCAGCAGTTGTAGGCAGGTCCTGTTCTCTGGAACTGCGGAGGTCGACATCAATGTGTTGTTTATATGCACGCACTACTGTGATCAACGCGAGCTTGTCGATTTACTTGCTTCAATTACCTTAAATAAAATGAACATGATCTTTTCACTTGATTCAAGTAACTTGAAACGTACCGTCAAGACTCAAGCGGGAGTTGAAAAGAAGTGAACTTCTCAACTTGAACCATTAGAGATGAATAATGAAGACAGTGGCTCTGCCAAGCGGCAGATTGGATAACACACGATAATGTTACAGTTTTACTTTACATTCAATTTTGGTTTACTTTGCTTGATGTACCAAACTGCAAGAAGACTCGTGTACTTACTGATGAAGTTTGGAAAAGAGGGGTTGCTCCCGTGAAGGCTGATCACAAGGTTCCTGCACTGGGTTGGCTTCAAGTGGTCGGCCACGTGCTCCAGTTCCGGCAAGTTTAAGTCAATTGTGGCCCACACACACACACACAAAAGAAATGAGCATAATATTATACCCACAAATTATTAAGAAAAATAGGTTATGTTAAGGTTTAAATAAACAGATATCATGGCCACAACATATCACTACAGAAATATAATGTATGAGTAAATCAGTACTTATACGGTCAATGTAAAAAATAATAGCCTATATAATTCATGTGCAATCACCTTATGCTGTCATCATACAGCGGAATATTCCAAAAAGTTGCCTATAACCTCACTTTTCTTTTATTTTGGTACCGCTTTAACAACCGCCGCGCTATTTATTTTTGATATTAACACGACATTGATGAGCTTTTACGTGATAGTTGTAATTTTTTTTAAAATATCTACCTGTGAAAAATATATGATGATCAGGAAAAGCGTAGCTGCGTGTCCGAAACGTGTGACCGCCATCAAAGACGATGCTTGTCAATTTCATTGGACTAATGTTACAGACGCCACCAGAAACTTATCACGACACTATTACAAGACTTAACACGTCTACGTCTCACCAATCGAATAATAATAATGATATTTTTGAGGAACGGTAATCCCGAGACGGTGCGCACGAACAAAGATGGAAGATGTATGGCATCAAGTATGTCTGCGCGATATATATCGCCTGAAAAAGAGTTCGCGGCATGAACGAGTTAAAACTAATAGCGGCTGTAATTCAGAACTTCATACATAATCAAGCTATTTTTTCTATGCTATGCAACATTCAAAAATATAACTGGAACACATGGTTTAACTATAAGAGATTTGTCTGTACTGAAAAAAAAACTACAGCAACTGTTAGTAACATATTTCACCACATTCACTTTAGGCTTTATAAAATCAATTTACTTTGTGTGAATCAGAACATCCATTTTAGATTAAACATTCCTGTTTTAAAATAATATGGCATCAGTGACAAAACAGAAGTGAATTTTTCATTCCTCTTTTAAACCCCATTGTTTTCAAGTCGTCAAGATGCAATATTGGTATGGAAAGTAAAGAGAGATAAGTTGTGGCTTACTTGAAAGTGACGTACGGTGGAGCCATAAGGAACTGAAGTCCACAGCCAGCTGGTGGTACACGGAATGGTGTAACACTCCTTCCTGAAGAAGGAAGCGGAGAGCCTCTGAAAATTGGAAGAACAACCTTCAGTTATATATATTGTAATGCCTTGAAGGAAAGGCATTGTTTCAGATTCATGGTCTTGGCCGTCAGAAGAAGTTGTAATGTTGTGTACTTAGGATTGGTATCGAGGAGTCAGCGCAAGACATTTGCGGGTGGCCTGTCGCAAGATAAATCTGTTAAGGCAGGCATTGTTTCTGATTAATGGCATGGACAGTTCAAAGAACAATTTGTAATGTTGTTTACTTAGGATTGAGGGGCAGTTTGGGTGGTCAGAAGAATTTAGAACAGCACACATGCGTGTGGGGGTGAGAATACAAGTTCAAAGTAATTGAGGGTGCAAAGACAAATTTTAGACCTGTCTCGATGGTCGGCTTTGGGGCAAGACAGAGTAGCGAGCTACTTGCTAACTAAGGAACTGCATCTGCAGAATGTAAATGTCGGGATAATGGAGGAAACTGTCAACGGGCAGTTGCGACGTAGTTTTGGAACAAAGGAAGAAGGAAGGGACTGGGATATATAAAGAGAAGATAAGATTTTTGGAAGTTAGTTAGAGTGGGAGAGGGGGCTGTGAGCACCGAAGTTGAGTGTTGGAGTGAGAGTTGTGGAGACGTACGGCGAGCACCGAGAATAGAGAAATTTTGCAGCCTGCGAGAGAAATAGCAAAATTATTCAACGATAAACATTTTTGTATCCAGAAGTCTAATCTGTTGTAATATCAAAATTTGACCACTGTCTTCGATGGTAGGAGACCAGGACACTGCATCCAGCGTCGAGTAGTTTTCACCACGAGCAAGTGAGATGTCCTTCACGAACAGAGAAGCAGCTTTCATCAAACCAACAGTGTGTGTTAGAGTCAGTGTGTAAACAAACGTCCAGTCTATAAAGTGTGTGTGTGTAATGAACGAGCCAAATGTTCCTGAGTAATCGTAAGTTGAAATTTCATTGTATTAATATGTGTAAACGAAATTAAAAGATATAGTCAGATATTGTTCTTTTCTTTTGTGTTAATAAAATAAACTTTTTAAATTTAAAATCAACCTTATAGAATAAGTTCGTCAATAATTAATTTCGTCTATACGAATAAATATGTCCTTTTAAATTAAATGTTATGTTCTTTGATTAGTTAAATGTTCTGTCCGTTATCAAACCCAGTAAAGACCCATGAGAGAATGAGATCCTTTTTATAATTTTAAATTGTATAAATTGCTAATTTTTGTTAAATAAATTTTGTTTGTTTTAAAGTCTATAATTTTTCATTTAAAAGCCCATCATATTTAATTATTATATTTTGGCTACCACAACGTGGGGCAAATTAAAGAAACCCGTTTGATTATTACAAAATATATATTTCTGTAATTCAGTAGTCACATGTTCCAAGCAGCTATTTCTCCGATCTGTACTTTTCTAATACCTCTTCACTTCCTAATGAGTGTCGATCCAACTTCACCACGAAATCTAAAAGCTTCGGAGGTATTTTCCTTTCTTTTATCCAGATATTATTTGTTTACTACAAGCAACATCTTCAATGAATGAAGTTGGATCACTGTAGTCTGTTCGTTACAACTGTCTCTTGCCACACCCTTGCATATCAATCCTTGTTTTACAAGAAATCTAACTGTTATTAATGAAACTACCCCATATTTTTCACGTGTCAGTGACAGGAAATAAAGGCCCTCCTGTTCGGGGGTTGAGACGTGAGGCTGACAACCTCACACTCATAAAAAGATAGGAAACGAATGATAGAGTCGAAATAGCAGGATGGATCCATAAATACACGGCCTGGCAAGAAATAGGAACTTCAAATGTGTTATCCCTTTATAGAACCACAGCACTGAACAACCAAGAAAGACAGCTGCGGGATTATAAGAAAAGTTAAAACATGGTGGATAGAGGCACAAGATAGGAATAGATGCAGGGATATCATTAAGGAGGCTAAGGCTCACAAAGGGCTGTAACGCCGGTCAAGAATAAGACTGGAAATAAAAAGTTCTAATTTTTTGAACTATTTATATAGCAGCAGCAGAAGAAGACTCCAGCATTGCCATAGACAGGTCCATTTTACAAAACAATTTTTGCTAAATTCCTTAAATGAATTTGGTGTGAGTACTGAAACCAGCAAGTCCAATTTCAGTTTTTTCAAACAAATTATAACCACCTCAGACAATGTTCCGCATATATTTAAGATGATGTAAAATACATATATAAATTATTCTGGATGTCGGAAGCATTTAAACTGCTACATTCTGGAGATGCCAAAGTACAATTATCCTAAAAATGTTTCAAGATCAAATTGGCCAAGGATTGCCTTGGAAAATGAAGATTACAGCATTGCTGAAAGCTTTCTTTTCCTGCGACCATTTTAAGGAATATGGGATAATTCAATTAATAAGATTATAAACTACAATCTCAATAAATTGTTCAAATTAGAAAACCTTTAGACCTTATTTCTCTAAGCCAATTATAATTTCTTCTGAGAAAAAAAAGATCCTGCTTTGTCTTCTCAATAAAAAAAACCGGGAAAGCCTATGAGAGGATTCTCAACAGTGCGGGATGTTCTCTCACTGGCAAAACCTCGTAGGAGAGATACGAAGGGGCTACCTTTAGGGATGCCTTTTCCTCTCCGTTTTTGAACCAAGGTTCCCACAAGCCGAGGCACCTCGGCCTGTGCTGAGAGGTGCATGTTCCGGGGCCAGAGACCTTGGGCATACAGTAAGAGTTGTTGGCTGTTCCCATGGAATAGTCGGCCAGCTGCCTGCTAAACTGGTCAAGGCACGGAGAAGGAAATGCTGCGTCCCCACAGCAAACTCCTCTCCCGCTATCAGAAGGGCGTGGGACAAGTACCTAATGCCCGACCTACCTGATACAGGTTTTCTAGGGTTTTCCCTGCATTTCTTTAGGTGAATGCCGGGTAGGATCCTATAGCCCGGGTGCCCTAGTTAACCCTTGGCTACCTTCCTATGCTATTAAAGGGGAGTTGCCCAACGTGGATTACCATCATGTAGCCTGTTACCCTTAAAAAAAAAAGTCTTCAATAAAAATATGTTGCCCATTACTTGTAATTTAAAATAATCTTAAAACATTATAACAATTGTGTATTCATCAGGTCTAATTTAATTTATATAAGATTCATGTACATTTATAAAAAGGTTTGATATACAATTTTCACAATCCTATCAGTCGAAGTCATGTGAAATGTTTGAGAAAATATTTGACAAGTTTAATTAACATGGCATCAGTTGTTTAAAGAGATCGCAACTCCGCATGTTATTCCTGTATTACAACACAACTGGCAAGTATATTTTCCTCTTTAGTATTACTATTTTCAACACAATGAAATATGTAATTAAAGTGATAAAAACTAAGCAGCAATAAACATTGACAATGAAATAAAATAATTTTATTTCCAAAAACATTTATTAAAGCTTTTAAAATTACATTATATACATATGAAGTATGTGGCAACAGCATGTGACCAGAGAAACAATACAATATTCCTACATACATATTACATAAATTTCGACTAATCTTAAAGTAGATTACACAATTCCACGCTGTGCCCCCAATTTTTTCTCACCGACATCTTTAGAAACATCCTCTGTTTCTCTTTTACTGCTGTCACTAACAGGAGTAGTTCCTCGGTCCATTTTTTTAGGTTTGGTCGCTGGAACAGGGTTGTGTTCATCCTTAAGTACCATCCTCAACAAAATAAGAAGGTCCTGAGAATCCAGCGTACATTCCTTCGTACCTAAAAGAAATTGAAATCTAAATTACTAACATTTTTCTAGTTAAATGTTGAGAACGAAGTTGAGAAGGTGAAAGTACAGAAGAATCCAAATTATTTTCTGGTAGCGCTCCCATAAAAAGGTTCAAAGCCTTGTCATTTTTTGGATGTGTATCTTATTTATAAAATGAGATTGTGCTTGATTGTTAGACTTTTCACTGCTCGAGGGGCAATTACAGGAAAGACGATAAAGAAAAATAAAAGGAAGACAGAGAGGACAGCTGTAAAGAAAAAGCTGATTTATGTTTTTTACAACAGAATCAGCTTTATTTTACAGAAAATCAATATATGAATTGAAAAACCGCAACAGTGTTGAAATGTAAGAGAAAAATGTGGCGGCTACCTAGAAATTAAAAATTGGCGTCTTTAAATTTTTGGAGAAGTCAGCCTCCTTTATCAGTAGAAAGAAGTTATGTCATGTATGTGTATATATACACACAATGTTAGGAACTTTAATTTGGTGGCAAAGTAATGTTGGATATATATACGAATACATGCCCGGCCAACACGCAGTTCAGATTTTCCATCCTGACAAAGGGGACTCAGGCCCACAAAATTAGGAATTATATTCCTCTGCCTGATTGGGTCAACTATTGATTTCAGAGTAAGTCAACTTCACTGCCTCTATTTCCTATCTAAATGTGTCATTTAATTTGACCGCCTCACATTTTGCTTAAGTGCTATCCAATGTGACTTTGTCTCTCCCTCTACTCTATACTATATCAGCCCAATTGCATATATATATATATATATATATATATATAATATTGGTAAAGCTATAAATTCAAAATAAAGTGAATTGTAAAAAATTAGACAAAAATGAATTCAACGTTCTTCAATAAAACTGTCATAGGTCACCAGATATATTGAAACTGCCAAACTGATTACTACACATATTTGCAGTCATTTTCAGATCACGACAATCATCATTATCACTATTATTTAGTGGCCCATCTAAAAGCAAGAGAAAATGAGTTGCCATAGAAAATATTGATGTATATGGGCAGAAAAGTGAAACAAACGTGTGACAAAGTAGAAACTACACAAGTAAACAGAGATCAGAAAGAGCTAAAATTGAGGCTTAGAAGAAGTGATAAAGAGAATGTACTACTTCAACAAAAGCAAAGGTAAAAATAAAACTAGGAACATAATTAATCGACATAATCTTGACCACACTTAATATAGTTTAAAAATCTAATGATCAAATACAGCAATATGCACATAGCAAGTTAGATAAATTCTTAGTCTTCACAACACGTTAAGTCAAGAAAAAAAACCTTTGCATTAGAAAGTTTGTAAGTATGTATGTATGTGACTGACAATCTTTCAGACAAACTGAGACCAACAATTTCACAACCACCAAGTCGAAAAGAAAAGTTGTAAATTTAAATGAAATTACGGCCCAAACAAAGACCAACAATAGTTTCAACAGATAACAGTTGATTAATTATCACAAATTAATGTATAAGTGATTTCTCTTTCTAAAAAATGTTGACACTTGTAATATATTTCATTGTACTTCAAGTAACCTTTAGTATATAATTTGGACAATTTCCATGTACAATCACACACTTATAAGCTCACACAGAAAGTACACACCTCAATGCTACAATGCTCTACGCATGCCAACTATTACCCAAATATGGCTCTTTTGATTTTTCCTAGAAGACCTGGTTCTTCTTGATTTGTTCGAATATTTTCACTTCCAGCCATTGGGCCATTATTCTTGGTTCCTGCACAAAGAGATTTCAAGTGATAATTCCTTAGATAAATGGTGCAGGAAATGCTGGTTACAATATTTGCTTTCATGTGTAAATTCACATTGAGGGCGAGTGAAAAAAGCTCAGGCGAAACAAGACAATCTCTGCCATGAATATGACATCTTTATGAAATGTAATAAATATTGTGGAACATTGTATTAAGTTATATATAAGGCATCATGATACGTTCAAGAAATTCACAGGCACCATGTGGCCTGACAATAGAGAACGAATGATACAATATTTTTAAGCCTCTGGCATACAGTGTGAACAATTTTGTAACATGAAATTATAGATTTGTGCCTATGACTTGGATGAAAGCAACTGAAATAAATATATTTCACAAATGACAAAATTTCAGACCACCATAAATTCACTCGGGGGAAAAAAGAGAAAGAAAGGAAAGCACACAATGGAAGATTTTTTTTAAAAAAAAAATGAAGAAAAAACTACTCAATATTTAACCAAACCAGCTTGTGGAAAATACAGTAAGCTCAGGTTGTTTTTGTGAAGACAGAATGAGAATCAACTCTAGTACAGAATTTTGTGACAATTGAATATGAATATACACTTGGAACATTAAATGTAACATAATTACCATCAGTTTTATTTGTAAATCCAAATATTGTTCCAGGCGTGTCTTCTTCCAATTCTGCATATGCCATAATAAGAGCTCTTTGTTTTTCGTTCAATTTCTTGGGTACTCCTACTTTAATATTAACATAATGATCCCCGTGTCCAAAAGTATTCATTTTCTTTAAACCTTTGCCAGAGAGTCTTATTTTTGTGTGGGAGGATGTTCCTGGTTCAACCTGAGATCATAAGAATTATACAGGTTATAATGACAGTAGCTTATTCTGAAAAATGAATAATCTACCTATTTAGAAAGAATACTGATTTTATTGCTTCAGATAAATTTTAGGAAGAAAAGGGTAATAGCACAAACCTGTATTGTATGATCTTCGTAAATTCCTTGAATACGGATAGAACCTCCCAGGACAGCTTGTGCTAAGGAAATGGTGGCTTCTGTGTGCAAATCTGAACCATCCCTTTGAAAGTACTCAGACTTCTGCACTCTGAATGTTATGAAAATCTCTTTACTTCCTACAGGCATTCTTACTGTCTGACCATGTTCTACACCTTCAATCACAAACAAGAACATCAATTAGTATAATTTAAATCAATTTCTGCAACAACATGAATTTAGTATCAAACTCAAAACAGTTTAACAAAACTATTTACATACACCTGAAAACAGTAAAAAAGAAAAGGAATTTAAATTTGAATTTAAAAGTGCCAGATGTTTAGTTTAAGTTCCTTTCTTTTGTAAGGTCATTATAACATTATCCCTTAAATTTGTAATGTGCAAAATAAAATATTTATTACTTTGCCTCTTCCTTTTAAGACTATATTTTATTGATTCCTGAGATTAAGTGTATCAATTATAATCATCACTCCACAAAGTTTTTGAGCTTCTAAAACTAGATGATGAAAAAATGGAGAGCTTATATTTCAGTTGTTAAGGTAGTTGCTCCACAGCCTGGTTTAAAGCAGTTCTTCATATTAGTGTAAATTCAGTATTTTTGTTCACAAAACTTTTGTTTACAATTTTACATTTACAAAATTAAATGCTAATGGAGACTATGACAAATGATAAGCACGACATTCCCAAATATAGTATACCTGCTGGGACTGGAACAGTGACTTTCTTCCTCTGAACAGTAGAACCTTTTCCTTCACACTCTGTACACGGAAACTTGATATGCATCCTTGTTCCATGGCAATAGCGGCACGTAGAGCGCATGACAAAGGGCCCTGAAATATTTTTTTTTTTTAAATTAGGTCAATTTTTTCAGAAAAATGTTATCTGCACCTGAAATATTAATGATCACAGCTGTTATACATCATATATGGAAACATCTCATAAACCAAGCAAAAATAAATATTTTATGAGCGTAGACTGTTTTATTTATTAGATGTTCCTTATAAGGAGCTCACAACTGGTGCAAGAGAACTTTTAGTTACTTCACAACATCGTGTAATCCAGAACTAAAGTTAAAAGAGCAATTCGTAATTAACTCCAAAAACATTTAGTAATTTTGACATTGTCAAAACTGAAATTCAATTTTTATAAATGATTTGAGTAAGTAAAGAAAGACGGCAAACAGCACAACGAGTCTTTAGTCAGCCAAGACCAATTTGAGATTATATTTTTCATATCTGGAACTATTATTACAGTTACGAAGGATAAAACAATTGCTTGCTTACATTTTACCATAGCCATTGCATCTTTAGCTGACCATACTATTAACACATTCCAAATTTACTTACTCATTATGACTAAATGAACATACATCACTTAAATGTTAAACATAACTGAACAGCTTAGGTGATGTATGATTTAAGTAGAATATTCTATAAGATTCAGTACTTCCTCATCTGCTGAAGAGTTAGAGAAAATTAAATTTTTTTAAACCATCTCAGATATTTAAAGCGAACAAGCACAAAGAAAAACTTGTATTTCTGGCAATTCAGTATTTTATCAAATGCCCTGTTCATGAACAGCTTGCTTACCTGTGCTTATTGTTTCCATGCCAGTGCCATTACAATATGTGCACTTAATAGCCTTTGTTCCAAGTTCAGCCCTTGAGCCTTGACACTTAGGACAAGTATCTACAACATTCACTAAAATTTCTTTGTTTACACCTCTAGCTGCCTGTGCAAAAGTTAGATCCATTGTTACCTAAAACATAAAATGAATTTGTTAATGAATATAAAGAGTTGGAATGTTTACTACCTAATATATATGACAGACTAAAATCAAATCAAGGTGTGACAATTCATATATAACCTGTTACATATTATATATAACCTAGGTATATTTTAGTCAGGAAAAGTGAGTTATGTTTAAAATATGGGCAATATGTTAGACATTTTAAATCTATTACACTGAAGTAGAAATTGTGTCACATAGATTCAACCTCCATTTAAAAAATTCTTGCTTTTCAAAAAGATACACATCGCTTCATTACATAACAGTATCGGTAAAAGAAAATAGTACCTTAAAATTAAAATTCCATGCCAAAGCATAACTAGATAAACTACACACTATGCTTCTGCAATCCCTGTAGTCCTCATCAGGCAAATCAAGAAATGCAAGAGCTGTAAGACGACACCACAGTGTTGCAGAAGTGTTTTGAGGTGTTTGTTTAGTACTTATTTTGGCCTGTTTGGCTACTTATTTGTCTTTACAGTACTTTATTTCAAACAAGTGACTCTGATACCTATTATCTGAAGATTTCACATTAACAGTTGCAGGCAAATAAATAAATGGATCAACATTTTCAGTTAACATAGTTCGAGACAATTGTAGGAATACGGAGAAGGTTAAAATTGAGAACACCAATTAAAATAAAACTCAAACAATGTAGCAGCACACCTCTTGAGCAGAGCCAAATCCAAATGCCGATTCAGCAAATTCTTCCCCAAAGTCAGATCTAAAAGCACCAGTCTTGAAGCCAGCTTCACCAAAAATTTTTCGAAACAATTCCTCAGGGTCAACAGAAGAATGAAATCGCCAATTCTGCTCAAATCCTTGAGGACCACTTCCTCCTCCCATACCCATATTCTCAGCTGTAGAGCCCCAGGTGTCATATTGCTTTCGTTTTTCTTCATCACTTAACACCTGAAAGAAAATGTTAGAATTATTTATCCACCACTTCAATAAAATCCACTAAAAACACAAGAACCCTCAATTAATGCAAATGTCAATTAGAAAAAAATGTAAGCACATATTACTCAGCCAAAACTATTTAAATTAATTTAAAGGGAGAATTAAATTTTCTTTTAACTCCAATTACAACTATAAAAAACACAGATCTGTTCACATTTGACAGATGAACGAATGTTTACATTTCTTCAACACAAAAACTACTTCTAATTGCGGAAATTACCTCATAAGCCTCAGAAACTTCGTGAAATTTCTTTCCTGCGTTAGGATCTCCTTTGTTTGTATCAGGGTGGTATTTTTTAGCTAGCTGGTAATAAGCCTTCTTTATATCTTTTGACGAAGCATTCCTTGCTACTCCCAATAAATCATAGTAATCTTTCTTCTTTTGTCCCAAGTAATTAGAAGTTGTTATGTTCCGATGAAGAGCTGGTTTGACTGTAGCTTCCAATTTCAACCAAACAGAAAATAAATTCAAGTTCTTACAAGTATTATGGACGTGTTAAACAACAAAATAATGTTAAGAATAAAATATAATATATATTGTTCTCAGTGCTTTAGATACTTAGTTTCTTTCAACCTGTACCTATATTGAAAAACTTTTTAAAATCTATTCACAAACATCAGAAGACATATCTTTAATCTATTAACGTGAAACAAGTGCCAATATTAAATTATATGTTTTTGAAAAATTCGGAGTGGCTACACGTTTATTAGACACTTTTACAGCTAGCACCGCCATCGACGTCAGGTGACTTATTACCACACGCGATTTTTTAAAAAAAAAAAACAATTCAATTTTGGCATAGGTATCATGTGAATAGTCACCTGAAGTCGATGATGGGTCCAGCTATCGAAACTTTGTTCCAAAGAATTTATAACCCGGGCTGTAACCCTAGAACTCTACATTGATGAGACGATATTTTAGCAGCATTTATTTTATATGTTGATGATAGTCGACAATTACAAAAATTACGTAACTTAAATTTCTTAGCGACGAATGTCACACTAAAAAAAGACTATTTTCCGGCGGCGGATTTCGTTAGTAAGACTTACAGTTGCGTACCGGTATCACGATGCACTTTAAGTTTCAAAATCTTAAACCCGAGACGTGTAATTATTAGGTTGTGACACAGCGTAATTGCTGCCGGTTACGGACTGGACTTGCAAGTGTTATAATAACCTAACAAAGATGGGTACTTACGTGATGTAAAATGTTTACGTCCACGTAAACTCAATGACACCAAAGCCGGGCTGTAAAATGTACCACAGCCCGCACAAGTGAGTAAGAAACGGAATTGTGAATTACTGCACTGCTGAAAACTAACCAAATTTGTACTCCGAATACAAACGAGGTGCAATAGTCCCCTCGTGGCAGCCATGTTCGAAGAGGGGCAAAGATGCTGCAAGGCTTTCATCATCCATACCAAAGAGATCGAACCCGTTTCCATAGACTTCGCTATTCAGGACGGAAACTTTTACTTACGTAATGATTTTACCCCCAACATTTCCGAAAATTAGATTAAGCGGCCCCTAGACGTTCAATATTGTTGTAATTATATTGCATAATAATTATTATTCTCTATAGATCATATTGAAAGACTGCACAATGTCTTGAGTCGATCAAAAAGAGGTTGATATTTATTGCTCATTATGAAAGTATTGTATCGTCTGTGGTCGTAATACTGTTTGAGTTCTGCCACTACAGTGAGGAGATGCGCATTAAACATTTTACAATTTACATTATGAGATGGCTGCGAATAAACAACTAAAACAGGAAGAAAGTAAAATTTATTTTAGAATGTATAGATGTATATAAGACTTTACCAGCTTTATGGAATATTAAAAGCAATGAATGTAGTAATAGAATTAAAAAAATTAACAATATATTAGCGTTTGCTTTGTAAATATAGAGAGAAGTATCCAGTTGTAGTTAAAAACATTAATTCGTTGCGGCGTATTCCTTGGGATCCTTGTTCCCTTTCGTCAGGTGCAAAGAAGAGATGTGACTAGTACAGTTGTGTCGCTCTAGGCTCTCACTCGCACCTGAGGAAAGGAACAAGGACCCCAAAAACGTTGTTGTGTGATATATATTGTAATAACCGGCTCAGAAGGACAGGAAGTCTGTTCATATTTTTATCAGAGTTGTTTACAAACTGAGACTGGGGATCCTTGAGTGGTTGGTACACATTAAAAATAATGTTAAAATGACAGATAAGTGTCCTTTTAGAGAGGAGGGAAGGACAGATAATTCGAGCAACTTTGCGGCTCTTAGGGCTAAATTGTGTGGCCCACGGAAACCCTGAAAGGCATCGTAACAGGTGGACGAGGCAATTATACTAAAAGGAGATGTTTATTGTAATTGATTAAGTGGCTCTCGGAGCGGGATAAATATAACAGATGGTGTTTATTTTGGCGAACAAGTAATTTCAAAACAACTGTGAAAACAAGGGAATAGCCGGGAGCCGCAATATAAATAAGAGAGCAGATAAAGGCAGAGTCAGTTATAGTGGAGTTATAGAGAGGAGACGGCTGGGGAGAGCGATGGTGCAGGTCCGCAGAGACGGGCGCAGGGCCAAGTTATGGGGGCCGAAACAATTTTATATGGAGTTACAGAGGAGAGATAGAGGAAGTCAAGTTGGAGTGTGGACTGGAGACGGACGCGTCAGCGGGGAGAGATCATCGGATGCTAGGCCAAGCTACGCAGGGCCGAGAGGAATCAGCTGGACATCAGTCGTCAACAGTTGGGAGGTACATCGTGGAGGTCTGTCTGCCAGCAGAGGTGTTTGATTTCATCGAGACGGTGACGTCGTCAAGAGTGTGAGCGCAACCTGGGGACTGTTAGCCTGTATGAAGTGAGTGTGTGGACCAGAGAGGGTGTAAGTTTAATTTTCTGAATTAATAATTGTAAATTGCTAATAAAGGGTAAAAGGTGTCAGATTTCGTTTCATTCGTTTCATTTTTTTCACTCGTTTCAATCAATCATTCGGTTTTCACTGATTGTAACTGTATTTGTTTAATTGTAACGTATTTTGTTCCTTTTCCTTATCAACCCAGTAAAGACCTTGAGGGTACCGAGTCCAATTATTTAAAATGTATTCTACGTAAATAAAATTGTTTTCATTTAAAAATTTCATCAGATTTGTGTAATTGTAAATTGTGTTTTAATAAATGATAATTGTTTAATTACTTTTTTTAGGGCAACAGGCTATATGAGGGTAATCCACTTTGGGCAACTCCCCTTTAATAGCATAGGAAGGGATTTGAAAGGGGGGATGCGGAAGAGTAGAGGAAGGTAACCAAGGGTTAACTATGGCCTCCGGGCTATAGTTTAAGGATCCTACCTGGCATTCGCCTAAATAAATGCAGGGAAAACCCTAGAAAAACCTGCATAAGGTAGGTCGGGCATTGGGTACTTGTCCCACGCCCTTCCGATAGCGGGAGAGGAGTTTGCTGTGGGGACGCAGCATTCCCTTCTCCGTGCCTCGACCAGTTTAGGAGGCAGCTGGCCGACTATTCCAATGGGAACAGCGAACAACTCTTACCGTATGCCCAAGGTCTGTGACCCAGGAACATACACCTCTCAAAACAAACCGAGGTGCCTCGGCATGTGGGAACCTTGGTTCAAAAAAAGCCCAGAGAGATGTGAAGGCATCCCCAAAGGTAGCCCCCGCCAGAGCTCTCTGGGAAGGTTCACCTGCGAGAGAATCCTCTCGCAGGCTTACTTTGGGTTGTTTGTTTAAATTGGTACCGTTATTTTTATTTGATGTATTACATAAAATGGCTGCCACAACGTGGGGGGCAAATTTCATTAATCAAAAATTTATAAGTGTTTATTACAATATATATTATCACCTTTCTTTTTGTCTGAATTGGCCTATCTTTCTTATTCATTATTTTCAATCAGATGTAATTTTTTTTATTATGGTATTCTGATGAAATGAAGTTTCTAACAGGTCGGGAAGAAACCACATACTTCACACAAAAAATGTGGGTAATATTTAAACAAATAATACCTCTAATTTTTTATAATGAGCTGGTTCACATATTCTTAATTCACCTGAGTGTATTATTTTCAGTTTTTGAAGCATTCCTTCATCAATCTGCACTTTTCTTTTCTTTTTAAAGCTGTAACTAAAGCAATTTCCACACACAGCTTGCTTCATTGTTTGACTCAACTAAATTATGGGGCAATATTTACAACGTGTGTCGTCCCAGCAATATATTCTGCGATGTTATTCACTGTAATATTGATCGTCCTAGGGTCACCTTCACGTACTTCACCTCTTTGGCGTCCACTTCAATGTTGCCAACGTGATACAGACGGGTCGGTGGCCTCCTGGTGCTATCCGTCAGTTTGTCTTACTTTATTCTTCATCAACTCTTATATGGTGCGCCTTTATTTATCGATTTGTTACCAAAATATTTTTTATAACTGTTGCCCAAAATTACTGCCTGGAAGCATGGGAATGTGGCTTGCCGCGTCGAGCAGCAGACACAAGACAATGGCGGCGGGGGTGGATTGGAAAATCCGCAAGTCCCGCAAGAAAGGTCATGGTCGGCCAAGGAAGGGGTAGACGACCGATAGGGTATGGCCCCTAAAATAGATGGAAGTGGGTCACGTGTGCACAAGGACCAACCAGGAGAGAGGGATTTTGAGGAGGCAGAGAGAGAGAAGTCTGCGAACACAGGGAGATGAATTTGGACCGTCGGTGAGAGTGGTCAGGGAGAGTTGATCCTGGAAGGTTTTGGTTTTGCACGTGGGTCTCCGGTCGTCTTCTGCGAATGCTGCGGAGAGAGAGAGTCGCCAACGGGAGTCGACCCTGTCCGAGCTGCAGACCTGGTAAGTCGCGTTCCATGCTTCCGGGTATCGCGTCGGTTTGCCGCGAGGAGAACCACGGTTAATCTTGAGAAAGGGAGGGGGTTACATGCATCCCTGGCAGGCTGGAGAGCTTTTCGTTTTATATAAATTCTCATAAAATGAATTCTTGTTTTTATTAACTAAATATTGTATTTCCCTTTCCTGCAAGAACAATTCTTGCAGATGGCGCCCAACAAACCGCATATCATTAGTTAATTTGACTTTAAGCTCACCACACTTATTTAACTGAAGTGCAGCGAAACACCAACCACTACGCCTAGGTTCAATTAGTTGATCCCGAACCCTCACGTTACCGACTTTCCTATTTCCTGTTCTTAATTCTTCCTTTATCGGTAGCCAGGTGAGCTAACGGAGGTATAGCTCGGTTGGTGAACGATCTATCTGGACTTCCCATTTCCAACTGCTGGAATGTTACATGTTCACAGTGGTGGAGTGTTACATGATGGCAGTTTGGGATGTTACATGGCGGCAGCGGCAGCGGTTGGAAGTATGTTACATTTGGTGTTATTTTGTTTTGAGTGTCTTTTTTTCCGTAATAAATTAATTTATGGGTAATATTTTTACGTCTGTTTATATTAAATAGATTATGATTGAGATTATTCGGCTATTCCATTTGTCCTGGAGTAGAAAAAGGTGAGAAATAAAAGGAATGAAAAGCCAAGAAACAAGAAAACCTGAAAGAAAGGAAGAGGCGTACCCAAGAAGATGACGAGAATGATAGTCTAGGAGATCAGAAAAAAATCTTAGAGATTTACTCCAAGCGAAGAAAACAAAGGAAACAAGAAAAACAGAAATAAAGGAAAAGGTAGGTCAAAGACATGACGAGAATTATTGTCTAGAAGATGACAAAAAATGTAGAAATATACTCCAAGCGAAGAAAACAAAGGAAACAAGAAAACAGAAAGAAAGGAAGAGGTAGGTCAAAGGTATGACAAGAATTATTGACTAGAAGATCAGAGGGGGAAAATGTATAAATATACTCCAAGCGAAGAAAACAAAGGAAACAAGAAAAAGAGAAAAAAAGGAAGAGGCAGGTCAAAGGGATGGCGAGAATGATTGACTAGAAGATCATAGGGGGAAAATGTATAAATATACTCCAAGCGAAGAAAACAAAGGAAACAAGGAAAATAGAAATAAAGGAAAAGGCAGGTCAAAGGGATGACGAGAATGATAGTCTAGAAGATCAGAGGGGAAAAAATGTAGAAATATACTCCAAGCGAAGAATACAAAGGAAACAAGAAAAACAGAAAGAAAGGAAGAGGTAGGTCAAAGGCATGGCGAGAATTATTGTCTATAAGATCAGAGGAAAAAAGACGTAGAAGTATACTCCAAGCGAAGAAAACAAAGGATACAAGAAAAACAGAAAGAAAGGAAGAGGCACGTGAAAGGCATGACGAGAATGATTGTCTAGAAGATGACAAAAACTAAGATGTTGAAATATACTCCAAGCGAAGAAAACAAAGGAAACAAGAAAAACAGAAAGACAGGAAGAGGCAGGTCAAAGAGATGACGAGAATGATAGTCGAGAAAAATCAGAAAAAAGACGTAGAGACTTACTCCAAAGAAAGAGAGAGGCAGAGTGCGAGAAACAAGTTGGGTTAAAGAGATGACTTGAAAAAATCGTCAGGAGGTATAGCTTAGTTGATGAACGACATAGCTGGACTTCCCATTCCCAACTGCTGGAATGTTACAGTCAATGCTGTGTGTGTGTGTGTTCCTTCTTGTTTCAGCGATTTCACATCCTGCTAAAATACGTATTAGATTTTCTGTGAAGGAAGCAAAGCGACAGGAAAACTGTATTTTAATTTCAGGATTACACTGAGAGAAGATAAAGTCTCTTCTTCCGTCGACGAAAACTTGACGATTTCCCCCCCCCCCCCCGATTTCTGTAGATTTAATATTTATCGTTGTGCAACAGATTCAATTCACTTGTGAAGGCTAAAACCTCTGGCTTCTTAGACCAAAACCAACCACAACTGCCACTCATCATAAAAAAAAAATATCCAGTTGTGTTTCACCGCACCAGTCTGAAAATAAATATAATTCAAATTATTAGCATGAGATTGGTAAATCGACTAAAAGCAAGCACACGTATGATACACCATTTGTCATTCTGATAAGCTGGGTCCAAAAAAAAATCGTATTATTCACGAACACGCGAAAAGATTTGTAATTAAATGAAAAGGGAACGGACTGAAGGGTAGTAGAAAACATTATTGGGTTTCCAACACGGTTACAGATTAAAAACGCGATGCTTGGTCGTCACATTCTGGGCGAAGTGTGTGTGTGGTTAAAAATCATAAATTATGTACGGCAGTAGAAGTTTAATACTGGACGAAGAGTGAATGAGAAAGCTGTCGAAACATATTGGTGAAGCATTGTACCTCTGGAGACAAATTAATTAAGCTTACTAGTTATAACCAAAGAGATAAACGAGAGTTTCATACAAAGACGTATATAAACAACATAGACTGGACAAGTCGCCGCCATGTTTGAAGCAAATTGTAAACTCAGCCGCCATGTTTTAAACTGTCAGAGTGGGCGTTCCCCATCGTCTGCTTGCCTTGAACTGTGTCGCACAAATGACCCTAAAACTAAATCTCTACAGACAATATATTTTAAGGTTTAAGTAAACATAACACATTTAAGGCATAGGAACATTTATTGGCCTTTAAATAATATCAGTTTTGTATACAATTGCCTTATGTTGCGTCCTCCTTTCATCCATTGCTTTTTCTTTACACATATGACGAATTCTGCAATTGAGGTAATGTTTTAATAAAACCTTTATTAAAATTGAGTAGCGAGTTTCCTCACTAAATTCGGCCGAAACTATTAAATGGTCGAATTCACAAAATAAAATTTGTTTGTGTCCCAAAATCCGGGAATACCCCCACACAGACAAGTATAATAGCGAATTCTTCTTTCCTATTTGTGTTTCGTTATTCCTCAATACTGGACAAGTGGCCGCCATATTTGAAGCAAATTGGAAACATTCAGCCGCCATGTTTGATAAGGGCTGGTGCGCGTTCCCCTGTAGTCTGCTAGCCTTTACTATGCCCTCAAACTAAATCTCTACAAACAACATATATTGTTTAAGGGTTAAGTAAATATAACACATTTAGGGCATTAACCTTTAAATAATATCAGTTGCCTAATATTGCGTCCTCGTTCCTCCATTGCTTTTTCTTTACACATATGACGAATTAATGTCTTAGTAAAACCTTTATTAAGATTGAGTAGTGAGTTTCCTCACCAAATTCGGCCGAATTATGTCCCAACATCCGGAATACTTGCACACACAATCGTAATAGCTGATTCTTCTTTCCCCTGAGTGTGTTTCATTACTCCTCAATACTTTGCCAGCAACGTCTTTAGACGGGTTCATTAACTTGTCTTTAAAGCCCTTTATTTTAATCAGTCCCGTTTTTCTTTGAGAGCGAGGAGCAAGGAGCAGCTCTAAACAACCTAAACACTTTAGTTTTTTGTACCACCATCCGTACAACACTTCCTGAAATATATTCTACCACTTTTTCTGAATATAATGTTAATCTCTCATATTCAGGGATGTAATCATGATCAAAATTGTGATCTGTACAAGATTTTAAATTATTTCTTTCAATGGGTACAACCAGTGTCTCCAAAATCCCTCCAGTACTATTGGATGGTTCTATGTGTGTGATCCAAGATTTCCTACATGCTGCTCTAAGCTGTATTTCCCCCACATCTTCGTATGCAAGAAAAGAAGAGTTCTAAATGGTCCTGGCTCATTCTCCTACTTAATATAAATTTGAGAACTGGAGAATCGTTCCACACACACTTCTCTGCCAGTTGCCTCAAACTGAGAAGATCTAAAACAATCCCACACACACACGTCCATCTTCCTCCCTGACTAAACTCCCATCGTACAGCTTTAATACTGTATATATCTTTCTATTGTGTTGCATATTGTAACTCTATTGCCTCTAAACACAAGAGTTTTTGTACCCTTGTTCATAACATTGCACGAATTCAACAAATCAAATGCTTTATCTACCATTTTTATGAACTTTACCGTGCCCTCACAATTTACAAATTCAGACAAACCCAAGTCTCTACAAAAACTCATGGCATCTGCTACAGAATTGCTTCGTGTCTACCTCCATTTGCTGTGCCTCGTACTGAATGTGTAGCCTGGTCATGCTATTTGCAACATGTAACCGCTCCTAGCCTAGAGCGACACAACAGCACCTCCAAAGCTTGTCAAATGACGAGTGCAGTTTTGTCGCTCTAGGCTCTTCTTAGCACCTGAAGAAAGGACAAGGATTCCAGAAACGTTGTGCAGTATTTATATTATCACTTATTTTGTCTGTATTTGGCTATCTTTCTTATTATTATGCTGATACTTACTTAAAATACGATACTTCCTGTGTTTTCGAACTACGATTATTACAATTGTAGGCTGAACACACGCTTGGCATGTTTTATAATAACAAACCATTTATTTTAACACAAAAACTTCAAAACTTTCACCAACAACAGCGTAAACACAACTAAGAATTTCGGTGAAGTGGACCTACTAAAAAATGGCGGCCAGTGTTGTTTGTTGCTGCCACCCAGAGCGCTGTAATGCTGATATAAGCCACTCTAGTATGTTTATATATCTCTTTGGTTTCATATATTATATACATCGCTATAAATCATATGTATGTAATAAACATACTATCTATTTTCACTTTTAGAATTAATAATAGCACATAACGAGAGTCTAGTTGTTTCGGACAATGATTTGCGACATTTGTTCTTGATAGAATCAAGACTGACGAATTGTAATCGTTGAGTCAGAGAAATTAAACGTCACTTGTCTTTTTAATTTGTGTGTGTACAAATTTGGCCCATTATAATATTTACGCTTTAGTGTTAGTCGTAAGTAAACCAAACACGGTCTTTCATATATATATTTTAGTTATTGTTCGCACCTTCCACAATCTATCGGAATTCTGCCACAGTTTTCCTCGATGACTTGGTAGTTGAAGTCTTCAGGTTATCCAAGTAAATAGTCATCATTTTCTATAAACTTGTTTTCGGCTGTTTCGTATAGGGACAGAAGAGGGGGCGCAGGAATTGTTCTCCTGGTTACTTTACTGTCAAATACACAGAAAAGTAGATTCAAAATAAAGCAATTATATTAACCGTATTCACTAAATAACAATGAAAATACAGCAGTTTGTTTAAAAGTTTCAACTAAAGTGTCGGCTAAGTTCGCGATTATTTAGCGGATATTTATATATTTTTTACCATTTGTAGGTTATAGTGAACTTTACCAGTATTTTAAATAATGAGTTAGTTCAAATTTTAATTACAGCGAATTCTCTCTGTTTCATTATAATACCAAGATAATATTTTTTTTTAAAAAAAATTTACATCCAAGTTATGCATAATTCAATTATATTATTGTATACCTTACATGACCGAGAAGAGTAATTGGTACTTTTGTGAAAAACATTGTTATGTGTATTTTTATTATGCTATTAATTCAGACTTTTATAACTAAGATATATATATTCTAATAACTAATTTTTCTTACTCCTCATCGTAATCTTTAGTTGTACACATTTATTGTCTCTGTTGTGTCCTTATTATCAGAACATTTCTTTTCACAAGTGTACTAGTAACCGAAATTAAAACTTGCTTAGTTAGTGCTGCTAAGATTAAGTAACCATGGCTTCTTTTCACCTTTACTGAGGTTCCTAAATAATTTTGAAAATTTTCAGATTGCACATTAACTGAAACTCTTGAATGATTGAAGAAATATGGTATTATAAAGAATACATCCAAATTACATGACTAGGTAAGTTTGATACACTGTCGTTAAGGAGGTGTATTTTATAATTACTTATGATATATTCAGTCATTTTAAACGTTTGTTTTCTTCTAATTTAAGAGAGGGAAGGAGTATGTAAGATTTACACTGATATATTGCTTCTTTTTGGTGGATTTCAGATGTTTATTTTATATAAATTGAATTTTAGTATTCAGAAATTTGCTATGTAGAAAATTAGTTATAAAGTTTGACCTAGTTGCCATTCACTGGACACTATTGTGTAGATTCATTATTGCAAAGAATTGCAATTACTTTTTTTGGAGGATAAGAAACTTTATCTTTGCCGTGCATAATACCTTAAATCCTTTTTTTAAAATCATTTTTTCCACATTGACTGTAGAAAATGATTCTTGCTCTTGCTAATTCATATTCTGTAATAAACGGGTGTATTCACATGGTATAATACCACATATTTGAAACTTTTAAATTTTTTTATTCAGAGCCATGATTACTGTTAACATCTTTGTCCTGTAAAGTGAAAAATGCATTCTGTTAAGCATAAATAGTTCAAATTTTACCCATCATTGTTAGTTAATTTTCATATAACATAATCAATGTAGTGAATTATATTTTGGACCTAGTGGGATGATTTTCCATCTAATAAACTGTTTGGTAGCAGATACATTTAAATGTAACGTATAATTTTGAACCTGAAGATCTTAAACTATGTTAATTTCCATTCACTGCTGAACTTTCTTTGAAGTTGTAGGGGAATAAAGGTCTTCCTTTAATTGATTTGCCATAATGGAACTCCACTTTATAGTAATTTTAATTAATTAACACAATGAAGTTATTGGCATATTAAATCACCTACATGTTTAAAATTGTATTTTATTGTCAATATCATTTCGAAAATTTCTATTCAAAGTTGATATTTGCCTTTTTTTTATATACTTTTTGATAATATTCAGTAAAATATTGTTTCTATAAATGTTTGGTAAGCACAGTTTTGTCAATTTCTATTGCAGGAGAAATGGCATCATCTGTAATAAACACTCAGTATTTAGAAACTCTTGTATGTTCTTTGAACACCAATCACAATGAGATAAGTGATAGTGACCTTGTAACGATTCTACTGTATTCGCTAATGGTGGAGTCAGAATTTCAACCCTGTGCTTCACATATTACTGAAGATGGTATTTATATGTTACCATCTGATTGGAAGGACTCTGAAAACAGTTTGTATAGATTTTTGGTCGTTCTTGGACATTTGAAGGAGTATACTTGCAGGCTCGTTTGTTTCTTAGTAGGTGATGTTTTAGAATGCAATTTAATTGTATCTAACATTCCAGAAGCATTGTATTCGTGCACATTATATTGTTCGAAGGTTATGCAAAATGTTGCCAGCGACTCCTTTGTTTCAAGGTTTCAAAATTTGTTGCAGCTATCACAGGAGCTGATAGACAAACTAATATACCCTGTTAAGACATTGATTTTAAATGCACAAGGCATGTTAAACCCTTCTCTTTTAGGAGTGCCTGATGCTGTAAAGCTCAAAATAATTAGATATTTAAACCAACGAGATATTCGTAATCTGTGTAAAAGTTGCGAATACTTTAACATGCTAATTTCCGATGCAGGTTTGCGTCATTCAGTGGATGACATAAATGATAAATACATGTGCTATAATGCCAAAAAGGCAGACAAAGTGTATGGGAGGATGATGTACATGAAACCTCGTAGACCAGGAAGGAGACTAAGAATAAAAGAACCATTGTGTATGTGTCTCTCTACATTTTCCCCTGAACTTTTGAGATACTAAATTCTGTATATTTTTCTTAGAAATTATATTTGTAACAAAATTGTAAAGCTATTGAAACATGTTAAAGTTATGTGTGTGATATTTATGCTATGTATATTTTAATTTTGTATTATTATTTTTTTACTTTCAATGCAAATTAGTATAGAAGAACTTGAAAAATGTACATAACATGCATTGGAATTGTGTAGAAAGATTGAAGAAAATCTAAATGTATACCAAACAAAAGATAAAGCACGTAATAAAAAAATAATTACATACAGAGAGATTACGTTTTCTTTAGTGGTCATTTTTATCAAATTGTTGAGTGGGGATCTACTTGAATAGCATGTCGTGAAAATAAAAGGAAACAAACCATTTGCTTATAATTTTGTTCCACTGAGTACAATCAATTTTTAATGGCTAAAATGAAGTCTACACACCTGATAGTGCATCAAATTTATACTAACAATAAGATAAAATAGTGGAATAACAGACAAAATGAAGTGGTGATATATCACAATGTTTCCTATCGTCAGGTGTTTAAAAAACACGAGCTGTGAGTGACACAAGTGCGCAATACTTAATCACCTGACGATAGGAACAAATTTTCCAGAAATATTGTGTGGTATTTATATCATTACTTCATTTTGTCTGTCATTTGGCTATTTTATCTTTTTATATTTTAAAACAGACTTATTATATTTTCATTTCAATTTTGTACTCTGTAGAAAAAACACGAGGTTAACAAGACATTTTTTCTTATTCATTTACGGTCTGTTAAGGTCATTCTGTAGTTGTTGATGGTGCTTCATTTGAATGGTAATAGTTTCTAAGTAATAATGTATTTTTGGGATTATGTTGCCCGGACATGCCATCCTGTGATGATACAATATCTTTATTTTTCCACATAACATCTCATAATATTGATTAAAATGTAGTTATGCAAGTTTATTGCATGTATTCCATAAATTCAAGTTGAGCTACAGTCACATGATAAAAGTATTATTTTCATCAAGGAGTCTTCTAATAATAATTAGATGTTGAATAGTTCATAATTTTATTTTTCTTCAGTTTAAATATAGAAATTTCTTGTCAAGAGTATTGCTTTGGAGTAATTTGGAAAGTTGTATTTTACATCTCGAAGTCACTACAGCTGTTAAACTTGCATATACTGTATATAAATGTTAAAGTGTAAACATGTGAAAAATGCTATTGTAACTGGGAGAAAACTTAAATAAAAATACTTTTCTGTATCACAGTACAATATTTTTCTGAAACACCAGTGTCTTCCTAAATACTAGCTTCCAAATAAAAAGGAAAATCAAAGAAGATTCTGTATTTAAGACAGAATGTGGTGGGCTTTCTTACAATTTTTGGATTTAAATGATAAATTTTAATATTACAAGATTTGTTGGGCGCCACCTGCAAAGAAAATTATTCAGTTAAATAGAAAAAAACAAGAATTTATTATAAACAAAGCCGAAATATCTGCCCACACTTTATCAATAAAGAAAGATTGCCAGCCTGCCCAGGGATGCATACACCTCCTTTCCCAAGATTAACTGTGGTTTATTTATAACAAACAAGAGCGCTACCTGGAAACATAGACTGCGGCTTACCAATTCTGAAGCTCGGACAGGGGTCGTCTATCGTTGGTAACTGTGGCTGCAGCAGCAGATGGCCGAGACAAAATGTGCACACCCGAATTGCACAAGTCCGCTATAATTGCTGGAGACTCCCCCTCCTCCGCTGATGGTCACCGCTGTCCTTATCGGACCCCAAAAATCAATATGTCCTGATTAGTCCTCATTGACATTGACATGTGACTCTAATTTAGGACCATACCTTCTCAGCCATCAACCCCTTTCTTGACCGACCATGACCTTGTTTGCGGGACCCGTGGATTTCCCTAATTTGTCCTGCAATTGTCCTCTGTCAGCTACTCGGCACTGGCAAGCCATGCTTCCAGGCAGAAATTTAGACAAAATTAAAAAAAATTACTTGATGTTCAAGTTGAATGCGAGAAGCGCACCATAAAAACATTTTGTATTTTGCACAGTAAGGAACAACTAAGATTTATTCATATTTCTATCTAGCCCAAAATTTCAAGCTTATTGGATGTAGTCTTAAATCTCTTTAAAAATTGAGATTACCACTCCTCCAATCCTAAAACGTTGAAAAGTACCAAAAACTGATGCCATTTCCTGTGTTCCCTACTAATACTACAATTTTACTGAGAAGTAGTAATAAGGAAGGCAGCCAGATTCAGACAAAAGAAGTGATAATATAAATACCACACGACGTTTCTGGAAGACTTGTTTTGGAAGAAATCCCTTATTTCTCTTATTATCTCTTAAGGCACTTTGTAACTTTCCTTTGTGTAAAATATACAGGAGTATATATTTTATAGCTTATCTACGAGTTTGTTTATACCTACTAACAATTTTGCAATTTGTAACAACAAACTTTATTTTTCTTAACAATCAGATATGAGCTGAAGAGTTGAAATTCGGAGCTTTACTTTTTTTTTTTCAATAATGTCCGTCATCTTCACTTCATATGTGTGTGCGTGTTTGGTTATTTTGAGAGTTTATTTCTTAAACATGTGGCTATATTTTTATGAAAGAAGTTTGTTTTTTTTTTACACAAAAAGGAGAAAATGTTGCACAATTTTTCTTTTGAATATTGAAATTGAAGTGTGCATGGCACAAGGTAGTCAAAGATGGTATCTTGTATGGCATCGGAGGATTAACTGACCACTTAATTTACCAAGTGAATATAAAGGAAAATAAGGTGAAGGGAACAATCGTAAGATATGAAATATATGTTTTCAGAGGAGAAAAAAAGCTCATGTCATGAAAATTTTTTAAGTAAGTGATCAGTATAGAAAAATCTCAACTGGACCGGGGATCGAAATCTGGGTCTCCCAATTGGTACACGGGTGCTCAAACCACTGAGCCACCCGAGTTGACTCCAGGCCTGGCATGAGATTTCTGCATCCATTATTCTATAGCCAGAGCCCAGTTTCACCTACAATTCATCATATCACAACATTGAGAAAATAGTATGGGAGACG
This sequence comes from Zhengitettix transpicula, assembly GCA_037074705.1. Classification (NCBI taxonomy): domain Eukaryota; kingdom Metazoa; phylum Arthropoda; class Insecta; order Orthoptera; family Tetrigidae; genus Zhengitettix; species Zhengitettix transpicula. Next base: position 244,408,890 of record CM073590.1, on the reverse strand, counting down.
TGGTCATAGTATGTGATCATAGTACAATTTGTTGAATATATTGAATTAAATTAGGTATATCCACAGCAGTATAAGTGTACCAAGGGACTAATAGAAGCAGCAAAGAAAGAGTCATGCATTTTGAAAATAAGTAGCAGTAGTAAGGAACCAAACTACTGTGATTGATTGTCGATTCATAGGGGAAAATGGTAAATACTTGGAAAACTTAAATTATGGATGTAGTAAGTACAAAAGGTTAACCAAGAAAAAAAAGAGTCCATTTGAATGTAATTGGGCTGTTATATTTTAATTGTTAATAATTAAAAAAAAACATTAACAGCCGCCAAACAGTTTTATTTATTTTAACAAGAGCATTCGACAACTGTCCCTATAAATCTGTAAAATACAATAAAATTATAGCATTTTATGTAGAGTTCACTAACGGAAAAATAAAACTGTTTGGATGCTGGTTAATTGTTTTGATTTAATTACCAATAAGACAACAATTTAGTTATTCATCAAACCAAATATGACTGATCACACACACACAAGAAAAAAGTTGTAATTTGATTAATACGGTACGCATATAACATACTTTAAAAAATGGAATCTTTTATACAACAAGAGACAAATTCATGACGTACATCTTACTCCTTAATTCTAGTTTCCTTATAGTAATGATCTGTATTTGGTAGGTAAAGTAAACTGTTCTTATAAATCAGTATTCATTGTATCGTTGAGAAATAAAATGGTCAGGAATTATGAGATGCAGAGTGCAAAAGGTAAGGAGAAGAGAAGAATCATTATCTTAGAAAAGGCTGGTGTTTGAAGATTATGTTAATTACTGTAAGTAACTTGGAGAACAAATAATAAGGGATTTAATAGGGCAATGGACGGTTTTAATGAGAAGTTATATGATATAATTATTGTAACAAATGCATACTTACATTATGATTATCCACACATTTTGGAGTAACACACAAAACAGTGTTAATAAACAAATAAGTGACGTTGATAAAACTTTAAAAGAGATTAGCATATATTGAAATAAATAAATTGCACCAAAAAATTAGAGAAACTAAAATACAATAAGAATGAAAACAAAGTAATTTTCAGGAACGTTAATATCGCTTGTACCTCCAGCTGGGTAGTGCAGCCGGTGTGAGCACGTGGCTGATGTGGTGTGTGTGTGTTGGGATGTACATGACGGTGGCCTAGAGTTATAAAGCTTCTGTTATAATTGACAATAAACATTTTCAAAAATTTGAGGACTGTTCATTAGGAATTTTTACCTTGATCATATGATTGAGAGGAATAATAACAAGACGTAACATGTGAAATAGAAATTAACAACCCATATAACACAAAAAGCAGAATTTTGAACAATTTGTATACATTTTGATCAACTGTTGTCGTCAAATTATATTGTTCAAAATTTCTTGCCAATCTATATTCACAATGATGACAACAGTTGATCGAAATGTCTACAAATTTTTCAAATGATATTGTTCAAAATTAATAACTAGATGAAATAGCCTTTTGTATTTATAACATAATTGAATTTGACGAATACAAAATATAGCCAATACAGACAAAAAAAGTGATAATATAAATACCCCACACCATTTCTGGGATCCTTGTCCGTTTCGTCAGGTGCTAAGAAGAGCCTAGAGAAACACAACTGACGAGTGCAGTTGTGTCGCTCTAAGTTCTTCTTAGCACGTGATGAAAGGGACAAAGATCCCAGAAACGTGTGGTATTAAAATTACCTTTTTGTCTGTATTGGCTATCTTTCGTATTCATCAAGTTCAATCAGACGTAATTTTTTTCATTTTATCATTGAATTTGTCTGTAATTGGCTATTTCATCTAATTATTATATTTTATACCGACATATTATATTGGTAATTACTTTCTTGAGTTACTGTCTTACGTTACTTATGTTTCTATTATCTAAAACAGGACTCAACTTTTATGTATAAAAAACTGTGACTTTCTCGGTGATATGAATTCTTAATCTCATTGAAAATTCTCATGAAAGAGAGAAAGGGAAACCATCTTATATGCTATGCGATTGATAAAACACTCACTCACTCAATCAGTGAACTTAAGTGAAATTATTAAATTTGTGCCATCCACGGGCAAGATAAACTTTTACAGCATTTATTTATTCTACTAGGTCAACAAAAGAAAAAGTAATGACCCTAAAATTGAACCCTGGAGCAACCACATGTAATTACCACCTAATATGACAAACTAAACTTTACCATCACTATTTTTTTTATGAATATCTTCCATTTATATATTTTTAGTAAAATGTTAAAAGTAATAATGCATTTACTATTGTTATTAAAAGTCCTGCCTACCGGCAAGTCCTTGGACTTGATCGGTAAATTTCCTACACACCTTGCCCTTTCCTTAGCATCTTCCTTCATCACCCATCTTCTTTATTTCTTCAAGTTGCCTAGCAGCTTCATTATTCTTCTTCTTCCATGACCTGGTTTTCCATCAGTGTCTCTGCGGAGTGGTAAAAAAATTTTCATCAGGATGTGTCCAGGCCAGTTCGTCTTTCTCTTTAAAAACTAATAAAGATGGATATCTTCTCATTTACCCTTCTTAGAACCTCTTCATTTTTTTACTATATCTGACCACTTTATTTTTTCAATTCTGTTTAAAAATCACATTTCAAAACTTACCTGGTGTTTCTTCTTCTTTCTTAATGTTCATGTTTATGATCCATACAAAGCCCTGCTCTTCTTCTTCACAAACAATAACGGTTCATCTGTATATTTTATTGTGCTACTTGAACCTTATAATCTGAAATCTCCAATTCCTCCCAAAGCTTCTTCGGTTAACTATTCACCATATACATTGAACAGTAGGGGTTACATACTCCTCTTTCTATCTCCATGTTGTGGTCTCTCTGTGTTCCAGGTGTACCTTACCCTTTGTCATAGATACAAATTCCTTAATAAGTTTTCTATCCTTCCAATTAAGTACAATTTCCTTGAATATTTCCAGCAACATTTTCCAATTTTCCTGGTCATTGGCTGATTATTTTAATAATTCCTTAGATAATAGAGGGAGTTGAGAAATTTGTTAATAATTTAATATGTCACATTGTTTGCCTTTCTTGAACAATTACCATAGATTTTCAGTTTATTGACTGTGGAAACATACCAGAGGAGAAAGATGTGTTGAAGAGAGTTAACTATTTCTTTGGAACAGTACTTCACAATTTTGCTTTTTAGTTTGTTTATTAATTTATACGTTTTATATTCCAGGTGGTTTATTGGGAGAAGGAGGACGTAATGCTGTGAGTGGATTGTAAATATCTCAAAATGACAGAATTTCTCGCTGATAATAACCCTTGTGGGCAAGTGTTGCTCCGGCTAGTTTCTCGGGGGAATGCCATCATAGCTGAAATTTTACGGCTGAAGGATTATATTCCTCCGATTTTTAAGTAAGTATTTCCCTGAAAGCAGAGAATGAAGTGGCTACTTTCAGGCTGGCGGTCCCAAACACAAAACCAATGCTCAAAATAAAACTTCAAATATCTAATGATTCTGAATTATTTCTGTTAAATAAAAATGAAGAAGATATCCCTGCCATTATTCGTCAATAAATGTTAATACTATAAAGGAGTTGAAACAATTGCAAACAAAGTGAAATTAGTACATGCTGTAAATATTTTCATTGATGATTTGATATACTGGTTGCTTGTTGCAAAAGGGAACAGTACAATAATTTAATATACCAATGCAGAAGAATACCAGACAATATTTTATATATTTACAACAACGTTTCGGTACGTGTTTGTACCTTCATCAGGTCTTTCCTAAATATGCTAAATGTTAAAACCTATTTTCAGATCCTATTGAAAAAACACAAACTTCAGAAGATTTTCCGAGGCACTTATTAACAAACTACACAAAAACACGTACTGAAGCATTGTCGTAAATAAATAAAATATTGTCTGGTATTGGTCAAAAACTGTATTATTTATTAAATATAAACAGATGTAAAAATACAGTATTTAAAATATTGTTTTATATATTAAAACAAACATTTTTCTCTTTTTCAGGTTAGAAAATAAACAAGACCAACAAAAGTATGGCGAAATAATTACAAACTTCAGCTACTTTAAGTCATCTGAAATATTTGATCAGAAAATTGACAATAATGAAGTGAGTTATTTGTATTAGTATATAGTGTCGTCAGTTTTTATTCTTTTGAATTTGTGCACGGTCTTCATATTGAAATCCTAGCTTTCACCAAAAACAACTAAGTAACAAACATTTATGCAAACAATTTATAATATAAATAAACAGAATTAATATTAATATCATTATTATTAACCTTATCATCCTGAGAATGAAACCAGCCATTCCAATCCTACTCATGAAACTGTGTTTTTGTTTCTGAGACGAGGAATTAAGATAGAAATAAGAAAGATTTGGATTGCAGAGAAATTATTTGAGGCATTATTTCCTTCTTCCAGCTGTTATTTTGTATACTCGCTTTATTTGGATATTGGCTTCACATGTTGCTTTAAATTTGAGGTAGAGGTGACCATCAACCTGGCAATATAGCAACTAGAAATATTGTCTATACTTTTCAATGAATTATTTTTAACAATTGTTTTGATTGACTTACCTTTAACTCATTTATTAAAAAATGATTTCAGCAACTGCAAGATCTGGATGAAGAATTTAGGGAAAATCATTTGGAAATCTTGACCAGATTCTACTTGGCATTTGAGAGCATTCACAAGTACGTAACTGATTTGAATCATTTCCTAGATGAACTTGAAGATGGAATGTTCATCCAGCAGACTCTTGAAGGCATTCTTTTAGATGAGGAAGGTCGGCAGCTGTTGGTGAGTGCACAGACTTCATTTACGTAACGTCCCCACATCAGATTAACTTTAATTTAATTGATAATTTTAATGAAATTATTAATTTGCTGTGATCCCATTTGAAATAACACTCAAAGAAAATAATGGTTTTTAGCTATGTTTAAACATGAAATTGGAGAGTTAAGAAAGATGTTTTTACCTATTGGATCAGTTTTATGAATAAAAAAAAATATTTTCACACAAACATCACTTCAAAATGTTCAATTTTAATCACTGATTGTGTCTGAAATGAAATGCCAGAATGTTCCTAATAAATTATTATTCTCTTATATTAACATGATATATTTTAAAAAAACTAGTCTTACGTCTACGTGTATTTCGTAATTTCTATTAAAATATTAAATTACGGCATATAAATTGAACAATATGTGTAATTTAAAATTTTTGCTTATTGAAACACTCCCAAATATTTTCTGAAGATGCCCAAATCCAAGTAGATGACCAGGAAATAGAGTAATTTCAGTAATTGAAATATGTACTTTACTTTTAATGGTTCCATTCATAATGCAATTAAGTTAATCATGCTGATAATACTGAATAAATATTCTTCACTATTTTTTTTGTAGTGTGAATCCCTTTTTCTGTATGGAGTAATGCTACTAGTAGTTGACCTCCACATTGAAGGGTTGGTGAGGGAAAGAATGCTTGTGTCGTACTACCGGTACAGTGCAAAGAGATCTAACATCGAGAGTAACATAGACGATGTCTGCAAGCTTCTTAGATCTACTGGCTTCAGTAACTCCCCAACTGCCAAGAGGGTTCTCAACTATCCAGAAGAATATTTCAAGTAAGTGTAACATCACATCGAAGTTAGATCAAGTTTCCTCAATTAGTTCCCAAAATAGGTGTTTACAGCACCCTAAGTGGACAACACTCCCGCCTAACCTCGCCGCATCTACCCCAGTCTAGCCTCACCCATGCACCCTTCCCCACTCCAACCCTATGGAGGCCTATAAAAGGCCGAATCCGGGGTGTTCTCAGCTCAGCTTTCGGGAAAACTTCTAGGGCAATATGACTTCTTGCTTTTCTTACGCTTTGAACCACCTTTCCAAGACTCATCTAGGGTGCTAGGTCATCTGTTCTCCTAAAGGTTGCATCTAGAGTGCTAGGTCGTCTGTTCTCCTAAAGGTTGCATCTAGAGTGCTAGGTCGTCTGTTCTCCTAAAGGTTGCATCTAGAGTGCTAGGTCGCCTTCCTTTGAAACTCGTGTGACTAGGCTACTATGCAGTGCAGATTCTCTCATCGTTTCAGCCCTGTCCTCATCTCCAAAACTCAACTTTACTTGTAACATATATGAATTGTGTTTTTTTCTGTGAATAAATCTGTTTTCAAACAGCAAAATTCTAGTTTATTTCCTTAGTGGAGTACTCAACCCATACCTCCATGCTTCATAAGGAATTTTGTTCATTAACTTCTTTCAGCCCTTAATTCTTATAAAGATGTTTAATAATTGGTTATTCTACATTTATTTAATTATTGTGATGTAGGTGACTGTTACCAGATATATGTAACATGAAATTAAGTGTCATTAATTGGTTAGAATGAAAATTAATACACAAACTAATTACTGGGAAAGAGAGAGTGAGAATTTGTGGACCTACCTTAAATTGAGAGTTAGTGTCGCTGTGTCAGACAGGAAGGAGTATTTAACCAGTAGAGACACAGTGTCCACCACCCCTCTATCACTATCAAATGAATAGTTTCTCTCCCTTTTCCACACTTATATGTACAATCTCTATTTGTTTTTATTATATATTGGTTCATTAACAAAGATTTTTTTTTAAAATATTTTCTTAAGGAAAATGTGGGTTTGTAATAAAAATTTCATTTGTCACAAGAGAAAGTTTTTCTTATTTAGGCAACCAGCAGAAAATGCTTCAAACTAAAGTTTAGAAGACAAACTATTCAGGGATAACAGAAAAGGTGGGTTGGGGTAAATTTAACATTTAAATGCCCTATAGAAAATCTGACCACAAGATAGGATAAGTCGGTGGTCTCTAAGAATAAATACATAAACTGCACTGTAGATTTATAAATAATAATACAAATAGATAGATATTAATAGATGTTAGTAGATATTGATTGCTGTAGATTTCTTTGCACAATTTATCAAAAATGGAGAAATTAATTATTTACAGTTTTGGGGAAAATAATTTCTGTTTTATTGCCCTTTTCATCGTACAATATAATGCTGTCAGGAAAGATGATTGAGGTGATTTTGTCAATATTTTACCCTGCCATATGAAATATACTCTTTCAAATCTTTTATGAGCCCAGAAACAGTTATTACTGCCTTGCTTTAACACAAAAAACCATCAATATCCATAATTAATTTATTAATTTATTTATTCATGTCATTACCAAATGTTAGGTAAATAAACATAGTATTTAGAAATTATGAGCTATTGAGATTTTTTCTTAATATATACTGATTAACTTAACATCATACTTGAAATTCTACAGACGATTCCCTGTTAACGCAATGTTTGTGGACATGGTTCTGGGACGCTTACGATCTGACGACATCTACAACCAAATTGCTGCCTACCCCTTTCCTGAGCATCGAAGCACCGCCCTCGGTACACAAGCTGCCATGCTGTACGTCTGCTTGTTCTTTGACACCAGTATTCTGCATAACCAGACAGCAAGGATGAGAGAGATTGTTGACAGATATTTTCCTGATAATTGGGTAATTCATAATTCCACTACAAGATATAGTTTTTAAAAGTATAACATAAAGCAAGGTTGATTTAGCAGTACGAATTTTGTGAAATGTCGGTTAAATCTGTAGAATGAGTTACAATTAGGGGAAAAAACGTAGATTGTGCTTTAAGTGGTATTTAATATTTTGGCTCACGAGAACTCTTTGGCCTTCATCCTCCAAACTATGATGCAAAATATTCTACGTCATGATTATTTAATATGTTTATAGTTTTGTTGACTTAACCAGGAAAAGGCTACATTCAAAATGAATCATTAATATCATTAAAAAAATTATTTCTTAAATTTTCTATCCCAGTTGGCAGTGAGACCTGTTCTAACCTTGTATATAATAAAAACCTACTACAGTAATCATGCATAATAATTTTTATTTATTACGTACCTAATATATAAATACAGCACTTTCAGAAAGGCCCATACATCTTTCTTTCCATGACATCAATTTACTGCTTGGAAATTCAAACCTGTTTCAACTGTACTGGTGGCAATACCTAAATCAATTCGATGAAAATTGTGGCACATAAAACATTCCATATTACAAAGATTGAAGCCTTTCCCGGTGTAGTTGTTCAATATATTGTTCTCGGAGTTCAACCGGGTTTTGAATAATTATATTAGAACGCAACGTTTCGACTTTTAGTCGTCAAAACGTTGCGTTCTAATATAATTATGCAAAACCCGGCTGAACTCTGAGAACAATATATTGAATTCCATATTACACTTACTAAGTGGCAAAATTATTATGTTTCACCTAATAATTATGCAGATAAAAAAGTTTATAAATTATTTATTGAATAGCCCTTGTATATGATGTTAATGAAGGAAAGTATTGATTGTCATAATATACTTAAATGATCTGTCTGTTTGAAATTTATTGACATGTTTGCATCTTATTGTAGGTCATCAGTATTTATATGGGTATCACAGTAAATTTAGTGTACTCCTGGGAACACTTCAAAGCAGCTAAAATAGCTCTTAGTAACACACTGGAAGCCATCAATATCAGACAGTATGCAACAAAGTATTCTTCTCGTTTGCAGGTCAGCCACTTTCTGTATTACTATTTTAGTACTACAATAGCATATTAATTGCTGATGAACAAAGTTCTGTATTACATTCTTATTTTTTTTGTTATCTGTCATAATTATGACATTGTAATTGTGATCTTGGTAAATATCTTCAATTGAAATGAGAAGATTAATCTCTCTTCCACAGAAACTGATTCCTGAAACGCACGAAATTCTTAAAGAAGGAGTTCTAGTTGAAGATCATGTTTTGGATCATGTTAATAAAACCATCAACTTAGCGAGGGAATGTAACGTTACTTTACGATGGCTGATGCTTCATACAGCTGTCCCGAGTACAGGTATTAAACATATTCAGTGTATATTTTTTTCAACGCATGTAAAAAGACTACAGCTCATTAGTTGTATTGAATTACTTATAAACTACCCCAAAATTTGTTTATGTTTTTCCATTACTTGGTATCTTATGAAAAAAACGTGGTTCATATATTTTACTTTCTCAATCTGATTTTTACTGTGTATTTTAAAAGTATGTGATGATTAGGATCCAGGCATGTCCATTTTCTCTTAAACTTTATGGAGCTTCAACTCCCTCTTTTTATCTGTATAGCACCAGTGGTTTGTTTTATGACATTCAAAAATTATTTCTCTATTAGGTTTTGCATCTCCCACTTTCCTTTAAAAGAACTAATCTAATTTAGCAGAATAAAGTTATGCATTACAGAAGTGCTCTGGTGTTAGAAATCTCCCTTTCTGATGGCTTATTAACCAACATATTTGTTTGTTTCAGTATGGGGAGGAAGTAAACGGTGCAAGCAGATTCACGACCAAGTTACCAGTGACACAAAGCACAATCCTTTACAGATTTTTGAACTTCTGCTTAATACGGCTGAATTTGAACTTAAAATTAAAGATTTGTTTAAACAGGTTTGTATTAATTATTTGGTTGTTTCTCTTTTTTTTTTTTAAAAAAAAATAATTAAACCAACAAATTTCTGAAAGTCCAAATGGAGAAATATGAAGAATGATTCCTAATCTCCTGCTACTTATTAACATCTTATGTTCTATTAAATAAAATTGATTCATAGAATGCAGATATTGATTTTTAACATTCAAATTATGCTCTCAGCTTCTCACAGAGAAACAAAGCAAATGGGAAAATTGTAAGAAAGAAGGCTATGAGCGAATGTTAGAACTTTCAGAAGTATTTTCTGGTGCTAAACCTCTCACAAGAGTTGAAAAGAACGGTGAGTTTTTTTTAAATCAACTGAAATTTAGCCACACCTTTCTGTTGGTCTAGAAAATGTACTGATATTTTACCCATTCAACAGACAACTTGCAAGCTTGGTTTTCTGATATGGCGAAACAAATAGAATCTCTGAATCACAGCGATGCAACAGTTTCAGCCAGGAAAATAGTACAGCTGATACAAGCACTGGAAGAAGTTCAAGGTATGGTTCAGTGTTTCTCTCTCTCTCCCTCTTTTTCTTTTCAATTTAAAAGTACTGGAGGAGTCATTGCTTATAATTTTTTATGTTGATGTGGGAATTATGCTGTGTATATTGTACCAAAAATGTGTCGCTCTATTGAAAGATAAATTTATTGTTCCTTCAATTTCTATCGCTGATACAATTTATTTCTCTCCCCAGAATTTCACCAACTTGACAGCAACATGCAAGTGAAGCAGTTCCTGGTTGACACTCGCCGCTACTTACTTCAAATGATTCGTACGTCAAACATTAAAGAAGAAGTTCTCATTACTCTTCAGATAGTTGGAGACCTTAGTTATGCATGGGAGCTTATTGACCCTTATACAGCTTACATGCAGGAAGGCATCAAGAAAGACCCGTCATTAGTAATTAAGCTACGAGCTACTTTCTTAAAGGTGTGAAATAAGGAGAATCTCTTCTGTGCTTATTTTCAATCCACTTTTATGTGACTAGATTAGAACCAAAGTTATACAAGGTATATTTAAACAAAGTGAGATACGTACTATAAAATAAATAAGATTATGAATCAAATATTAGTTAAAAATTCATTTTTTTTCAAACAAGGACTAATTGTTGTACAGTAATTTATTCCTTATTGAAAATATGTCAAGCTTCCTAAATCAGTTATACAGTTATTAAAAATTCTTATAAGTATCTGAATTACCCATATGTCAACTATATAATTTTGAGGAGACAACAAAAATTACCTACAATTAGCAATTTTCCTGTCTAGTTGTCATCTGTCTTGGAAATTCCACTTCTCCGGATAAATCAAGCTCACAGTGCAGATCTGATGTCCGTGTCTCAGTATTACTCGGGAGAGCTTGTCGCATATGTTCGACGAGTTCTTCACATTATACCTGAGAGCATGTTTGGATTGATGAGCAAAATCGTACACCTTCAAACGGATGTTATTAAAGAACTTCCAACTCGGCTGGAAAAAGAGCGCCTGCGTGAACTCGCTCAGCTTGAGGATCGCTATGAGGTATTTAACAGTTGAAGTATATGTTATGTATAAAAGTTAATAATAATTTAAAGTCAGGAAATAATTCAAAGAGGGGCTTTAAGAAAGATAAATTATTATTAAACAAATGGCCATATTATTAACATGTCTCATTCAGTGCATCATTTTCTATTTTACAAATTCAGTATTGATTCCTCATGACAATATACACTAATATTTAACCATCAGATGACATTTTTAACTAAATACCCCAAAAGTTAGCATATAGTCATCCTTGAAACTTTTACCACAACCACTGTTAATCCAAAAATTAAGCACAATAAGATTCCTTTTTTTCTGTTATCCATTCAGTTCTCATAATTTATTCAATATCAGTAATTTAGTTACTATATTTTACCTATTTTACTGAAGTAAACAGTTTTTTTTTTTACTTTTTGAAATGCTGAAACCATCTTCTTTATTTCCTTGACTTCAATCACTCAAATTTGCTTCATTTGTCTATGTTACTGTATTCTGCAACATAAACAATGGAATGAATTTTTTTTTGCATGATTCAAAATTAATAATAAGGAAGACAGCCAAATTCAGGCAAAATAAGTGATAATATAAATACCACACAATGTTTCTAGGATTCTGACGTGTGCAGTTGTGTCGCTCTAGGCTCTTCTTAGCCCCTGAAGAAAGGGACTAGGATCCTTGAAACATTGTATGGTCATCACTTATTTTGTCTGTATTTGGTTATATATATATTTGGTGACAATGGAATACTTAAAAAAAAAATTCTGCATCACATCATTATCAAAAAGTTTCAAATACATACGACGCTCATTTGTTCGATATATTATTTCTATTCTAATTATACTTTATAAGATTTGACAATCTGCTAATTTTATTTGTCAGTCAAGAGAGTGTATAGCGAGCCTGACATTTTGAAATAATCTGCCTCGTGTATTTGTCTCTCAACTTAACATAAAATGAATTTTTCTGTTAAACAATTACCAGAATATATTTGTGAATGTTATTTCATTTCTTCAGGTTGTTCGACTAACGCATGCGGTGTCAGTGTTCACCCAGGGAATACTTATGATGAAAAGCACTTTGGTGGGTATCATCAGAGTGGATCCTAAGCGGTTGTTGGAAGACGGAATCCGAAAAGAATTGGTCAAACATATCTCCATAGCACTGCATAACGGTTTAGTCTTCAACAGCAAAGTGAAGGTAAGCAACGAGAAGTTACAAAAATTAACCTTTGCTATTTTAATTTGGGGTTCGACTTTTCACACTAATTTTTCTTTTTAGGCATCAGAACTGGAAAGCAAACTTGAAAATTTGGCGAAGATAATGGATGGATACCGTCGCTCTTTTGAGTACATTCAGGATTATGTACATTTCAATGGGCTGAAAATCTGGCAGGAAGAAGTATCACGTGTAATAAGTTACAATGTTGAACAGGAGTGCAACAGTTTCTTGAGGAACAAAGTGCAAGACTGGCAAAGTATTTACCAAAATAGAACAATTCCTATCCCAAGGTTTCCAGCCACTGATTCTATATCAATCAATTTTGTGGGTCGGCTTGCTCGAGAGCTTTTGCGTGTAACGGATCCTAAGTAAGTGTCTTAATTTGGATCATGTTTGATAAGGATGAATGAACGTTATTTATACATTATACAACTATATTTGTATTTAAACATTATAGTTCCTTTTTATATATGCTTTAATTGAAGGATTTGGTTTTTACTGCAATTGAAATTCGTAGGCAAAGCAATCAGAATTTGGTTGTGTAATACTTACTATGATAATTTTGAATCCATGTTTTTTAAGTGTGTTTTGAATGACATAGTATTATTGTTTTAAAAAAGTGTGCTGTGCATTATTGGCACAATTGAAATGATTAGACTGATTTAATTACTTATTTACTTTTTCATCAGTTAACCACAGAGAAATAAAAAACAATGAGGCAGTGATATTTTGAGTTATAATGATCAGTTATTTACAAACCAATTAATTGCTGTGTGGTTTAACTTTCTAAGAAACATGTTGTCCTTTCAAGTACAGTTTCAAAGATGAATATTTTAAGAATGTCCAAGAATTTCTGAGTTCTCCATGGCAGAAATTGAAATTGTAACTCTAAATACACTCTGTTGTTTCAATGTAGGTGGTTTTAGTTGATCTAATCTTAGTATTTTATTACAAAACATCATTTTTCACATAATGAATGATTTTGATATAAATGAGGTTGACAATCTGTTTTAGATAAAGTTTTAAAACATGATTTTATGAATGAAAAAATTTACGTCTGATTGAAAATAATGAATAAGGAAGACAGAGAATTCAGACAAAAAGGGTAATATAAATACCACACAATGTTTCTGGGATCCTTGTCCGTTCCGTCAGATGCTAAGAAGAGCCTAGAGAGACACAACTGCACTTGTCAGTTTTCAACACACTTTTCTTTAGCTAAACCTTCTTTTTTCCCATTGTCGTTGCTCCCTTATTGTTATGCTAACCCTTCAGCTCTCCCATTGTCGTTACATTTACATCGCTTTTGAGTGTTATCAACTGACAAGTGCAGTTGTGTCACTCTCGGCTCTTCTTCGCACCTGAGGAAAGGGACAAGGATCCCAGAAACGTTGCCGGGTATTTATATTACCCTTTTTGTCTGAATTGGCTATCTTGGTTTTATAAAGTTTGATGCATCAGAGAAATTTAAAATTGTGCTTTCAAAATATTAATTTCAGAAACACAGTTTACATTGAACAAAAGGCTGCGTGGTATGACTTGAAAACACATGCTGAGATTATTAATTTGAAGTTCTTCTCGAAAATAACTAAGGCTATAGGAACTGCGGGTCTCACAGGGTTGGATCGTCTCTTTTGCTTCATGATTGTTACAGAGTTGCAGGTTTGTATATATTTATAATTGATGAGATTGCTTCATGATTGTAATGGGAGTCTGTTAAATGCCACAGTATCAAAGATGTCGTGATTAAATGCATCTTTATTTTATTTTCTAGGACTTTCTCAATGCTTTGCAGAAAAGAGTTCTTAAGGACAAAGGATGGTACGACATGTTCTCTTCAGTTTCGAAGGGTCTTACACCAAATACAAGTCTTATAAGTAAGTACAAAGTGGAACACAGAATTCAGAATCCTGTTGTGATTATGTTGTTGGTATTTAAAAGTATGTAGATAGATAGATTTATCCACCATTTGCCCTCTTAAGAGGAAATAGGATTCGTCACAAATGTACAGTAGATAAATTACATATAAACAGAATTAATATTAACAGGTTACACACACACACACACACACACAAATTCATATCTGTTAACATTTGTCTAGTCACTACAATCATACACACTATCTTTAGGAAACACGCACATGACACTAATCACTTCCTGGTATTCATCCACTGTCGCTAGGTACGGAGGGATGTCGTCATGGATATTTACTAAAACGGAAAGCAGAGGCAGGAAAAACAGAACCAAAAGGGGAAAACTGGACAAACTATTTACATATTTTTAGCATATGTATATTTTTGGTCACATCACATATCACTTTGTTTATTAATTCAATGTTTATTGCTTTCTGAACCATTGGAAACATCAGCACGAACTTTAATGTGTAACTGTTATTATGAATTTAATAATAATAATAATATAAATAATTACTATTACAACTTAGCTGTACTAAACCATTTGTTTATCTCATAACCTTCTCATTATACAAGTAGTGTATTTGCTATTTACACAAAAAGTCTGAAGTGTTACAAAGCTTATTTACCTCCTTGATGCTTGAATCCACCAATCACTAATTTTTAAAAGATGTGTATACATAAAAGGGAACTGCAAAATGTCTTTCTTTTATATAGTTTTGTGGATAATCTGCACTCCCGTGCTGGGTTAAATATATTATGATCTGCCCACATATTTCAGTCATAAAAATTACTATGTTCCCAGTACCTTCTTTCATTTAAAAATAAAATGTGTTTATTAAAACCTTTTTTTGTTTGTATTTCTATATTTTATTTTCTAATTTTCAACTAGCATACGTCCTGTGCGTATGATAATAATTTTTCTTACAATTCAATTTTAAATTGAAGCAATTTTTATTTACGTTTAAAGTTTCTTAACTCAGTTAGGTTAATCTCCTGCTTTTAGTAATCTAAACATCCCACTCTTTGTAACAGCTGATAAAAATCTCGGGAGTCATTTCTGTTAGCTCTGTTTTATGATAAATTTTTCATATTATGTTTCATAATGAATTCTCTTTGCCACTAACGTAATATTTTCATATTCGTTACTTTCAGGTAACCCGGTGCGTTTCTATGCGCAATACACTTCCAGAGCACAGAAAGTGTGGCCTGTAATTTTGGACTGGGTGTTGAAGATCGGACAAATGCAAATCATCCGTAAACATATTGTTTACGAGTTAAATGTCTCCTGCAAGTTTGAGTCGAAAAACTTGATTTCAGCTCTACAGGCGATGAATGAGTAAGTTCCTCTGAGGAACTCTAATCAATTCTCTACCATGTGCTTATTTTACTGGCGCTTTCATTCAGACCACCGATTTATTGGGTTCGTTGGCCCTCTGCTCATGGAACAGGCCAAGTAAAATTTTTTAAAAGCTGCAAACTGACATCAAAAACACAAATAATACAATAGATATTTAGGAACATAGTAGCATACATAATGTGAAGATTACAATAGTTGAAAATACGTAAATAAGGACATGGAGAAAAAATGAGTTTGTATTTGCACTAAGATAAATGGTATTGTATATGTTAATAAGAGAGATTAAGCACATTACAAAGAAAATTTCCTATAAAAGTAAGAAAGATTAAATGTACAGTTAAGGTATAATGTTGTTATTTTTAATGGGAACTTTACTTCACAAGTAACACTTATACTTTTCATACAAGTGCCAAAACAATCAAAGATGTATTTAACATTTCACCAAAATCTTGGATGTCTCCAGAATAATTTGACTGGCAGCTGATCTCGGCTTTGAAATTTATGCGAAAATGAGTAGACAGAAGTATTGTCACGGTTTCAAAGTTTCACCATTTATAAACCCTGTTCATCATAAAATGATAATTAATTCATATTCTTTCCACTGAAATACAGTTTGTGATTTGCTGCGACAGTTTAACAAAAATGTTGAAACATGATCACATGGAATTTATGCTGTTTAATAGTAGAAGGGATCTGACGCAAATTAGGAACTGCATCAGACAGGGAACCCAAGACCTTTATGGAGAATTCACATGCAATTTTGAATAAGAAAGACAGCCAATTCAGACAAAAATGTGTTAATATATAAATGCCACACAACGTTTCTGGGATCCTTGTCCCTTTCGTCAGGTGTGAAGAAGAGCCTAGAGTGGCACAACTGCACTCGTCAGTTGACAAAACTCAAAAAATTTGACAAGGATCCCAGAAACGTTTCATGGTATTAATATTATCAGTTTTTTTGTAATTTTTTTCATTTTAACTAATCAGTTTCATTTTGGTTTTTTAGAGTTGTGATCTCAGAAATTTCTGCACACTACAAGGATCCGAGCAAACTGTATCCCGAGGAAAGCAACACTCTCATGTACGAACTTTCCCGAAACCTCACGTGGTCTGGAATCGAAGACCCTTTTGCAAAGATCTACATAACTACGAAAAACTTGCAGTATTTGTCGCTCCTTATGTTTCTCTTCACGATCACTCAGTTGTCACGTCTGCAGTACATTAAAAAAATTGGTAAGTCTTTCTTTTATTATTGTACTTATGAGAAAAAGAAATGCAGTCTTAATATTTATTTGAGATACATTTTAAGTCACATGATTAATTAATTTTTATTGCAAATTAAAATAACTAAATTAGAGACTAACTGTAAACGGAATATCCTACATTCCTTGGAATTGAACTCCTGTATTTACCTTGTGTTAACTGAAGACACTCTACTTGGTTAAGCAGTAGTTCTAGAACATCATTTAGGTATTTGGCAAATCTGACTTATATTTTTCCAACCAGGAAGTCTCGTTGTGCGGAAATCGCAAGAGCCCCTAGACGGAGCCCCATTTACCGCAGGAGTTCAAACAATTTTACGGCAGTTCCATCCTGAAGTTAGGGAACAGTTTATTGTCTTGATGAGTCAGTACACAAATTCACATTTGGATGCTGGAGCAAGGTAAGTATAACTAGTTACTCTCTCTCTCTAAAAAAAATAATTTGCTACGTTATTAAGTATAATGAAAGGGAATTTAATTTTACGGTTGGTCACTAAATAGTTTTTTATTTCATGATTGAAAGAAACCATTCAGTCAAAACTTTACCTTACTTTTAAAACCATACTAACATTTATGTCTATCTCAGTAAACAAGATTGAATTTCATAAATATGTCTTGTTATATATTGTACTTTTAAAATGGAAATATTAGGTCTGATTGAAAATAATGAATAAGAAAGTTAGCCAATTCAGCCAAAAAAGGGATAATATAAATTCACTACAACATTTCTGGGATCCTTGTCCCTTTCGTCAGGTGCGAAGAAGAGCTTTTGAGTTTTGTCAACTGACGAGTTTTTTTTTTTTTGTTTTTTGCAGTGTGTCACTCTCGGCTCTTCTTCGCACCTGACGAAAGGGACAATGATCGTAGAAACGTTGTGTAAAGAATTATTTCTGTAGGCTGGGTTTTTACGTTAAATCAAAATAAAGAAATTTTATAGAAGTTTATTAAAGTTAAACATGAAAACTCTTATCTCAGGCACCTGTGGTTTTTACATAGAAGAGATCTGCTGCCTGTAGCAAATGTGTACTGCTATTCTGTGTTGTGTTGCCTGCTGTAGCTCTCGTACTGGCGTCGAGTCAGGGGTTGACCACTGGCTAAGGCGTCGGCCTCCGGGATTGAATGCTGGCATGCAGTCATACTAAATTGTGTGGCTTTGATGAACTCTTCACTAACAAATTGTGGCCCCTTTCTCATGACGATTCTGCCTCGAACTGTATCAGATACAACAACTTTACGGAGCCTCTCTTAGTCACATCCACCAGCTTCGGTGAGCACAGAACAACTGTCCCCCTCAAAAGCTTATCTCCTCCCTTATATCCTCCCATTCTTTTACTTTTTTCATTGTTAGAAAACTTCGTCGAAATGCCTGATTCTTCCATTGTCGCAAGATATATATCACGCAGCTTCAGTTTCGTAGTCAACAATGGCTAACTATTCTGTCATGTTGAGGCCAACAATTGAGACAGGACACGAAATTACTTGGATGGAAATATTTATCTCCTCCACCCTCACGCCCGTGCACGGTTTCGAATTCTCAAAACCACAGCAAACAACACTTCCGAGACAAAGAAAAACTTAAACCTAAATACACGTGTTACTGTTGTGTGGTATTTATATTATCACTTTTTTTTGGTCTGAATTGACTATCTTCCTTATTCATTTATTATACTTTTTTCAATAAATTTATTTTTTCCTAAATATGTAACAATACAGTTATGTTCTGAGAGTTGTGTATTTCTGTCCTCTTGACACTGTACTATGTTCTTCAGAATACAATTGTTACCTGCAACTTCACTTGTAAAATTTGGATTTATACATCTATACTGAAGTGGGTATTTATTATTTTACAGCGCTAAAACTCCAGAGTTATCCAATGAAGCAGTAACCGCATTGTCGTTTCTGGAAATGTTCTTGAAACACGCCGGAATTCCATTCAAACATCTATCTACACACATTCCAGAACCAATATTGTACAGGATAATAAAACAGGACTGATTTTTTTTTTTGGATAAAAATAATGCTCAAACTGTGGTCAGGGCTGTATTGCTCAACGAGTTTAAAAAAGTATTGTGTGAAGGAAACGTAAGATGCAATATTTATATACTTTGTTATACTATTTAAAAAGTCTATGGAAGTTTGTTAAATGCGTATAATTTCAATTTATATGCCAAACGCTTAAGTTGCAAACATAAATGTATGATGAATTTTCATAATTTTATACTCAAAGATTGAATTTAATCTATTTTTTTCGTTGTTATACAAGATTAAATTACATAAATAAGTCAAGTATGGAATGTAAATTTTATTCTGGAAGTTTGAAGTCATAACTGTCGTCATTCTGTAAGGAACTGTTTGTGTATATAAAATGTACTCATGTGTGTGTATATATATAACCGTCTAGAAGAGTTTCTTATATATATATATATATATATATATATATATATTGTAATAATTAAAAAAAATATTAAATAAATTAATCTGCCCCACGTTGTGGAAGCCATTTATATAATGATTAAAAGGTGGTCTTAATTAATAGGAATAATTAACAAGATTATTATGTATTTAAAATTTATTGTTGACAATGACACATGATAAGCTCTGCCGAATTCTGTCAATTTAACAAACTAATATTTCAATTTTATTTTATTAATTCATGGCGTTTTTTTCTCTTTACCTCGGTCATCACTGGGTTTTATAGGAAGAACAAATACAATCTAATGAACTAAAATATTAACAATCCAAACTCATTGAAGTTAAGGGAATACAATATTAAATACAAGAAGTAAAAGAAAACGAATGAAAAGAAAAACGTGAACGAAATCTGACTATACCCTTTAATTATCGTTTACAGTCATTAATAATTGTTGTGTACTCACGACAGTCCTACTGGTACCAGTTCGGACTCTTGTAGCTTGAAGTCAACACCCACCAAACAGGCCATTCATTACTCACTGATTATACACTTTAGATTTGAACAACACGGTAGTTACTCTGGATCTCTGCTATCCTGGAACCTGGATCATCTCACCCTCAGCCAGTTGCCGGACGTAGGTCTCCTCAAAGTCTCCCTATGCGGAAATTAGTTCAGTTTGTGAAGCAAAACTTCTGCTTCCAAACTGTGATCTTATGAGTCTCTCCGTCAAAACTGTTTACTTGCATTTTATGTAAACTATTATATCTCGCCGTTGGACTTCCTGGACAGCCCTATTCATAATTCTGGATCCACAGACTTTTACTGTTTTTATTTCTCTATGTAGACCGAACTGCTATGTCCCAGTTCTCGACGCAGACTTTTTTGTTTCGCATCTCCCCGCAGACACTTTATCCTCCTCGTCTCTCGCCGCAGACAAAGTTCTCAAAACGCGCGGTCTACAGTCTCGATTGTTAACAAAGAAAAACCCGCCTTGATTGTCGTCTTTAAGCACCCATACCGACAACAATTAAATTATATTAAAAACAATTAATAGCCTGTTTAATTGGTATTAATATGTATATATATATATATATATATATAAGAAACTCTTCTAGACAGTTTCTGGTAAAAGTGATGGTTGCTCCTGAAAGCAACATATGTCATAGGAAGTTTGATAATTATTTTTTCCTCTAGTCAACAGAATTTATTGTTTTTCACATTTTATTGCTTCTGTCGCTAAGCATTCAAATGCTGCTTATATTCCTTTTTACTACATGTAAAGAAGTGTTCTAATAAGAAATTAGTGTAACATAAATCATCTCATTTCTTATTAATAACATATATAAAATTTAATGTTGTGTCTTTTACTTATTTACCTTGAAAGTTTATAAATGTTGTAATGAAGTGTTGAAATGAGTGATGTACATAGTTCATTAGAAAATATTTATGAATTGGGAATAGGCGAAGCAAGTTAATGGCATCCAGACATGGGTACTTTTTTTCTTTTTAAGTAGAAAGGCAGAAATAATTAAGGATGTTTTACAACACATATATAGCATTGCTTGCAGAACTCCAACAACCTGGCGTCTGACAAATTTTTACTATGAACCCAAATGGCCAGCACATTGTTTGTGCAGAGGCGATGGATGGATGGTCTGATAACAATTAGGGTGCTACATTTCGAAATAAATGTTGAAGAGTTAACATAACAGACTTCTTTTGGGGAAAGATGCACAGACAATTTCTGTACCGTCTCATAAGGCACATCACAGCTTTACAATGACTAACTTTTTGTTTGGTGACATTCGCTGATCCGCCAACCGTTCGTGTTTCATGGAGATCAAATGTGAAAGCATAAATGGCTACTGAATTTTTTATAAACGTTTCATCTTCTTAGAAGAAAGTTGCCTCGTGGAAGGAAGCTGCTGCATGTCCCCCACACACATATAATAAGATAATTTGCATATAGGGTCTTTTAATTTGATTTGTCCTACTCAAACTTACAAAATGTGCCATCATTATTCCTTTCAGTGCTAATACAAGGTTTTTTCCTTTTTTAATTTTATTAAAATATTATTTCGTCTATATGTTAAATATTTAAATCCATGGGATCCTCATTTTAAAATGCAAAGGTTCTACTATAGTCTCTTGGGCCTTTCTTTCCTAGCCCGGCAGGTGGAGAAAGTATGCTCAATTTAATATTTGTATCCTTTGCTGCTCTGCAAGGGTGTGGCACATCTTTATCCCAGCCTTCAGAATTTTTGATTGAATGAATTTGAAATGGCAAAAAAATAAATATAAACAGGGTGGTAGCTACAGTGGAAATTAATATAATAGTTTCTCTTTATAATAATAAACACAAAAAAATTTACAATTTTATTTTATTATCAAACAAGTATACAATTAAACATTTGATACAAATGTTTAAGATAACTAACGTAAAATATTAAGTACAATTAACATAGCTGCGATTTTTTTCCCTTCCGATTTTAGCACATTTTTTTTGAACTGCGATTGTGACAATTTTTTAGTTCTAGTTGGCTATGAATGTCTTTTTTTTTTATCTAAAAAATAGTTACATTCGTAAATGCTGCACACCTTACAAAACTAAGGTTTATTAAAATTAAGTAACATATTTAAGCTGAGCACCTGTTCTACATTTCTTCTATAATGAAGATGAATTCATTTTACAGATAGTGCTGCCAATTTTTTTTTTTTTTTGCTTGATACAAATTGCAGGACTAATGTGTAATTTAATGGGACACTATCACTAGTATCAGGTTAATCACACATTTTGTTACGTCCCTCGTCTCAATCGGGCAGATAGTTTTCTAGTTTAAAATATATAATGGAAGCGATGACAAAACTATTGCAGCAGGGTTGGAACTATTACAAAATGCAAGTTACTTAAATTGAAAGCCTGGCCACTAGTGTAATACCACAGTTAATTTACATTACCAATCTCTATTTTGTAAGTAATTTGCCAAAAATATTTCACATTCATGCTCGAGATCTGAGTGTGGTTTTACGAATCAAACAATTTTTGCAAATGTAAATTAAATATTAAGAAAACTAATATAATAAATATATAATAAAAGTTACAGCAAAAACAATCAGATAAGGGTATTGAAGACGTGACCTTCCTTTCCATTAATTTGTGTGGTATAAACAGTTTGAAATTAAGTAGTCGTTGAACATAAACAAAATCAACTAGCAAAAAAGGAGAATAATTTTTCGGTAAATCTCTTTTTTGCACAAAGGACATATTCACATTTCACATGATTGTTGACAAGAAAGGAATAAAAAAAAAGTGTGACAATGGAAGAAACAAAATAGCTACTTTTGGGGAGTTTGAGGAGTGACGAGTAATTCTTAGGTTTAAGTCCAACCACAATAGCTTTTCAACGTAATGTCTGATGTGGAACAGGCCCTAGCTACTTTTAAATGAATGAAAAATAAATGATCAGTAATAAATATATTAATAGTTATGAAGGAACTATTGCAATGAACATCACAGATTCTGCACGGCCGTAGCATTTCACATATTTAAATCATAATTTCGCTTGCAGAAGAATTTTCTGTCATTCCAGATGAGTCACTTTGTTTCAGTGTTTAGAAGAAAAGCTTGAGGTTTAATTGCACTTTATGTATCAATTCACTGTCTATAGAAGAAGAAGAAGAAAAAGTGATAAAGTGGATGAAGAGAAAAACAATTATGCACCCAGCAGCTAATCCCAAATTAAAGTTGTTGACATCAAAGTAACTAAACTATCGACGCTGAAGTGAAAGCAGGTATTACATTCTATTTCAAGTCGTATCCAAAGTAAAAGGATGCGCTGGAGACAAAAGCTGCATTTTGTGATGCCCCAAAGGTACTATAATAGTCTATGTGCCTAATGAGGTAATTATTTTATACACACACTACTGCCACTTTATAAAGAAACCTAACTAAATTACATGCAACACTTTCAGAACTACTTTCCAATGAAGAGTAAAAAAAAAATCATTATGTGAACAAACATAAATAAGTTGCACTTTGAATAAACTTCATTCTGTGGAAAATGAATATGTGACATGATGATTGAATCCTTTAATCTGGTATTTTATTTGACAGTTACTGAATTGAAGAGCTGGTGTATGAAAGCACGGAGTTGCATTTTATTCAACCAAAAATAATAGTTACAGCAACAATTACTAAAGCTGTATTAAGTCACGTAACTGTCTTCAGTTTCTTACAGGTTAGCCGGGGGATTCATAAATGCAAAGTTGAAGTTAAGATTAGGAAGACTAATTGTAAAGTCTCTTTTGTGAGTTCCTGATTTAGATTTTTGAAAAAGCTTTACGCAACAGTGACAATAGTGACCTTACTTGGTCCAAAATTTAATTAAGATTCATTTTACAAAACTCAAAAATGTATACAAGAGGGGCAGGTAAGAAAGGTAGACAGGCGAAGGAAAGAAAGAGAAACCAAGGATAAGGAGAAAATTTTTCTTTTCAACCAAGGAGACGTGAAGTAATGAATTGGTAAGACGAAATGGTTCAAGAATTCAGATATCAAGCTGAACACTTGATACACTCATAAATCTCTTTGTACCTCACTATGAGGTAATTATTTACACATCCTACATATATATATACAATATACTTCAAATCTAAATAATAATACTGATCTTTTTCTATTTATATAAATGTACTTGTGCAGCCATTTGCTGGCAACAGTCCATGGCTCGTAATTTGTACTGAGATCTTATTAGAGCTTACTAAAGACTAGCAATGTAAACCATGTTACATTACATGTATATTGTTCATATGCATATAAAATTGCTTCTTCACAATACTGTGCAGTTACTTTACATTATTGAATATCCAAAACACACATTTGGACAAATTTTAAGTGATCCAATAAATAGTTTACTCACATGAGCAATAATAACAATAAATTATAAGTTATATTAAATAGCAATTGGTCATTTAAGTAACAAAAATGCAAGATGTCTTCAACTCTGAAAACAAAGAAACAAATGGTAATGCTTATGATGAAGTGAATTTCGAAAACTGCGACAGTAAAATCATGAAAACTGTAAATGAACGTATGTATGTGTATGAGGTATGGGATCGTAATCAGACTATGCTCTCATAACACTATACGGTGTGACGGATTCTCTGGCAAACGGCAGTTTTGGTCAACACAAAATTTGCAGCAACGACGTTCCCTAGTACATGAAAGCTGCCTTTCTGCTGATGCTACACTGTACTGGTTCCTATTACATGCAAACTGTAATCACACATGATCGGAAATTGTAACTTCCTTCAGTCATGAAAGAAGGGAAGATTCAGTATAAACTTTCATGTGACGGAGAACTTCCAGGGCCCTCGTCCATACTTCCAAGAAGATTTTTCTTCTCTTCTGGTTTAGTACCTTTGCTTGGCCGAAGCTGTGGCTCGTAACACGGCTGTAAACAAGAGTTGTTTATTGTTAATCAACACTGCAACTAATAATAGGATGAGGACTTTCCTTGTGTAAATTATGAATAAAACATTCTTCAGTTTCCAACTGGCATAAATATTTATTAATACACTTTCCCGTGGTGTATCTGTACATGTAGGATAGAGCACAGTCATCCAAATTTCAGTTTATCAGTGATGAGGCCACCATCCATCCATTGGCTATTGGTACAACATGACTCGACAATCAATCAGAGACGTGACTTGATTAAAGCAGATATGAACTGACCAATCAACGACAAGAAAGTATTTATCAACGAGTATATAAACAGCATCTCATAAATTTAAGGAATTATTTGAAACCTGTAACCACAAATAGATTTAAATCTCTAACATAAGCAACCACAATGACGATTACAGCAGAGCACGACACTGAAAAATTGTGTGTTGATAAATATTTAATGTGGTCGGAAACCCAAGAATGTTTTATTCACCGTAACCAATGTTTTGATGGTGTGAACAAAACTTTTAATTCATTCTTATAAGTTTATTTACCAATTAGCAGAAACAGAAAAGTAAACCAATGGTTGAATTGCAATGAAGGATCCGTCTCACCGTACAGTGTTATGAGAGCATAGTCTGATTACGATCCCATACAACCTTCAGTTTCTTATGGCGACACCACACTTTACTTTCAGGTAAGTCACAACCTATCTCTCTTTCCTTTCCATACCAATATTGCAATTATATATAAGGTATTTTTAGTAAAGAGAGAAATGGAGACAGGTGTACTCTGTGCAACAATTCAACCATTGGTTTGCGTTTCTGTTTCTACTAATTGGTACATAAATAAATATATTATTAAAAATATATAAGACAAAGTAAATGACAGATGTCAGTTGCAGACCGAACACCTCAAGTAGATTGATCATTCTTAATTCGGGAACAGTGAAAATGTAAAAATGAAAATGAGCCTAATTTTCATGTTAAATGAAACAGATTTTTTTCACATTCTCTTCTGCACTTCTCAGCTGAGTAATGTTGAACTTAAGTAATGAAAACATGTATTAACTGTTTTCCTATAATTTTTTTTATCTATCGATAAACGAAACCTAATGTCACAAATGGATCACAGAAACTGGTACAATGCAATATGTGAAATAACTCCTAAGCATTCTCTAAATTTACTGATCTTAATTTCTTGTTCTTGTACCACAAGATAATTTTGATTCATCTCGTTTGTGTAGCCATTCATTTGTATTACTTGCCTTCCACTAAACTTTAGTACAAAAAGAAGAATTTACATTATTGTACTCACCGTCTCACATATATTCATGTTGCAACAATTTTCTATGGTGATTTCACACTGATCGTTGCTGTCTGGTGGGCCCATAGGTCTCGACGACAGTTCCTGTAGCTTGGCGTTCTTTTTCATGATAAATCTCTTCTTAATTCTTGGCCTTCTGTTTCTTATTCTCTTTACAGCCACAAACAATAAAATCAGCAACACCAAAATCAGGCAGATTAATGGGGTAACTATATACCACATATTATCAGCCACGGGAGATGGACAGTGTGCCAATGAACTGGGTTCAGATGAGTTCTCAATGACGCTGTAAGGACCCAAGCCTGAACACCTGGAATGGAATAGTATATTGAAGTACTACCACAGTCTTTATTGTCAAAGAACACTGCTCACAAAACATTTCTGATTGAGCATACACAAATGGAAAAATAAATGGTAACAATATTGGAAAAAGAGTTTGTAATCGAACAGTTGTTGAATTATAAGATTCACATAGAATATAGAAATTTGCATGTGGCTTATATGCTCATATACGCTAGCATAATACATGACAAAATTCAATCCAGTACTTGATTAGTAATGCTTATAAACTTACAAAATTACAGTATCAAGTATGCTTACGTGCAAGGAGGCATCTGTGAATCTTCTAATGGAACAAATGTGATGCTGTCATGTTGGCAAAGTAACATGCACAATTGATCTATACCGAGGTTCTTTTCACACCGTTCCCCTCCAAAGTGGCTCGAAGGGCAATCACACATAGGTTTCTTTGTTGCTCTGTCCAACTTGCAGATACCACCATTCACACAAAAACCGTCACACACTTGACGTTCACAACGTTCCCCTTCAAATTCGGACAAGCAGGTACAGTTAGGTTTGCCACTTTCATCCACTTGACACTGACCATGGATGCAATAATTGTGGCACACATTTATTTCACAACGATGACCGGTGTACCCCACGGGGCAGCTGCAAACCTTTACCATATTTCGCTGGTAAGGTTCTTTCAGAACGCCACTGTTCATGCAGTAGTCTGGGAAAATGTCTGCATCAGTCCTAAAAAAATAAGTTTTCATTTATCAATATTAAACAAAGTACTATCAGTCACTAGCTGTAATGGAATTGTGGATGAAATGTTCTTATAAAATGGATGCAAATTATGAAGTTTAAAATATAAATTTCTACTCCTGGTGAAACCTGATTTAAACAGACTTTTATTGAAATAAAAGCAGATCAGATAAATATCAACTATGAGATAGATTGAATTAAAATTCTGAATTTAAACCATAGTTGCTGTAGAACAACCTTCATAGCTATTCAGTGTAGATCCTCTTAATATGTGGATTCCAAAAAAAGTAAGCTACAAGGAGTATTTTATGGTATATATAAACCTAGCAGTTATAATCATATGCACTGAATGAAGTATAATGCAATTTTAAAATAGATATCACTTTTGGTTTCCACATGGAGGGATGCCACATACACATGATCACATGGAATTCATATACAGCTCACTAAAATCAATTAAATACACTGCAATTGTTTGGCAATGCTTCCTATCTCACCATTCATATTAAGTATTCTGATGGGTAGATTCAAAGCCACATATGTTGGTGGTCATCTAAATTCAGTCTGACTATAGTTATAACCATGTTGGTAAAATAAAGTATTAGTCTTAAACTATACCTTCCAGTTGTGCCCACAGTAACAGATGTTAGTTCAGTTGACTCATCCACATGGATCAAGTCTTCGGTACTGAAGTCCACGTTGCAAGACGTATCGACCAAGCTTACGACGCCCATCAGTTCGGTTCCTTTACCCCAACTCCATTCTTTACGAGGTTTCATTTCAGGAGTTGCAGTAACTGATATACTCCACAGTTCTGCGTAAGCCCACTCCGTCCAAAAGACTCTGCCATATCCTATTGTGATACTAAAAGGCTCTTGTGTTTTAGAAGAGTGAACCAACTCTCTGTTCGTCCCATCGTAATTACTTCGTTCTATTTTGAAATATATTGCCTCAGAGTCGTCACACCAAAATATTTTACGGCTTCTTCGGTCCACAGCTATCCCCATAGGCATGAATACATCTTTGTTGATCAGTACTTCTTGTTTGAAACTATCCAAATTTGATCGCTCTATGGATGCATGTTTTGTATAAATGTTGGTCCAAAACAGGTACCTATAAAAAAAAGTGTAAAACATCATTTTAAAACATTCTTCTAGAAATAGAAATAGTATGTGAAGAGTCACCGATGGAAATATGAGAACGAGACTTACCGGTCACAGACATCTATCGCTATACCCTGAAGCCTAGCATTCTCAAACTGATGTAAAACTCTCCCATGATTCTCTTTCCACGCAGAACGGTACCACATCAAGGACCCTCCATCATCACTCGTCCAGTACAACGCATCATCCACACTGTCGTATGCAATCCCTTGAATTTGACTGTGCGGTTCTGGAACACCAAATATTATGAAATACAGCCACGTTAATATACAGAAACGTTACAACACTTCACAAGGGATTCTAACCAACCTGTGATTATTGGTGTAACAGACTCATCAGAATTAAAGTTGTATGCGAAGATGTTGCTGCCATTTATCGCACCACCTCCAAGAAAAATATGCCGATTCTGATGGTCGTACGCCAGTGCTCTCAGATTATCATAGGTGTGGGGAAGTTTGTGGGAATTGTTTTTTCGGAGATCCAAAAGTTCCAGTTGATTGTGTACGGAAACTGCCAAATCTGGTGGACAAATGAAAAATTTCAAATTATTTTAAAAGGAAAAAATAAATAAATAAAAGAGAAAAGGTAAAGAAACACAACAAACAAAATTTATAAAAGAAAATAATTTTCCCATTCAATCACAATTTTTTAATAATTACCAAGTTACAGCAGCTCCGTGGTACCTTACTGGTTCTACTGCTATATTTAACTTTTGCAGATGACGACAATTTTGATTCAAGAATAAAAAACCTCAACAGAAGGAAGATTTTCTTTGTTGGCAATAAGAGATTGGAAATCGGCTACATGCAACAGTGTTTGTGATACAAGCAGAAATCAATTGTGAAGCAAAAAATTATTAAACTTCTTTCAGTAGATCCATAAGTTAATGCTATTATTAATACACTTACCGTAACGAATAATGTTTTTCCCATGTCCTCATCATTGTAATTTAAGACTCGAGACTTTTCCAGTGTAGATAAAAAGATATCAATAGGGTGATTAATGAATAAGAAATATATAGCCGTTTCAGTAAAAAAAAAAGTGGTAATATAAATACCAAACAATGTTCCTCATCCCTCTCGTCAGGTTTGGTGAAGAGCATAGAGTGACACAACTGCACTTGTGCCAATTGACAACACTCAACTGTCTGAATTGGCTACCTTTCTTATTCATTACCTTCAATCAGACGTAATTTTTTTCATTTTAACGATTGGGTGATTAATTGGGATATTAAAACACTACGTTCTAAAGGATCATATCCAATTGATTGGAAGGGCAGGTGCATGAAGGAAATGACAGGATGAAAGTTTAAAAATAACTGGTGAAAGTCTGAGTTTGAGACAATAAAAACAGAGCTAAGAAAATTCTTCCAGTTCAGAGAATGGAACAGCCCCCCCTTCCCCCCCCCAAAAAAAACTGTTGAATTAAATCCACAATTATTTTAAAATTTCAATTAATTACAAGATTTATTAGTCGAGCTCCCTTGTTTTGGTGGTCACCGCCTCGCATCACAGAGGAACCGGGTTCGAATCCCGGTGTTGAGGGCAAAGGATGTTGTGTGGCTGTCTGTTTCCTATACCAAGAAACTCTCTCTCTCTCTCACACACACACACACACAAATTTAGTTCCCCCGACAGTGAAATGCAACAAAGTACAAGGAGAGATACGAAGGGGCTACCTTTGGGTATGCCTTTTCCTCTCCGTTTTTGAACTAAGGTTCCCACAAGCCGAGGCACCTCGGCCTGTTTTGAGAGGTGTATGTTCCGGGGTCACAGACCTTGGGCATACGGTAAGAGTTGTTGGCTGTTCCCATTGGAACAGTCGGCCAGCTGCCTCCTAAACTGGTCGAGGCATGGAGAAGGCAATGCTGCGTCCCCACAGCAAACTCCCCTCCCGCTATCCAGGGAAGGGCGTGGGACAAGTACCCAATGCCCGACCTACCTGATGCAGGTTTTTCTAGGGTTTTCCCTGCATTTCTTTAGGCGAATGCCGGGTAGTATCCTTAAACTATAGCCCGGGGCCCCTAGTTAACCCTTGGCTACCTTCCTCTACCCTTCCGTATCTCCCCTCTTTCAAATCCCTTCCTATGCTATTAAAGGGGAGTTGCCCAACGTGGATTACCCTCATGTAGCCTGTTGCCCTAAAAAAAGCAACAAAGTACAAAGTCACCGAGCTGTTGATGTGACTATAAATAAGATTAAATAACGATATATTAATTAAGGAGAGGGCTGATAAGATTATGCAAATAGAAAATATTTGAACAATGATTCTTTTTCTTCTTAAAAACAACAACAACAACAAACTGACAGAATTTGTGATGGAATAGTCTAGGAATAATCCTATAC
Organism: Zhengitettix transpicula; assembly: GCA_037074705.1. NCBI lineage: Eukaryota > Metazoa > Arthropoda > Insecta > Orthoptera > Tetrigidae > Zhengitettix > Zhengitettix transpicula. Next base: position 244,378,281 of record CM073590.1, on the reverse strand, counting down.
CTAAGTTAACACTGGAATAGAAAGTGTACATTAAGGAAATTCGTGGAAGAAATTGAAGGATATTTTTTTTCGAGAATGTAAGGTTTGAAAATATGAAGAGGACAAACACGCAGGATGGCATCAAAGTAAAAGGATATTGGTCGGTTCAAAGTTGTAGTTGTTCTGTGGGTGTTCTTCCGCATGTTCCTCGTAATCTGTGGGTTCTGTTGACTGTGCGCATTTAGGGTGCATAGCTTCCACGAATCCAGGTTTATCGCAGGATCGAGGGAGTACGTGACTAGACACACGGAGACCTGAGGAATGCTGACAGCACACACGTACAAACTATCGTTATCGCTCCCCCGCTGCGAAGAAGGACCGAATTGTCACCCGCCGAACTTGCAAAGTCAACCTTTACGAGGTAGAGGCCAAAAAGGGCTGAATAAGGAACAAGGAGGGAATAAACAGTGATAATAATAAAAGAGGAAATTATGGGCCACTTCGACCGTTACGCGATTTGTAGCTTCCCGCGATTATACCTCAATTTTTTTTCCGCTTCGCCTCGGACCCCTTTTAATTCTATTTCACTGCCGTTCAGTTTTCAACTGTCCGATTCAATTCTATCATCTCACAGAACCTTTCATATCCTTTTCTTTTTTACTTATTCCAGTTTTCTGACCGTTTCTCTTACCATTTCTTTCGTCAGTCGATTATCCTTTCTTATTTCTCTTCCCGCTTCACCACTAATCTTCCTTTTCATTCCACTTCTTATTGTTCGTTTTTGTAATAACCCCTCGCATCCCATTTTCTGTGTATTCTTCTTTTCCGTTTCCTACCTCTTTGTATAATATTTTAATTCATGTATACAATTGCTCCACATTTGGCTTTCGTTTCTCCTACCGTCACCGTTCTCACGATATTTTCTACATCATATACCTTATTTCAGCCTGTTTATCAGTAAGTTGCAAACAATGCCTCGATAGCCTTGTTGCTCCTCTCTGGAACTTAAAGTTGTTAGGTTTACTTTTGCAGGAGTGTTTGATGTCTCGCAGGCCTAGCATGTATACACCCCCCCAAAAAAATTGATAAGACGAGGGCAAGGCCTGCGAGGGCTATTCTCTCGCAGGCAGAACCCTGTAGGAGAGATACGCAGGGGCTACCTTTGGGGATGCCTTTTCCTCTCTCCGTTTTTGAACTAAGGTTCCCACAAGCCGAGGCACCTTGGCCTGTTTTGAGAGGTGCATGTTCCGGGGTCACAGACCTTGGGCATACGGTAAGAGTTGTTCGCTATTCCCATTGGAATAGTCGGCCAACTGCCTCCTAAACTGGTCGAGGCACGGAGAAGGGAATGCTGCGTCCCCACTCCTCTCCCGCTATCGGAAGGGCGTGGGACGAGTACCCAATGCCCGACCTGCCTGATGCAGGTTTTTCTAGGGTTTGTCCTGCATTTCTTTAGACGAATGCCGGGTAGGATCCTTAAAATATAGCCCGGGGGTCCTAGTTAACCCTTGGTTACCTTCCTCTACCCTTCTGCATCCCCCCTTTCAAATCCCTTCCTATGCTATTAAAGGGGAGTTGCCCAACGTGGATTATCCTCATGTAGCCTGTTACCCTAAAAAAAAAATACTTGATAACGGTTTAATTTTGTGTGGATTGTTGAGCTCCAACAATTGAAACGGGCGAGCCTGACTGTCGGCGCCTCCATGGAAGGAACAGCTCCACGTCAAGAGCCGCCGGGGGGCGGACAACCTACAGAGGGGGGGGGGGGAGTGTAGGAAAGCCACGTGTTGTTTAATTCAAACTGAGAAACATTTCCCGCATTCTTCTATTTATATATTTATTTTCTTTTTTGCTCCTACCGTCCTCTCTCTCTCTCTCTCTCTCTCTCTCTCTTTCTCCATACAGCAAGCAAACTGAAAACCCGTCCACCGATTGCGACGTTGTCGTGGCTGTATTTATTTTTATCGACGAGGGACATCTACCTGACCAGGCGACCTAGATGCACCCTATATTTTTCGTGAGCCCCGCGGAAGTTGAACCAACCTCGATCGACGGCCGGTAAATAAGAAGCGACCTCGCGCGGAACAAGGCAAGGAAAGGCAAGGTAAGGTAAGGAAAGGTAAGGTAAAGGCGTGAAAATCAGCCCGAATGGTTCATTACGGGACAAAGGACAAGAGACAGGCCACTTCTCGGCAGTCCTGTCGAAGGTCCGAATTGTAACCACGATTATTAAATTAGGTTGTGAGAGAAAGTACCCAAAAAATTATATGAAAGATAAGCCAATTCAGACAACAAAAAAAAGTGATAATATAAAATACCACACAACAACGTTTCTGGAATCCTTGTTCCCCTTTCCTCAGGTGTGCTGAGAAGAGCCTAGAGCGACACAACTGCACTCGTCAGCTGACAAAAGTCAAAGGAAGATGCTCATTATGGAGTAATTTAGGGGATTTGGAGTATGAGTTTTTTGTCAACTTACGAGAGTGCAGAGTTGTGTCGCTCTAGGCTCTTCTTAGGCACCTGAGGAAAGGGAACAAGGATTCCAGAAACGTTGTTGTGTGGTATTTTACATTATCACCCTTTATTTTGTCACAATTTCTTATTCATTATTTTTCAATTCTTTTTAAAATTATATATAGAACACAAGACACAATTTACTGCCAACCAGGAAAAGGAATACACAAAGAGTCGCCAACTGCAGATAAATCTGCAGGTGCACAAACATTTAGAAGCAAAAATTAAATAGGCGAGGAAATAAGAAAGAGGCCTAATATCGCTGAAAGGAGTCGGTTGTTTAATTTCTGTGAAGATTCTCTATGGAGCAAACTGTATATCGTCTTTTGCTTTTTTTATATAAAAAATCAAATCAAATCGAATATATCGATCTATTTCGAATTACGAACACGCTCTCAGCAGTCGTCGAAGTAATTCACGTCGGCTCCGTCGCCATTGAAACGAACAATTTCAACGTGTCTTTCAATTCGTGGTCCTCACGTTTTTATTTATTATACGACTCTCATTTACAAATTTTATGATTTTTTTAGGTGTAGCCAGGATATGTCTAGGGTAATCCACATAGTGGCAACTCCCCTCTTATAGCATAGGAAAGGGGGTGAAAGGGGGGATGCGGAAGGGTGGAGGAAGGTAGCCAAGGGTTAACTAGGGCCCCCGGGCTGTGGTTTAAGGATCCTACCCCCGGGGCATTCGCCTAAAACTAATGGAGGACAAACCCTAGTAAAACCTGCATCAGGTAGGTCGGGAATTGTGGTACTTGTCCCACGCCCTTCCGATGGCGGGAGAGGAGTTTGCTGTGGAGACGCAGCATTCCCTTCTCCGTGACTCGACCAGTTTAGGAGGCAGCTGGCCGACTGTTCCAATGGGAATAGCGGACAACTCTTACCGTATGCCCCAAGGTCTGTGACCCCGGAACATACACCTCTCAGAACAGGCCGAGGTGCCTCGGCTTGTGGGAACCTTAGTTCAAAAACGGAGAGGAAAAGGCATCCCCAAAGGCAGGCCCTTCGTGTCTCTCCTAAAAGGTTCTGCCTGCGAGAGAACATCCCTCGAAGGAACTGCCTGCGAGAGAATAGCCCTCGCAGGCCTTCGTAGGTTCTTTATGATTTTTTTTTTAGGGCAACAGGCTACATGAGGGTGATCCACATTGGGCAACTCCCCTTTAATAGCATAGGAAGGGATTAGAAAGGGGGGATGCGGAAGGGTACAGGAAGGTAGCCAATTGACACTTGATATGTTATTATCACAACTGTAAAGTCTCTCGACTACGAGTTAATTTTAATAATAATAATAATAAAAACAACACTCGCTGGTTTACAAGCGAGCACGTGGCAGTATTCTTTGGCCCTGTTGAAGAGGAGGACTTCTTGGCGGGGGGGCTTTCTCCGACGGACGGAAAATTGCTCGTTACATAACAACAAAACACGACTGACTATCCACAAGTTTCGCCGCAGGCAAATAAGGCGATTTCTAATATTACAAACTCAAGGCTGCCCAAAGAAATTTACTGGCGATTTACAGCTCTAACAGAAACAGTTTCTTATTCCCGATGTGAAAGAATATATATATATATATATATATATATATATATATTGTAGTATTTCAAATCATATTAAGTGATTACTACACTTTGCAACCTCAACGTGGGGCTTTGTTTGTAATTGAATTAAATTACTACTACATATATATATATTGTAGTGAATAACATCGGTAAGTGGCCGCCATTTGTCCGCGGGCCTGAGAAGGAATTAATTAAACAAGCACGTATGTTGCCCGAGAGGCCCCAAGAAGTAGAGGGTATGCGTCTCTTTTTTTTTTGGCATCGTTTCGGGGAGGGGGCGGAGTAAGGGTATATACTCCGAACCCAGGTGAAAGTAGACAGACAGACAGAGAGATAGACAGAGAAGTGAGAGGCGAGAGGGTGGAAAATTAGGCGAGCTGTAAGGAACAAAAGTTGTTGGAGGGACGTCCATCGCGGGGAGGCCGAAGATGGAGATCGTGTGCTGCTTACTACAAGACCAGTGATCCACTGCTGACGCCACAAGTTAAAGTAAGGGTCACCATTTCTGTAAAGTGCCTTCAGAAGTTAAAGATTTATTTTACACAGTGCGGAACTAAGCTCTGTTCATGAATAGCTACGGAGCGGCCCACATTACCTTGTAGAGGAGGAGGAGGATTTCATAACCAAGCCGGAGCTAATTATTGTAAATTTTTTTTTGCAGACTATATATGTATAGCTGCTGGCGCCCAATCAATTTTTTAATGTATTTTTTATATTTTTAAGTAGTAAAGTTTTTTTTATATATGGTAATAAAGTCGAATCATCACAATATATATATATATATGTTATAAATTTAATTTTGTTATAAAATGAATAATTTTGTGACTATTTTATTATTGTAAAATTGGTAAAAGTCCGTAATAAATAAATAAATATTATTTATTTGCAGTTAGTTTTAGTTAAATTTATTTTTAAGTAATACAAACGTTTCTTACCATTTTTACGACAAAGGAAAAAATGGTTTTTAGACGTCGATTTCGACTTTTCTACCTCGGTTGGTGCCATTCTCCTTTTCTGCAACCCCTAAAAAAAATCCCTTTATAATTCCTGCCTGACGTCATACAGAATTGACTTATCCTAGAATCGCGCCTGTTTTCTTCACCGCATTGAGGAGCCTTGCTTAATAGGATTTGGAAAAAACTGGAAATGGTAAAAAAAAAGCCAATCAAGCGCAACACCGAAAGCAGCGACTGATACGATCAGTGCATCGTGGTCGTCGTTGCGTAATTCACCGCGCGTGTGTGTGTGTGTGTGTTTTGATAGCAGTCAAGTACCTCATCATCTGGCCAATATTGAGAGCTTAATTAAGACGCGATTTATCATAATGGCCGATAAAGTTTAGAGTAGCTTCGGTATCGCGATCGACCACTCGACACTACTGCCCCACATTCGTCTTCGTTTTAAATGTAATTTTTCCACGCCATTGTGACGACGATATCGCTGCACACAACGCATGCACTCTGCCATCTATCACAACAGCAACATCACCATATGGTGATATATGAAGTACCTCAGGAAGAAAAATGGCCTCTCTTCCTTTAATTAACCTCTTCAGTTTCCTTTATTCCACTTTAAGTTACGTTCTCGTTCATGCTTTATAATTTTTCCTTTTTTTTCCATTTATCATATTATCTATTAAGTCATTTCTTCAATATTTGTTGAACCATATTATTTAGATTATTCGGGTATTTCATGGTCTCGGAGTAGATAAGTGAGCAAGAAAAAGTGAAAAACACAAAAAACAGGTCAACGACATGACGAGAAAGATCGTCTACAAGAGCAGGAAGAAAAAGATATGTAGAAAGATACTCCAAGCGGAAAAAAAAACAAGGATAACAGAGAGAGAGCTTGGCCAGCTGTCAGTCTAGGCCTAATTTAGTAGGTCTGCCCCCCCCCCCCCTATTCCATTGTCTAGGAGTAGATAAGTGAGCGAGAAAAAGTGGAAAAGGCAGAAAAAAGTAAAAAAAAAGAAAAGCAAATAAACAAGAAAAACAGAAAGAAAGAGACAGGTCGAGCAAAAGAAACATAAAAACAGAAAGAAAGAGAAAGGTCAATGAGATGACGACGAAAAATCGTCAGGAAGTTCAGAAAAAGGTGTAGAAACTCCACAAAGTTTCGAACAGTATAGATAAAAAGTGAAAAAGGCAAAGAAAAGTATAAAAGAAAAGAAAAAACAGAAAGAAAGAGACAGATCAAAGAGATGACGAAAAAGATTGTCTACAAGAACAGAAAAAAAAGATGTAGATATACTCCAAACGAAGAAAACAAGAATAACAGAAAGAGAGCTGGGCCAGCTGTCACTCTAGGCCTAATTTAGTAGGTCTGCGCCGCTATTCCATTGTCTAGGAGTAGATAAGTGAGCGAGAAAAAGTGAAAAAGGCAAACAGAAGTAAAAAGAAAAGCAAAGAACAAGAAAAAACGGAAAGAGGCCTGTTCAAAGGGATGACGAGAAAGATCGTCTAGAAGAGCAGAAAAAAAATGATATGTAGAAACATACTCCGAGCGAAGAAAAAAGGGAATAACAGAAAGAGTGCTGGGTCAGCTGTCACTCTAGGACCAGGCCGAATTTAGTAGTCTGCCCCCCCCCCCTCTAATGAGTGTTCGGACTCTCATGTTGCGCCTCTTGAGTGTTGTTCTCTCCCTGACGACGGACAGAGTTTTTTCTCTACTGTTCGAAATGTTGGAGTTTCTACATGTTTTTATAAACTTTCTTTTTTCCCCCAACTTTATTTAGCAGGGTCTGCAAGTAATATCCAATCCACGGCTAGAATATAATAATAATAATAAATCACATGGCTAAGAGTATATCAATTTGGAGACAGGGTTTCACACCTCTTGCTTATTACATTAGGTTCAGGAACTCTGAACTTCCTGGCGACATGTTTCTTGCTCAGTCTCTTTCTGTTTTTTCATGTTTTCTTCCCTTGGAGTATATTTCTACGGTTTTTTTTCTGATCTTCTACATCTCGCCATCTCTTTGACCTGTCTCTTTCTTTCTGTTTTTATTTTTTATTTTGATATCCTTGTTTTTATTTTTACTTTTCTTTGCCTTTTTCACTTTTTTTCTATACTGATCGAAACGTTGGAGTTTCTACACATTTTTCTGAACTTTCTGACGATTTTTCTCGTCATGTCTTTCACCTGCCTCTTTCTTTCTTTTGCTTTTCTTTTTTTACTTTCCTTTGCCTTTTAAAATTTTTATCTCTACTGTTCGAAACGTTGTAGTTTCGACACCATTTTTTTTCTGAATTTCCTGACGATTTTCCTCGTCATCTCTTTGACCTTTCTCTTTCTTTCTGTTTTTCTTGTTTCTTTTGCTTTTCTTTGCCCTTTTCACTTTTTTATCTCTACTGTTCGAAACATTGGAGTTTCAACACCTTTTTTTTCTGAACTTCCTGACGATTTTTCTCGTCATCTCTTTGACCTTTCTCTTTCTTTCTGTTTTTCTTGTTTCTTTTGCTTTTCTTTGCCCTTTTCACTTTTTTATCTCTACTGTTCGAAACATTGGAGTTTCAACACCTTTTTTTCTGAACTTCCTGACGATTTTTCTAGTCATCTCTTTGACCTTTCTCTTTCTTGCTTTCTGTTTTTCTTGTTTCTTTTGCTTGTCTTTTTTTAACTTTTCTTTGCCCTTTTTTATTCACTTTTTTTTGCTCACCTACAATATCTACTCAAAGACAATGGAATACCTCGAATAATCTTAAACAATAATGTTACCTCACCACAGTCAAGAAATTTCAAATCCAGGTTCGTTGGACCTTTTTCTTGTAGTAGTAAAACTAAGTGAGGAAGCAAACGGGTCCTCAAATTTATGTTTTAAGACAAGGATTTGTTTAACCCATAAACGCTTTCGGCCACCCATAATGCATATCGTTTAAAACGAGTAGGAATGAGAAACCACGTGTAAAGAGATCCTGACTGGTTTCTTCCCCATTTTTCAAATTTCCCGTTTCTTTGATTCTTTTTAAGTAGTCAAAGTCGAAGCACTGCAATAAAAATTAAGTTCAAACTTCACTACGTATTGTAATTGTACTTCACTTTTATCAGCGAGCCTCTTGAGGTTTAATTCTGTCCTCTTTATCTTTTCTTTTTAGATATTAATGACCAACCTACGTTACTATTTCACACACTTCGTTAGCAGCGTCTCTTTCTTTTATGACTGTCAAGTTCGCCACAGTTGACAGTCATAAAAAAAGAAACCCCCCCGTCCCCCGTCCCCCTTAGTAAAGAAGTGTGTGAAATAACGCACAAGGGTGTTTGACGAGTCTGGAAAAACCCCACCGCAAGACAGAGAATATTGAAAACAATTTTTCCCAAGTGTGTTGAAGAAAGAACTACGTAGATACAAGCGAGGAGATGGGGGAAAAAATATATTGGAGACGTAAGATGACTCTCAAGTTTTTTTTAGTAACGTTTGAAAGGACAAACAAACAGCCAATAAGAATAATTAAGCAGCAAGTAAGCAGCGTCGCAGGGGGACAGCAAGAAAAAGGACAGATTCTTATTTTCACTTTCCACTGTAATCGAATTTAACGAGCACGAGCTGGACTTGCATCACAACTGCACCGACAAATAATTGACGACTTCAAGGTGACAAGAGTTGCACAAAAGCCTTCGAGGCGAGACACCGCGAGGGTGACGAAACCGTTTAGAAAAAAATAACAGTATAAAATAATTGGTCACGTCCGATTTATTTCTCAAACAGTCCATCCAACAGTCGAAGACTCTGGCTGGGGTTGAACCAACCGAAAGCACAAAAACAATTAAATCTCTTGAAATAAAATAAAATTACGTCTGAGTGAAAATTAGTCATAAGAAAGAAGTGACAATATATACGTTTGTCCCCTTTCATCAGGTGCTGAAGAAGAGCCTAGAGCGACACAACTGCACTCGTCAGTTGACAACACTCAAAAGCGACGACAACGCAACGACACTGGGAGAGCCGAAGGGTTTCCGTAACAATAAGGGACCGTAGCAATTGTTGAATTTCACATTGGGTCTGTTTGTACTATTAACAGCTGTGATGTTGGATTTAATGTGAAGCATCTCTGGAATTGTCGATGTATAAACTCTTAGCATTTTGCCAATCAAATGATTATTTTGACTAACTGATGACGTGTTTGGAGACTAACAGATTGGGAAGTTTGATATTAGACGCTATGTTCCTTGATACGTGTGTGTTAAGGGAACGTTTCGTTCGCCCCATGTAGCAGGAATTACAATTACAGCAAGACGATGTTTTTGCTGTAGGTGTCAAGTGGGTCCTTGAGGTTTTTAATCAAGTAGGAAAAGAGTAACCTTCCAATAAGAACGTTTAAGAAGAATATAAAAAAGTTAGTGAAGTGAAGTGTATTTTTTTTATTATTTAATTTACATACGTTCATACTATATTTTTCATTAGTGAAGCGTGGAAAGAGTAAACAAATTTTTTAGGACATATTTCTAAGACTTAATTTATTATTTGTTATATACTTTTGTTTATATATTTGTTTTAGGCTGCCACCGGGAACGATCACAATCGCATTTGGCAATATACACACATACATACATACATAGCTACATACATACATACATTAGACGAAGGGTATTTAGGTAAAGAAGTATCCAAAATTTAAAATTAAAAAATATAAGTCTGTTTTGAAAATTAATAATAAGAAAAATAAATGTTTTAATTAAACGTCTTTTTTTGAATTAATGAAAACAGTTCTCTTTTTTTTTTATTTGTTTTATGACGACGTTTCGATACCTTCTTCAGGTATTTCCCTACAGGAGAGATATTTATGGATATCAAGTGGGTCCTTGTGGTTTCTCAACCAAGTATGAAAGGGTGTTAGTGGGTCTGTAAATGAATTCTTTGAATATTTTGATGAATTTGTGCTGTAGAAATTTGTAATAAGGGAGGCTTGAGATGTTTTGGGGACGAGTGACAGTAGAATGTTGGATTCGTGTCTCTCCCGTCGTCGTCGCTTTTGAGTTTTGTCCTCTGTCGAGTGGAGATTGTTCCGAGCGTGCTTGTCTGCGCCTTGCGTAAGACTTACCACGGAGGACCCGTGGCCGCCTTCAATTCTCCTTTTGATAAGGTCAATGAGTGAGTAGAGGCCCTGGCCCGTTCTCTCGACGCAGCCTCCACTCGGCCGGCGGCGGCTCCACTCAGCTTCCGGTCCCCCGCCAGCCTTCGTTTGTCCGCTTTTCCCTCTATTAGCCCAAATACAGGAGACCTTGTTAAATCCGTCCTGCACCTACCTCACGGTGGGAACGGTTGCCACTAGTCTGCTGGCGACCTCGTGGGAAGGGGGGGGGGGATTTTGGAGGCTAATTGCGAGGCGACCTTCGCCGAGGGTCAGTGTCGGTGCGTTCACCCCCCCGTCGCGGACCACGAAGCAAGTTTCGTTCCATGGTTAACGAACGGCTGCTTCGTCTTTCACGGTTTTGGGAAGCGGTGTCGAGAGCGAAAAGTAGAGGGGATAAGAAGCTGATGACCCGTCAACAGTCTTGAGCCACGTTCAGTGGTGAATGAAAGGAGCTACAGTTCTCATACTCCAGATTCCAATAAAAAATAACTTCCCAGAAAGTTGCCCAACGTCAATTATCCTCATGCAGCCTGTTGCCCTAAAAAAAGTATCTATTCTTGACTCCGTTAATGGTACGGGAGAATTTTTTACTCCAGGAAAGCATTTTTTAGACACTCGTAATCTACTTGAATACTTTACTCGGCTACAATACAGTCCTGGTTAATTTTAAGCTAACTCCCCCCCACCACCACCACCACCACCACTACCATCGGCATTGTTTTGGGGATGTTCCATTGAGGGGTTTCAAGATTTAAAAAAATCACAGTCTCGATGCCAGTTAAATCACCCTGTTGGCCAAGAGATTACTGTCTAATTCTTTCCTTTTTCTGGGCCCAATGTAAATTTAGGTTGTGAAAAAATAAAATATCACAACACTACGTTTCCGTAACCGCGGTCGCTTTCCTCCGGCGTGGAAGTAAAATTAGTAGCAACCGTAATTGGAAAGGAAAGAATATTAGCATGAAAGCAAAGAATTTGTAAATTAATTGCAGTGGTTAAGACGAGGCAATATTTCAGAAACAATTGTGGAATGTTTGTGTGGTCTCAACTGCTTTGCATATTTTACAGTCAGAATAACGTTTCGGGGGTAATGGTTTTTGGAGGACGACAGATTGTTTATCGAAGGCGACGTGATAGGGACCCGTAGGCATTGAGGCATTTATTATTTTTATTATTTAATTGTCAAACGGGGAAAATGTTATTTTAAAAATACGTGTGTGTGTGTGTGTGTGTGTGTGTGTGTCTGCATTACACACTGGCCTCCAGTCGGATGGATAACTGCTTGGACTGGAAGAGTTCAGCGAAATGGGAAATTTAGATAATTTTCCCATCATGTGGACGTTATTGGATAACACGTGTGCTCATAGTCGTTGGTTTACCAGGAACGTGCATGTAACTGAAGAAGCCTGCGAGACAACGGTTTCATTCCTATAAGTGTCGTACAGTTTGAGAAAGGAAACAACGATGTAATTCTGAGGCAATCTGAATACAAAGAGACGTGGGAAAATATATTCACATGTCCATTGTCCCTGTTGGCACGGAGGGAAAGAAGTTGTTGATGGACGTCACTTTGGAACTGAAGTACGAAGAATTTAGACGCACCAGAAGGGAGATGAAAGAGAAGCGCTTAAGTTGATGGAAGTGCTGGTTCCAACAGTCCATCCTGTTACGTTCCTGCTGACGACTACAGCAGTATGCTTCAGGGAAATCTGTCATCCGTTTTGATTTTCTTTATAATGAAAAATTTGCGTCTCATTGCAAATTAACAATAAAAAAAGATAGCCAAAACACAAAAAAAGGGGAAAGAAGTGACGATATAAACACCACACAACAACGTTTCTGGAACTCTTGTTCCTTTCATCAGGTGCAGAAAAAAAAACTCCACTAGTCACTTCAAAAACCTCAAAAGTGTAGCGTCTCACTCTAGGCTCTTGCGCTTTTTTTTTTACACCTGAAGAAAGGAACAAGGCTTCCAGAAACGATGTGTGGTATTTATGGCGTCAGTTCTTTCGTCTGATTATTTGGCTATCTTCCTTATTTTCTGTTTAATCTTGGTTATTAGAGAAATATCGTACACCCTTCATTTTTAATATTCAGTGAATCAATTTTCTTTCCTCAGTCTCTACGTATCATACCTTATATACCAGCTCACAATTTATAAGTCCAAATATGAATAGTTCGTCCATGTGGAAATTGAAACTTTCTCTTTTCACAGGAAGAAAAAATACCCAGTCCTTAAAAAAAATTATATATACCCAGTCCTTCAAAAATAAAAAAATACCCAGTCCTTTAATAAAGTAAAAATACCCAGTTCTTTAATAAAGGAAAATATATCCAGTCCTTTAACAAAGTAAAAAAATACCCAGTCCTTTAAGAAAGTAAAAAATATCTAGCCCTTTAATAAAGGAAAAAATATCCAGCCCTTTAATAAAGGAAAAAATATCCAGTCCTTTAATAAAGGAGAAATACCCAGTCCTTTAATAAAGGAGAAATATCCAGCCCTTTAATAAAGGAAAAAATATCCAGTCCTTTAATAAAGGAGAAATACCCAGTCCTTTAATAAAGGAGAAATACCCAGTCCTTTAAGAAAGTAAAAAATACAGAGTCCTTTAAGAAAGTAAAAAATACCCAGTCCTTTAAGAAAGTAAAAAATACCCAGTCCTTTAAGAAAGTAAAAATACCCAGTCCTTTAAGAAAGTAAAAAATACCCAGTCCTTTAATAAAGTAAAAAAAATACCCAGTCCTTTAAGAAAGTAAAAAATATCCAGCCCTTTAATAAAGGAAAAAATATCCAGTCCTTTAATAAAGGAAAAAATATCCAGTCCTTTAATAAAGGAAAAAATATCCAGTCCTTTAAGAAAGGAGAAATACCCAGTCCTTTAAGAAAGTAGAAAATACAGAGTCCTTTAAGAAAGTAGAAAATACAGAGTCCTTTAAGAAAGTAAAAAATACCCAGTCCTTTAAGAAAGTAAAAAATACCCAGTCCTTTAAGAAAGTAAAAAATACCCAGTCCTTTAAGAAAGTAAAAAATACCCAGTCCTTTAAGTAAAAAAAATACCCAGTCCTTTAAGTAAAAAAAATACCCAGTCCTTTAATAAAGTAAAAAATACCCAGTTCTTTAAGAAAGTTAAAAAAACAGTCCTTTAAGAAAGTAAAAAATACACAGTAATTTAAGAAAGTAAAAAATACCCAGTCCTTTAATAAAGTAAAAAATACCCAGTCCTTTAAGAAAGTAAAAAAATTCCCCCAGTCCTTTAATAAAGTAAAAAATACCCAGTCCTTTAAGAGTGTAAAAAACCAGTCCTTTACTAAAGAAAAATACCCAGTCCTTTAATAAAGTTTAAAAATAGGCTCCAAACCTTAAGGAAGTCAATAATATCCCTAGATTTTAAGGGAGTGATAAATACGACCGGGCAAATTTAAAGAAGTCAAAAAGAGTTGAACACCTGAAGGTAGGAAAAAACACTCTCGGTGTCCTTATAGACTCATTGATAAATTCCGTACCAGAAATGAGTTTCAATAGTCCCTCCCCTATACCTGCGGAGAGTCAAAAAAATCACTGTATTTTAAAGATAGTAAAAAGTACTCCCGAAACCTTACGGAAGTCATTAATATTCTCGGTACATCAAGGGGGTGAAAAATATTCTCGATACCTTATCGGAGTCAAACATATTATCTCAGTACTTAAAATGAATCAGAATAGGTCCTGGTGCCTCAAGAGACTAAAAACCTCTCTTTACCTTAATAAAGGCCGGTACTTTAAGGGTGTCAACAATACTCCCGGGAAGAATTTAAACTGATATACGTATGTAATGTTTTCAATGTTTCTTCCATTCGGTTTTGAATCAGTCTGTAGTTTCAACAGTAACAATTATTTGTTTTCGTTCTTATAAAACTGATTTAGCCTGTTCCCGATCCTAAACGGGGTCCCGTGCTCTGAATTGTGGTGAGGTTTTTCCTCGTACAAGCGTCGTATCGCGTGGGCGTGTTTTTTCTCTCCTTCCTGGACAGAGTTCCGTGCTTCTAGAAGCCTTCATTCAAGCTTTCTCCCGTGTGATATTGAAACTACGCTGCCGGCTGTTTCTTCGCTCCCCGCACGAGGTCGCAGTTTCTACACTCTACACATCCATCCATCCATCAACTGATCTCAACACAACGCCGCCGCGGTGTTTCCTCTCGTAAAAATTTTTTTAACTATAATATATTCAGACACCAGTTTTGGCGTTCAAAGATCACCTTCAACTTCTGGTTCCAGCGCCCTCGGGGTTGCCGTGTTTTCCTCATACTGACACCGTGTACAATGTCCCGTTTAATGTGATCAGATATTCCGAGTTCCTGTTCGAGGAGTGTGTTGCAACAGAAGTGGCTTATCCCTGGTCCCTTTCTAACTCAACCTTATTTCGACTAAGAACTGCTTAATCGGAGTAATTCAATACGAGGACGAGAAGAAAAATAAAATAGAAATTAGATCTACGGAGGAGGTTAAAAGACAGTTTAAAGAGAGAATGTGTGTGTTGGAGCGACATCAACCAAACACTCAACTATTCTTTCCGTCTTCAGGTCGTAAAGACGCATGAGAACGTGAGGAGGGTCTGTGACCCACAGACCTACTCAGTCGCAGCCCAGCGCCACGATTCCACCTGTCTTTGACACAGACAGCGGGTAGAATAGAATTGATTCCCAATTTCGATAAGTGGGATCGTAATTACAAAATAAAAAGTATTCAGCAAAATAAAAGGTTGACAAGACCATAAGTAAACGGAATAAAGTGCTTCCGGAAGAAGAGAAATTGATTAAATTAAAGCTCGGAAAACTAAAAAACAATTATTCACATTTAAAGTGATAAAGACAATAAAATATTTAAGGCAGCAGCGATAATGTTCGAGTCAGGTCTATTCATATTTTTTTTACAGAGAACAGTTTATTAATATATAAAAATAAAATGTAATGATAAATAATGAATAACAAAGACAGCCAAAACAGACAAAAAACCCGGGTAATATAAATAACACACAAAAACGTTTCTGGGATCCTTGTTACCTTTCCACAGGTGCTAAGAAGAGCCTAGAGAGACTTTTGAGTGCTGTCAACTGACCAGTGCAGTTGTGTCGCTCTAGGCTCTTCTTCGGCTCCTGACGAAAGGGGAACAAGGATCCCAGAAACGTTGTGTGGTATTTACATTACCCCCTTTTTTTAATGAATAACAAAGACAGCCAAAACAGACAAAAAACCCGGGTAATATAAATAACACACAAAAACGTTTCTGGGATCCTTGTTACCTTTCCACAGATGCTAAGAAGAGCCTAGAGAGACTTTTGAGTGCTGTCAACTGACCAGTGCAGTTGTGTCGCTCTAGGCTCTTCTTCGGCTCCTGACGAAAGGGGAACAAGGATCCCAGAAACGTTGTGTGGTATTTACATTACCCCCTTTTTTTGTCTGTCTTTCTTATGCACATTATTTTCTATCAGACGTAAATTTTTCCCATTTTAAAGAGAAATAATTCAGAAGAATTTTAATATTATATATTTACAACATTGGATACATTGACACTGAAATTAATACAAATATAAAAACACTTCGTTTCGACCCCCTAATTTTGGACTTCATCAGGTGTAAATTCTATTGCCTTTGACTTCTTTATATTAAACTTATTCTGTCTTATTGCCCATTATATTTATTTATTTTTCTTGTACGGCAGATAAAAATGCCAGTACATTATGTTTTGATGTGGATTTATTTTTAAATGTCTGTTACTCGTGCCAGGAATAAATTTATTCACACACACACACACACACACACAATATTTCTTATAGCTTTTCGACCTTTCCCCGTTCCTTATTTACCCTGAAAGATTGTCCATTAGCATCAGAACTGAAACACAGAGCGGATAAGAAAATGTTGAGTAAGGAGACGACACAGGAGTAGCCGTTGTCACCTTATCTTCGCCACTTCAGCTCTTTCACAAGTTTAATCTGCGGGTCCGTGTTATCTATCACTTTACGATGTTGTCTCTGCGTATTACATATTTTTAACTGACTTGTTTTTGTTTTTTTAGGGTAACAGGCTACATGAGGGTAATCCACATGGTGGCAACTCCCCTTTAATAGCATAGGAAGGGACTGAAAGGGGGGGATGATGCGGAAAGGGTTGACGAAGGTACCTAAGGGTTAACTAGGGCCCACGGGCTGCAGTTCTACCCAGATCTACCCCGGGGCAATCGCCTCAAAGTGATGTAGGACAAACCCTAGAAACACCTGCAACAGATAGGTCGGGCATTCGGTACTTGTCCCTGGATGCCCTTCGCTGGATGGCGGGAGAGGGGGGTTTGCTGTGGGGACGCAGCATTCCCTTCTCCGTGCCTCGGCCAGTTTTCGGATGCCAGCTGGCCGACTGTTCCAATGGGAGGGAACAGCAAACAACTCTTACCGTATGCCCCAAAGGCCTGAGACTCCCCCGGAACATACACCTGTCAAAACAGGACGAGGTGACTTGTGGAACGCAGCATTCCCTACTCCGTGCCTCGGCTTCTTTTCGGAGGCAGCTGGCCGACTGTTCCAATGGGAACAGCGAACAACTCTTATCGTATGCCCCAAAGGCCCGAGACTCCCCCGGAACATACACCTCTCAAAACAGGACGAGGTGACTCGTGGGACGCAGCATTCCCTTCTCCGTGCCTCGGCCAGTTTTAAGAGGGCAGCTGGCCGACTGTTCCAATGGGAAAAGGGAACAACTCTTCCCGCATGCTGCAAAGGTCTGAGACCCCCGCCCCCCCGGAACATACACCTTTCAGAACAGGACGAGGTGCCTCAGCTTGTGGGAAGATTAGCTAAAAAAAACCGTAGAGAGAGGAGAAGGCATCCCCCAAAGGTAGAAAATATGGGAGATTGTTGAAGAAACTGCCATCGACGACAAGTTAGTGAGGAATTGCAGCATTCCTCGACCTCTTCTTCCCGGTCAATAGCTGCTAATAGACTGTTATCAACGTCAAGAGCGGTGGTTGAAGTTCTCAGGAACGGAATCGTGACGTGTAATTTACGACACAGCTGAACAACGTACGTCGGGAGAATTTACAAGGCGGAACCCACACAGTAGCAGCGTTTCCAGGAACGAGACCCTCGTGACCTCGTCATATTACGACTACACGCCAACTACAGGTGGAACGTTGAGGATCCTCTCAGACACAACACTGACTTTGCAAAGGTCGTCCCCGTTGGTTACGCAACTTTGGCTCCGAGTCCTCAAGCCGCGCCGCCGCTTGTTACGTCTTTGCACATTTGCCCAGATAACCTCCTTAGCCTTCACGTAACAACCCACGGCCGTGACATTCACTCGGAAGGGGGGAAACAGGAATGCGTGTGCGCGTGTGCGGAGACATCATAAAGTGGAACGCGGTAAAATTCCGCAGAGTGAGAGTGAAATACAGTCAATTGCAAATAAGAGATGAATGTTGGAAGAATGGAAGAACGAACGTTCGTTGAAGAGAACGAGAAAACTTTAGAAAAATATTGGGAAAGGAAGGAGTCTCCTAAGACAAAACAGATCCTACATTTATTGAGGTAAGGACAAAAATGTAAATATTTAATTATTTATAGAGAAACAGAAACGTCCATAGCCCCCCTACGAGCGCCACGGGACAACAGTGCAGAAGGCAGATTGCAAGAAATACTCACCAACACAAAATTGAAACACAAGCACAGAGTTTTACAGGTAGGAGTTCTCCTGGTAGGAGAATAAGAAAGGTCTGGAGTAGGGGAATAAGAAAAAATAGTCAGTGCATCTAGACAAGGATGAATATGGCTAGAAAATCATCTAAGAAAAATGTAGCAGGCAGCCAAATACGAAAATAATAATTACTTAGTACATATATAAGGTATTGGAAGAACGAAAAAATATTTTTTTAATATTCAGGCGAGGCAAAGATAAAAATGGTGAAGACTGACAAAAAAATATACGGATTAGAAAAAGTGTAGACAATACTGGAGGATGCTGATTTAATATTTTTGTTCCTTCTCAGACGAGGAAACGAGACACGTTAAAAAGGGGTAAACACTGAGGCACCCGCGGCTGGACGCAGACGAGAACAACGACGATTAAAGTATAAATGAATTACGTATCAAGTATTTCGGAAATATCGCACGTGTGTTCTGATTATAAGCGAAAGGTGAATTCTGCTGATGGTCGCGACGCTGAGGATGTAGACGAAGTGAAACGAGTGGCAGGGAAAAAGAGATTTCGAAGAAGAAGAAGAAGAAGGTGTACACAGGGTATGTACAGGGTAATCCACATAGTGGCAACTGAAAGGGGGGAAGCGGAAAGGTAGAGGAAGGTAGCCAAGGGTTAACTAGGGGCCCCCGGGCTATGGTTTAAGGATCCTACCCGGCAGTTCGCCTAAAATGGATGCAGGACAAACCCTAGAAAAACCTGCATCAGGTAGGTCGGGCATTGGGTACTTGTTCCACGCCCTTCCTAAGGCGGGAGAGGGGTTTGATGTGGGGTCGCAGCTTTCCCCTCGCCGTGCCTTGACCAGTTTAGGAGGCAGCTGGCGCGGACTGTTCCAATAGGAATAGCGGACAACTCTTACCACATGGCCCAAGGTCTGCGACCCCGGTACATACACCTCTCAGAACAAGCCGAGGTGCCTCGGCATGTGGGAACTTTAGTTATAAAAACCAGAGAGAGGAGGAGGCATCCCCAAAGGTAGCCTCCTCCTACAGAGCTCTCTGGGAAGTTTCACCTGCGAGAGAATCCTCTCACCGGTTTCCTTGGATTTCGAAGAGTAAAAGATAATTTTTTAAAAAAAATGTATTGAGTTTGTCTGAAGCGAGAGGACTGAAGGGAACTGGCGCGGAAACCATCGCTTCGATAGTTGGCTACCTTCAGCGCCATCGGTAGATTATCTGGTCTCTGTGGTCCTCTCAAGAGACAACGCCAAGGTTATTTCCAACCGTTCGTAAGGTCGGGGAAAGGCTTCGTTCTCCAGTGGACCTACTTAGTTACGCACAGCCACGACGCCTGTCTATGTTTCGCCAATTCCGAATGATGACTGGTGGAAACTTCCAGTTCAAGGCTTTAATGCGGAGGGGTCAAGCGGAAAAGAATGTCCACTTCAAGCACCCACAAGGTAATTCTTCGACCCCCCAAAAAATAAGGTAAATGGTACACCAAACCATTGTGAAGCCTCACCCACTGTCACTTTACGTGGTATTAAGTAACCGGCTACACGAAGACGAGCTCTGCTCTGGACAGAACCGCATTCAACCAGTCTGGACGTATAATAATGCTCGCTGTGTAACTGTACCGGCGCGGACGGAGGTGAAGGTGTTGGTAGAGTAACCTTCACTTCCTCTGGCATGCGCAAGGTCCTCGGACTTGGCACAGCCTCCCGCGATGGTTGGCTGGCTGCTGACTGGCTCTCCTATCAACACACCTCCCAGCACTGTGAATGTCTCAACAAATCCACGAACCGATAGCTTGTTGTCCCAAGCTGAGGTAACTGTACAAACGTTGAGAGTTTCGAAGGCCAGCTGTGAGGAGGGGGGCCTTGAAACTCTCAAGAAATATTTCAGTAACTTGATGCGGGTGTATGGTCCGACGAAAGATACAACGGACCAACCAGAGTATCGGCTGATAGAGGACTATGAGTGCCAAGTTCTCAGGGTTCAAACAGAAAAAATTGTATTAAGTCCCGGTTAATCTGTTGTAGATAAAATTCCGGCCCGATAGTGTGTTAAATAACAACGTTTCGACTACAAGCTCCGCCATCGTCATCAGGTTGACTGTGATCAGCGTCCCGTCCAACCGTTATTATTCAACAAGCTATTGGCCCGGATTGAGACCCGAGAATTGTGTCTTCAATATATTTGACGTGACAACAGGTCGGTGACCTCGTGACCCCTGAGGTCTTGTTGGCAATCCACAAATCCCTATCAGTTCAGAAAAAAATATCCAGAGATATTGTCCTGGCGCAGGAAACTCTACACGCTGACCCAGCTGTCACTCTGGGACCAGGCTCAATTTAGTCGGTCTGCCCCCTAATGAATATTCGGACTCTCAAGTTGCGCGTCTGAGTGTTGTTCTCTCCCTGATGACGAACAGAGCTCTTTATGTACTGTTCGAAACGTTGGAGTTTGCACATCTTTTTCTGAATTTCCCTTGACGATTCTTCACGTCATCTCTTTAATGCAACTTGCTTCTTGCACATTCATTGCCTCTCTCTCTTCGTTTTTCTTGTTTCCTTTGTTTTCTTCGCTTGGAGTAAATCTCTACATATTTCTTTCTGATCTTCTAGACGATCGTTCTCGTCATCACTTAGATTTGCCTTTTTCTTTCTGTTTTTCTTCTTTCGTGGTTTAAATTTCCTTTTATTTCCCACTTTTTAAACTCATTTTTTCACATCTCATTAACCCAACTTGCTTCTAGCACATTCATTGCCTCTCTCTCTCTCTCTCTTTCTGTTTTTCTTGTTTCCTTTGTTTTTTTCGCTTGGAGTAAATCTCGACATATTTTTTTTATGATCTTCTCGACGATCTTTCTCGTCATCACTTTGATCTGCCTCTTTCTTTCTTTCTTTCTGTTATCTTCTTTCGTTGTTTTTCATTCCTTTTATTTTCCACTTTTTACACTCATTTTTTCACATCTCATTAACCCAACTTGCTTCTAGCACATTCATTGCCTCTCTCTCTCTCTCCCTCTCTCTCTGTTTTTCTTGTTTCCTTTGTTTTCTTCGCTTGGAGTAAATCTCTACATATTTTTTCCTGATCTTCTAGACGATCTTTCTCGTCATCTTGTTGACCTGCCTCTTTCTTTCTGTTTTTCTTCTTTCGTGGTTTTCCATTCCTTTTATTTCCCACTTTTTCTACTCATTTTTTAACGTCATGTCTTTAACCCAACTAGTTTTTTGCACACTGCCTCTCTCTTTCGGGTTTCCTTTGTTTTCTTCGCTTGGAGTAAATCTCTACATTTTTTTCCTGATATTCTAGACGATCTTTGTCGTCATCACTTTGACTTGCCTCTTTCTTTCTGTTTTTCTTCTTTCGGGTGTTGTCATTCCTTTTATTTCCCACTTTTTCTACTCATTTTCCACGTCTTCTCTTTAACCCAACTTGTTTTTTTGCACACTGCCCCTCTCTTTCGGGTTTTTCTTGTTTCCTTTGTTTTATTCGCTTCTCTACATATTTTTTTCTGATCTTCTAGACGATCTTTCTCGTCATCTCTTTGACCTGCCTCTTCTTTTACGTTTTTCTTCATTCCTTTTCCTTTTCACCTTTTCTACTCTGTGACGATGGAATACCCGAATAATCTCAATAATAATGTTATCTCACCATTGTCAAGAAATTTCAAATGCAGGCCTGATATGGGATCCTCAACAGGTTTGTATTTTCAGTTACCTGTATATTCTAACCTTTTCTTCCTTATTCTCGTTTATAAACGATCTGTCAAATGCAAGTGAAATCACAGCGATTGTGAAAACAGTTACTTAATTCCCAACATTTAAAATAAATCTTCTTTCAAGCATAATTGGCCGTTAATAACTCACATGAGAAATAATCAGATATGGAGAGAACAAGGCAAGATAAAGAAGAAAAGATACACATCTCTCTACGACGATAAAAAACACTTGTGTCACGATGAATTTACGATTAACGCCAATTACGTCGTCGTGATCACACACACACACACACACACTAAGGAGAGGAGAGGAGAGGAGAGGAGAGAAGTGCAACATCATGTAAAATAAAGAAATGAAGCCGAACGAAGGTTTTCTCACATTAACACAGCAACTCTTGAGGCACGTGGCTCGTGTAGCCCATAATTGTGGCCAAGTCTATTCAATTAAGATAACAAGTAGACAGTCGCAACCACCAGAGGGTCCACAACAGAGACAACAGGGAAGACTATCATTTTTTCCAATACCAGAATGACTTTGGAAGGAAGAAGAAACTGGTTACTGTTCGTCCGAGGACTGCCTTCGTTGAGAACCTCGAAATATCAATTATTCCTGACGATCTGATCAGTTGTCCACGCATTAAGCAACCAGCCAGCCAGCCGCCGCCTTCCGGTTTTGTCCGTAATGGCATTGAAATGTATTCCAGATGGAGCCCGCAACAGGTCAACCAGATTCAATGCCAAGTGCGCAGATGCTAAGACGTAAACGAAACGCACACAAATTTGCCGATAAAAAAAAACAACAACCAACAACCGAAACGTCGTCACGCCAATTACGAAACGGAAAGGGGCCAAACTTTATCTCGACTGTCGTGGCCTCACCGCAATATCCCTCCACACTGTGACACTGTCCTTGACAACAACAACAATACTGCTTCCAGTAGACAAACTGAAATAGTTGAGAGTATTTTGCCGTCGTCATCTTGACGTGGACGTTGCCACACCTCGTAACGGACCAGCAGAGGAAGAAGACATCCAGAGGTGACGAGATAAGCGTGGAACGGTTTACGTCGCACTTTTCCGCTCGCAGACGGCAAGAGGACTAGACTAGACAAGCAGTGGTACAACTACTGTAGAGTGGAATGCTGCGTCCCCACAGCAAACTCCTCTCCCGCTATTGGAAGGGCGTGGGACAAGTACCCAATGCCCGACCTACCCGATGCAGGTTTTTCTAAGGTTTTCCCTGCATTTCTTTAGGCGAATGCCGGGTAGGATCCTTAAAATATAGCCCGGGGGCCATAGTTAACCCTTGGCTACCTTCCTCTACCCTTCCGCATCCCCCCTTTCAAATCCCTTCCTATGTTATTAAAGGGGAGTTGCCCAAAGTGGATTACCCTCATGTAGCCTGTTGCCCTAAAAAAATATATTAAAAAGAAATGTAGTGTTGAGCTCTCCGTTTTTTAACTAAGGTCCTCGGCCTGTTCTGAGAGGTGTATGTTCCGGGGTCACAGACCTTGGGCATACTGTAAGAGTTGTCCTCTGTTCCCATTGGAATAGTCGGCCAGCTGCCTCCTAAACGGGTCGAGGCACGGAGAAGGGAATGTTGCGTCCCCACAGAAAACTCCTCTCCCGCTATCAGAAGGGCGTGGGACAAGTACCCAATGCCCGACCTACCTGATGCAGGTTTTTCTAGGGTTTTCCCTGCATTTCTGTAGGCAAATGCCGGGTAGGATCCTTAAAATATACCCCGGGGCCCCTAGTTAACCCTTGGCTACCTTCCTCTACCCTTCCGCATCCCCCCTTTCAAATCCCTTCCTATGCTATTAAAGGGAGTTGCCCAATGTGGATCACCCTCATGTAGCCTTTTACCCTAAAAAAAGGTAGAGTGTAGTAAATAAAATAAAAAATCTTTTTAAAATGACAGGGTCCTCTTCCTTCATCTCCAACCTCTGTTCCTTTCACAACCAAGCAACACTGTACGTCATGGTCCTCCGCCGTGAATTAAGGTAAGTAGGCAAAGAGGGGAACCTCCACACTAATTACTAATAGATTGAGTACCGTTGCAACCTTTCCTCGTTCCGGTTTTTAAATTTTCCTCAACAAGGACATTTCCGTCACCATTGCATCCGAAAGGACCGACGGCAGAGAAGATCACGGAAAGCAAATTCTTCTTCTTCTTCGGCTTTTCCCCCCTTTTACAGGTTTGCCGTCTTAAAATTTCAATTTCAGTCTGTAGTTCCGATCTCCCTCCTCTTCCAAATTCCTATCCTCCATTATTGGTTTCCACTTGGGGTTTTCCCACTTTAATCTGGGTCTGTCCATGTTTATTTTTTTCCCCCTGGTAGTGACCATTGGTATAATATTTCTTTTGGCCATCTTCCATTGTACGTGACCACACACCATTTAAGGGGTTTGATTTTCAATCCTTTTAAACGACAGACGTCGTGGTTACGTTCATTTCTTTCCATAGGAGCTCATTTCTTATTTTATCCTGTCTTGTTTATTTTTGAAGACTTCTTCTCCGCTAATCGAATTCTACTGTTCTAATTTTGTTCTTTTTGTCAGGGGCCAAGTTTCACTTCCATAACCTAGAATGTTCTGTATTATTTATGCTGTTATGAATTTTGTTTTCCTTTGTTAAATTTTTATTCCAAATTATTCCGTGTAAAATCTTGGTAGCATTCTTTTGCCTTTGCAATTTTAGTTTGTATATCTCTATATTCACATATTCCTTCTCTTCTGCTTCTTTTATTGGCACTATAACCCAATGTGAGTTTTGTCCTTATTAACAATTTTCTTCCATTCCGCCCTCTCCTGTGTCAGTCTCCGCCATCCTATTATTCACGTCCTTATTTCTATCCACAAGTTCCTGCATTTGTAATTATTGACCCTCCCCCCCCCCGCCCAAGTATTTAAAAAATTCACATTTTTTTATTCTTCCTGTTTCGAGTGTTACGTCTTCTACATCTTTTCCAAAACACATGTCTTCTGTAAATTTATGTTCAGTCCCCCATTTTTTTTATATTCTTCCATGAGGTTATTTATCATGTATGTCATGTCCTCTTCATATCCCGATCGTCGGCGAACAACAGTGATCCTGTCTCCTGTAGGAACGCCCATTCCAGAACATTTTTTTATACCATAAATTAAGTGCCTGATCTAAATAAATATTAAAAAGTATCTGTGATAGACTGCTTAACGCCTCTCAACTCTTCTGTTAGCAAATTAAATACACATAATAAACTTGCCGGACTAGGAGGAGCGACTGCCGAATAAGCTGGAAAGTTAGAACAAGATCGAATGACGAACAAGTTCCATTTTAAGACACCAAACGACTCAAATAGGTAATTAAGTAACCATATGAACAGACAAAATTAAGTGATAAAAGTCACGCAACTTGTTGCTTTCATCAGGTGAAGAAAATTCGGAAGAGCTTCAAGAAGCTACGAGACGCCGCACAAACCAGGCTGACCAACACAAAAGCTTTTGAAACTGCTGAGCCGAGGTAGCAAGGGAGGGGGTGGGGGGGGATACTAAGTCCAGGCACCAGAGAGCGTCAGGGTTCGTTAACGACCACCGAGGAGCGACTGTGACGAGCGCGTTTCCGTCACGAATTAATTTTGCGTGCGAAACTCTGAGGTAGTCTAAATAAGAATTTCCGCACCTGTTTCCTGTCCGTGACCTTGGTTCGAACCCGCCAAAAAGGTCTCTAACCCCCTGAAGAGAGGACAATCATCTCTCTGACTATATTCCGTGCCTACGAAGTTCATCCAGTGACCAACAACCTTCTAGACAAGTTCTAGCCAAGGAGGCGCCATTTCTGGGTTTTCAGATTGATAGTAATTTAAATTGGCCTCACAACATAGATCTGCTTGCGGGGGAAACTCAGTTCGGCTCGTCATTGCCTCAAAACCTTAATGCAACATGTTGACGTCAACACAACTACAATGGCGTGGACTTTGCTGGCGTATTTTCATTCCCTCGTGTGTGTCATGGCGTTGCTCATTGGCGGGCATTGAAATAGTCAAGGTGCAGAAGCGTGGCTTCAGAAATACTTTCTACTACGGATAATAAATACAGTTGTAAACCTGTTTTATCAAAAAGTCTGCGAGTATTATCTCTGACCAGCGAGTTTATGCACGAAATTCTAAAGTTCGTTAAGCGGAACGTGAATCTGTTTCATAGGAATGGCGAGTCTCACGATTACGAGTCTAGGAATCGCTCAGGGTGTAAGATCTTTGCTCCTGTACCAGAGAAGTATTCACCATCCAGGGATAACAGTCTTCCTCCAGAGGTAAAGAACAACAGCTTTGGGGATTCAGTGTAAAGATATTCTACTGCAAGGCCGCTGGTGTTTCACTCAATGCAGGAGTTTCTTGATCGTTCCCCCTAATAATTAATTATTCTTTGTTTATCCTGCAACAATGCTGAATGTGTTGCTAATAACAACTACTTATTTCACAACTTGCTCAGTCTCTGTTGGTCTTTCCTGCTCTTTTCTTTGTTATTTTCCTTTTACGAGGGCCTGGATTCCTCTTCCCTCTGTTTCGTGACGTCACTTGTCCCTCGTTTCTGCTTCCTCCCCCCTCCTAGTGTGTCTCACGTTTTGTGTTTATTCTTGTGTGATGTGTAATTCTATATATTTATTATAGTTAATGCTCGAATCAGTAATTATCTACTAGTACGTATTGAATTTTTCTATTAGAACTGTAAATATTATATTATTACTCTTAGTATAGCAAAACTCACCAAATTTCGTACACGTGTTCTTTACGTTCAGGAAACAAACACTGTCGGGGTGAGACGCGTCTACCACCCCCAGGATTAGGGGTGGAAATATTTAAACATGCTAAAGCAGCCGATATTTGAGTCGCATAAATATATTTTCGGGTCAACGAGATGTGATATGAGTATAATTTCAACCTCGTACAGCATTGGAAAGGAGAAACGTTAGGGATGAGGGTGGAAGGGCGTTACAAGAAAATAACGCGAACAACCGAGATTGGAGTAAAATCCAGGGTTATGGATGTCGGTGAGTTTAATTATGACATTCAATTGGCCATTTAACCCCCCACCGGGGGAAGGGGTGGAAATTTTGAAACATGGTCGATACTTGACTGGAATAAATATTTGTCGGGTCAATGACGTTGATATTATTTCTACCGCTGTTGTTTGTAAAATATCAACCCCTTTCAGCATGGTAGGGGAGCACCCTTAAGGGTGGGGGTAGAGGGGCGTTTCATATAATTAACACAAAAACAACCGAGATTCGAGTCAAATTGGGGGTTATAGATATACGACATCCCGGGCAACGCCGGGAACCCAGCTAGTTATTAATATATTTTACTTACGTTGGACAGGGAAATTTGTGTTCCCGAATTTTTGTATTTTAATGTTAACTTCTAATTATTTATAATTGTAGCATCTAATTATTAATTGCAATTTCCTCATACGAGGAATAATGGAATAAAATAAATCAAAATACACTTCTCTAGCGTGGCCTTGCTTCACCTACTCCTCCCATATTCATCAACAGAAACTCCCTCCGATCCCTCAAGCATGACAATGAGTCATCGTTTCATCACCTTATATTAACGCCAAAAATGGACGCACAAATACGAATGAGTATCAATTTTCCTTTTTTTCGCGGGGTCACATTGACACAATTTTGTCGCTCTGTTTTTATGCCGTGGCGTTCTTTCAGGTTCCTTTGCGATTATATATTAATTTTATCAGCAACTTGTCTACAGTTGCAACAAACCGTAGCAGCCGCAAGTGAAGATTCCTACTTCCCACGTTCATTTACCTACACGACGTCGACGTCCTTCCTTTCTTTCTTCCTTCTTTCACGGGAACTGTTTCTAATTAAGTTACCTACACTTTGAACAACTGCGCTCAGTATCTATTCTAAGCGGTAACCTAATTACTCTTCCCTTCCTCCTCCTCCTCCAGACAACGTGGCGATTTCACCAGGTGATGTGTACACAGTTTATAAATAAATGGAAAATTGCACTATGTACACATAATTTAAACTAATCAAATTAAAATATAACAAGTCTGTGTTGAAAGTAAAATAATAATAATATAAAGAAGAAAACAAATGAAAGTAAAATATAAGTGCTAAATAAACACCACACAACGTTTCTGACAACCCTTGTTGCTTTCGTAAGGTGATTCAAGTAAAGGAAGAGCGTAACAACACGCCGCAGTTCTCTCGCAGGCAGAACCTTTTAGGAGAGACGGAGGGGGGTGGGCTACCTTTGGGGATGCCTTCTCCTCTCGCTCGTTTTTTGAACTACGGTTTTTACAATCCGAGGCACGTTGACATGTTTTGAGAGGTGTATGTACCGGGGTCACAGACCTTGGGGCATACGGCAAGAGTTCTTCACTGTTCCCATTGGAACAGTCGGCCAGCTGCCTCCTAAACTGGTCAAGGTACGGAGAAGGGAATGCTGCGTCCCCACAGCAAACTCCTCTCCCGCTATCGGAAGGGCGTGGGACAAGTACCCAATGCCCGACCTACCTGATGCAGGTTTTCCCTGCATTACTTTTAGGCGAATGCCGAGTAGGATCCTTAAACCATAGCCCGGGGGCCCTAGTTAACCCTTGGCTACCTTCCTCTACTCTTCCTCAACCCCCTTTCAAATTACTTTCTATGCTATTAAAGGGCAGTTGCCACCACGTGGAATACCCTTCATGTAACCTGCTACTCGAGAAATCACCTTACGAACGCAACAAGGATTTCAGAAACTTTGTGTGGTATTTCTTTAGCACTTATGTTTGTCTGTTATTCGGTTGCTTATTTATCTAGCTTATTCTATAGATACGGATTAAACTGAAAATAGCAACAAGAGGCGTATCCCAGGATATAGAATACAAAAATAGTTGAACTATTATGAAGAAAAGGGATAGAAATTATCATATTAAAAATTACATAAACATACAGAAAATATACTAAAAAATGAATTTAATTCAAGAAGACAACCGAAATTCTTTCAAACGATGTCTTGATGACAGTGGATGTGAATTAAAGGGTCAGGATGGAAAAACTCTCGGCCGGACCGGGAAATCGAACCCAGGACCTCCACTTTGATAGCGCAGATGGTTAAGAGCACCACGTATAAAGTCGATGTCCCCATGTTCGACTTCCCGGTCCGGTCGATATTTTTCAATGCTCATGATTTAATGAAATTTTATTTATAAACCCGCTTCTTCCTTGGACAATTGTCAAATTTCATCACTTGGCGCACAGTGTAACTACATGAAACAACGCTCAATGAGGAGGAAAGGGAAAATGATAAATAAATAATTAAATATATATATATATATATAAAAGAAACATTTGAAAAAGTCTCCGTATGTGAGCGATTTAAAGCCCTACAACAAAAGGCAGAACGTTGTGTTAATGATTTAAGGTTGGTCGCGAGACTCGAAACCTGTCGGTATGTCATTTCCATTGCTCTTCCTTTCATTCTCATACGGATTTAGCCCGTTTCTTCCAAACAGAATAAACTCAGAAGCAAGGTGAAGAAACGATGTCACGAAAACAGAAGTAAACACTGTCCACGACGATCACAGACACCCCCAGGAGAGTGAATGGAGTCATGTAGACAGTCAGATTCCCTACATATATACATCACAATTATTCTGGGGGTAAACCGAGACGGTTACTCTGCAAAATATACCAGAGGCACACAAGTTGTACTTCCCCGGACCTACTTAAAGACAGATTTTAAAAGGTAGTTGCTAATAACAAACGCAAATGTTTTGTATGCACGGTACTGATGGTTGGAAAAAGCAATGCGGGTTCTGTTGAGACTTTGGTGCCTCTTAAGACCTACAAGGAAAAAAAAATTAAGGCTACGAGGAAAGAACGATTCAACAGCTAATTAACAAAACCTTAGTTCCGTGTAAACGTCGACAATTAGGCAACGAACAAGAGACGGACGAGGGAACGATCCCCCCCCCCCCCGACCATGCAAAAGTGAGGAGCGATAACAATGAGTCTACTGTACAACAAGCACGACGGGGGAGAAGGTAAAATTTGTAGAGGACAGAAGAGTAGGTTTCGTTCCGATAATAGAAATTGGCAAAGGATCAGCTAAGGTGAGACTCGACAAGAGGAGCGAAAAGTAAAAAAGGGTTTTGTAAACTCAAGAGAGAATAAAACTCCATCGAGGCATCACAGGAGATACTCTGGAACAGATATTCCTTACAATTATGGAGTTTCTCTTAAACACTTCTTCCGAAATTATCAAACAACAGCGCCTGGATCTTGAAAAATACTAACATTGATCCGAAATTACTAAATGGGAAGATTCTCTGCATGTCTCGCAGTGCTGCCAACCGTACAAGGTTTTGCCACTACTCATTTCGAAAGCTCCCAGAGTTTATATCACCACGTACAATTATTAATTATGAATGTAAACGTAATTGTACACACACACACCAAACAGGTTTATTTTTATTTGCCGCTGACGTCATTTCAAGAGCGTGTCAGGAACTTGGAGTGTCATAGTTTTCGCAATTTTTTAGACAGGTAGAACCCCCCCCCCCAAAAAAAAATCCCAACACTTCTGTGAATCTCGTGAAGAGCGTCTTATTTCCGACGAAACGTCGCCAGATGGTCCTCTGAGAACCAGCGTGTACAGGGAGTTTGTGCTAGGTGGTCGCGTTTACTTCCCCCCCCCCCACCGCGTGGATTTAGAGGCGATGCTCTAGGTCACATACCTCTATGTGACTTAAATCTTTTAAAGATGACAGAAAATCGGCCGGTGGTGATACTCGTTCAACCGTCAACCTACCACTATAGTCTGCGCCACGAAAACGTAATACCAAGGTTCACGGAGTCTTCCGGCCACATTGCCAAATACGTCTAATAAGAGGCACGCGCGGCGACTAGTGGTGATGGGAGGGTGCACAGTCTGACAATACCGCTGGACGAGAGCCCGTGCGGTTAGCTACTCGACCTTGATATTACATTTCCGTGGCGCCGACTGACAAATATGTGGGAACATCGTAAGGGACGGCGCCAGAAGATTTTTGTCACGTGTTCATGAAAGTCCGAATATTTTACACAGTTGATCACATTCCCCTTGGTTATCGCTGTAAACACTCCGGGAAAATAATCACCAGGAGCCTTACAGTGCCTGGGAGATTTCAGTCATAAAGGACACTGACAATTAATTTTGACAGTTGATGGTAGTGACCAAGATCTTATTAATGGTCCATCGCGTATTTCATGGTCCCCTTAAGGCAGTTCCCTGACCTCTCGATGCCATTACCGAGGATAAAATAAAGGAGTTTCGGTCTATTCCTGTCGCGTTGCGTGTCTGTACGGAGCCTTGCAGAGGATCATAAGACTGTCAGAGAATAAAGCGAGTCGTAGCCGAGCTGTTAATGAGTCCTTTGAGCCAGTTGTGGTGCTGCTGCTGCTGCTGTGCGATTCCTCAGCCACATTGCAGAACCTCCTGCGTGGCGTAAAAATAGGTCTATGAACTACGTGAAGCTTTGGCGTGCGCCCAGAGGAGGAGGAAGTGCCGCAACAAGTATACACCCCAAGTGTCCCTTATATCATAACAGATTACCGCGTTCAGGCGTGTTAGCATTTCCCCCCCCTCCCTCGTCAGACAGTTTTCCAGGCCTCCTTCATGAGCCAAGCAGCCGCGTGATATCCAATAGGTAATTCTTGTTCCTGTCCCTTTACCAAACCCCAAATTTCCTTCCTGTGGACACGGGAAGCCGTTGATAATATTTTACTCCTGTGTTTCCCAACCTTTTTTTTTACCATGCCCGTCCTAAGTCTTTCTAATGCCCCACTATGTAACATATACATATTTTTTTTATATTAAAAAACCTTTATTTTCTCAAAGACCTAATTACAACTTGTGCCACACGGTTCTTCATTAATAATAATTTAAAGAATAAATAAATAATTTATTTATTTTAATCTGAGATCGCCAATCATTTTGTACAAGTTAAATCACAACTGTCGGTTTCCAAACACCTGAACTTGGTAATTGTCTACCTGAACAACCTGGGGAACTACGTTGTGGCAACACCGTCCTCGTCTCTTCCTGAGCTGGACTGAACCATACATTGCGGACTCCTTCATAACAGAAGACTCAGAAAATTATTTATTGACCGCTTGAAACTCCCTTTCTTTAAATAAAAAAACTCTCCCTACATAATTGTATCCAATTTCTCTCTTCACCACCTCGCTGATCTCTTCTGTACACAGACGCTCTTTCAATGATTTGGCGTCAATAAAATACACCTCATGCTAAAAAAAATGTTCCCCATTTTCCGCGATCATTAAAACGCTGACCTGTTGAAGTGACAAATACAAAAACGTCTGGACAGAATTTTCAGATTTTTGTATTTCTTCTACGACGACTACTACTACTACGATCGATCGATAATTTCCAGTCAAGCGTTTGGGGGTTCAGAATAAGTTTAAATAATTTTTTTTTAAATATCGATTACGGTTGGCTACACTGTCTTGCGATTACTATCTTCACGTAGCTAATGACAAGTCGTGCGAATAGATGCGTATTATAAAATACGGGAATAAATATATTACAATCGATCTTTCTCGATCGTTACCCGTAGATATTTAGGAAGTGCCTAGGGAGAGTTCAGGAAGTGTCAGGGACGAATCAGCTCTCTTGTGTTTGCACTATAGTCGGCGCCATGAAAATGTAATATCAAGTAGGTGACCGAACCGCACCGTACCTCGTCCAGAAATGTTGCCAGATTGCCCCCCCCCCCCATTAATAGCGTGTTTCCCCAGGCAGCCGCGCGTCCCCATAATAGTACGCTATGTTTGGCAACGTAGCCGAAAAAGTCCATGACCTTGTTATTACATTTTCGTGGTGCCGACTATACGTGAGTTGAGATGGCCTACACCTTAGAATACGCGTTGATGATGTCACTGGACCACGAATCCTCCTCCTAACCCCCCACAATTCAATTCAGTATCATAGAAGACGATGGCAGACGCACTCAGGTAGGTGTGTGAGTAGCTGTAGTCAGTCGAATGTGCTGCGACCCTGGACTCGGCTGACTGGCAAGTTTTTTTCTTCTTCAGAACGCTTGGTTCGTATTATGCAACGAATACTTCTGCGATTTCCTTCACACAAACACTTGTCACGATAGATTCGTAAAGAAGCAATGCAACAAGAAATAATTTCGCTAAACGAATATATATATTTTTTTTTCTTTGGGTGCTGAAATCACGCCTATCACCTTTTCCACGGAGCAGAAACCTGAGTTAACAAGTGGGAATGTCTCTATTCAGGCCTCCGTTTCCTTTCCAACGCTCGTTTTCAGTAATTTCAGTGTCATACGAGAAGAAATCACGCAAGAACAATTAGAGCTGGAGCCGGAGAAAGCCGCCTTTTTTTCTCAGGTTTCGCATGCAGGTTTCCTGAGCCACACTCCAGACAAGAGTTGTCCTCTGCTCCCATTAGAACCGACTGCCTCGTATTCCACTCTAGGCGTCTAGTCGGGAATACTGCGCCCTGTCATGGGCATGGGAAGGACGTGGGGACAAGTAGCAGTGAGCCCGACCTTCAACCAAGTAGGTTTGACTACGCTTTTCCCTGTATCATATTAATGCGAATTGTTAGGGTAGGAACCTTAAAATATAGTTCGGTGGACATTATTAACACTCCGCTATCTCGTTACCCCTTCCTAATCCAACATTTCTAACACTTTCTATGCCATTCATTTTATTTACATAATTAAATCCCATTTATCTCCGCTTAACAATTTAAGTATTACAATCTACTCCCCTCACAATAAATAAATATATTGTGGTAATTAAAAAGAAACAAGTAATTAATTATTGAACAAGATTTTGAACTGTCGGCGGCGTAAACATAAGACTTGTGTACAAGAATATGGGGCTACAATGCCTGCTTGCTGTGTGCATTGTCTTCAAACATTTCTGGACGCGCGGAGCTTGAGTGTGTGTTGAGAGTCGGTGGAGAGAGGAGAATAAATCTGAAAAGCTTGAGTGTGGTTTGGGAGCTCAGATGTTGTAAGAGCGTGTTTTTCTTGGGAGTCACCAGGATTCAGACCCGGAGTGTGTTAGGAGTCGCCAGTCTACAGTTCGCAATGGTTGTCTGATGTTGCGAGAGACACCAGTTAGTTAGATGCTCAGATGTATCAAGCTAGCGTGCAGTAAATGTGGAGTATGTAACGAGAGAACAGCGAAACAATTAGCGTGGTCAATCAAATACAGAGAGCAGGAAGTGTTGTGTGTGGAAATAATAAACCACAAGCAGATTCAGTGAAAAACATGGCCTGTATGTGGAAGTGTTAAACAATAACCGAGTGTGTACGAGCCCCCTTCTTTTTCGCACAGCAAAACTACAAGGTAAATTAAAGAATTTATTATCTGGAAACCTAAATGTAAATTATATTTATCGTCAGATTTCACTGATTGTTAAAATTAAGAATTACCCACATTGTAAATTTATAATTGTCGTAATATTATTTAATGGAGGCCTGATAGTCGGCCCTGAAATCAAGCCGTGGCAAATTTTACCAACATGTAACACAACTTCAATGGTGATAATTATTTGTTTTAATAAATTAACTTTGTTGTACATTTTAAACTGTTTTTTTTTATTTAAAATCCAATCACTGTAATTTTTAATTTGCTTATGTAAAATAATCATTTAATAGTAATTATTACATATGGACACTTCAACGTGGTTCTACGTTTTAACTTAGAATTATTGCAATCATTTAAATATAATTACTACAATATACATTTTAATTTATCACGTCGCAACTTTACAACATTACAATTGTCCCTTCCCCTCTCCGACTATTACAGAGAGTTGTTTCGACTAGTATGCTTCAGCTGTGATTAAAATTTTTCCCTGAAGACGAACAGGTTTTACTACTCTTCCACTTTCTTACAATAATTACTTCTATTACAAGAATGGAACACCAGATAATATTTTTTTCCCAAATGTCTGAACACCTTTGTAAAACAAACTTCAAACGCAGGATAAAGAAAGGTACGATGTTAAAATAAATTCTTTACTGAACATCTCGTCCTACACAAATCAGGAACTTAAACAGTTCACAAGAAAAAAAAGATTGCACAGTAATCGCCAGTAATAGCTTCAACTATAATAGACTGGGAGTGGAGACGTCACTACTCAATTCTTTGCATTTTACTTCAAACTATAATTATATGTACCTTTACTTACCATTTCTCTTATTGCCTTCGGTGAGGGGGGAGGGGGGGAGGGGGGAAATGTTCCCCACATCGTCCACTTCCTACTTGTTACTCTTGTTCTTTTATCCTTCTGAACGGCAACACGTCGCAAAAGTTACATTAAAAAAAACTGACCACTGTAATGCAGACAGAAAGAGATAAAAAAAAAAGACCGGAATAGGAAATAATCAGAGGCGCTGACCGAAGGTGTCCCTGGAATAGAATTTATTTTTTTTTCTCTCTCTCGTTCTCTTTTCCGACATTCCGCGCGCCAGGTCACCTTGTCCTACTACTGCAGCTAATTAGTTAAGGACACAATCAACGGAAGGGAATAAAAAGAGAAGACAAAACAACAAGTGGCAATGTGGGTTTCGTCTTCAGAACCATCTTCTAGGTCAGTGCTGTCCAACTACAACACCACAGTTCTAATAAGCCTTCAACCATTCGTTAAATGATGTGTGCAATTTTAAAATTAATGGCTGTAAAGTTTTAAACTATAAACCAACATTCGTGGCTATGATTCACTGATATGGTCATTGGAAATTCAATTAATGATAAAAAAAAGAGAGCATAAATTAGCAGATGTCTTTTGGTGTCCATTATCGGAATTAAAATAAATATAAATTATCCGATTAGGTCAGAAAAATCCTGTATTTCATATACTGTTAAATACGAGAACTACATCTCCAATGAAATTAAGAAGACACCAAATTTGGAACCACTGGAATCAAGGAATAGGGGGTTAATAAGAAAGGAGACCTAAAGTAATATGAATCTATGAAATACAAAAATAAAAAATTATTTATGATGATGTGGAAGGCAAATATTGATTTTAAAAAGTGTAAAAAAAAATTAATTCAACAAAATTATCAGAAAAAAATATTACAAATAGTTTAATAAACATTATAAACAATATATATGGTATATTACAATGCGGGTAAAAACCAACAACTTTTTGAAGGGACCCAGGAAGAATATTAAAAATATTTCCGGTTTCGCCTTCTAATTTTGGATTAATTCGAAATGTAGTTGTTGATGAGAGTTTCCCAGTGTCTGAATAAAATTCATATGAAATAAAGAATAAACTCCAGAAGAAGTCCTGAATAAAATACAGAATAAGTCCTGAATAAAATACAGAATAAGTCCTGAATAAAATACAGAATAAGTCCAGAATAAAGTACAGAATAAGTCCAGAATAAAATACAGAATAAGTCCAGAATAAAGTACAGAAGAAGTCCTGAATAAAGTACAGAATAAGTCCAGAATAAAATACAGAATAAGTCCAGAATAAAATACAGAATAAGTCCAGAATAAAATACAGAAACAGAAGAAGTCCTGAATAAAATACAGAATAAGTCCAGAATAAAGTACAGAATAAGTCCAGAATAAAGTACAGAAGAAGTCCTGAATAAAGTACAGAAGAAGTCCAGAATAAAATACAGAATAAATCCAGAATAAAATACAGAATCAGAAGAAGTCCTGAATAAAATACAGAAGAAGTCCTGAATAAAATACAGAAGTAGACCTGAATAAAATACAGAAGTAGTCCTGAATAAAATACAGAAGAAGTCCTGAATAAAATACAGAAGTAGTCCTGAATAAAATACAGAAGTAGTCCTGAATAAAATACAGAATAAGTCCAGAATAAAATACAGAATAAGTCCTGGATAAAATACAGAAGTAGTCCTGAATAAAATACAGAAGAAAATCCCGAAAAAATGCAGAAGAAATTCACAGGAAGTGTTTCTACTTTAAACTTATCCCCGCCACCGTCTCTAAACTGTCCACAGTCTCTCTCTCTCTCTCGCAAGAGACAACAGCTATATGCCGCCCATTATGACCAGTTAAATCGATCTACGAAAGAACAATAAGAAAAACTGTTCGTCCTCAGAGAAAAAAAAATCATCAGGTTTACTCACTCACGAGAAGTCACACCTTTCTAAATTCAGTTTATTTCTGATTACTAATATTAACCCTTGCGGAAGACCACCACGTTATTATAACTATTATTTTCCCAAAAATTTATTCACTGAATCAGGAAAAACCAGATTAACAACAGTATAAATATTTCCAAACCAATGTCAAATTTTAAAATATGAGGGTGGATACTTTTCTCACTGTGACATGGATAAAAAGCACACGGCGCATGTAAATAAAAATCCTCGATGTTATAAGAGTACATTGTACAGAATATGTAGGTGACGTGGCTGCGCACAAGTCCAGAATGCACCATATCAGGTCGTTGACATTCTCCATGGGCATTTTAATGTTATTTAAATTCATTAACGGAAAAATTTCTGTTTGCTTATCAAAAAAAAGTTTTACTATGAGATTATACATTCACAATAAAAGAAAAATGGAAAATCTGTTAGAAATTAACAGAGAAATAATCCATATATTTACATTTCTTTATAGTGGAACAGCAAAGTGGACTGGATAAACTGGTTAGTTCTAATTATATTTTTAGGAACCAAGGCCCACCCATTTATTTTTATTTATTTCCGATTAATACAGGAAAGCAGAAGGTTTTTTTCTATACATTTGTTCGGAACTACAGATATCCTATTTCCCTCTCTCTCTCTCTCTCTCTCTCTTTCAGCGAAGAAGGAAAGTTTGAAGTAGACTGACCTCCACGTTTCTTACAGCAATTTATTTGTGAGGACAGACCTTTTTTCCTCCTCTCCCCTCCTCCTGCGAGGAAGGAAACCGGAAGTAGATTGACAGCCACGTTACTTCTCATTCTGAATTATTCTGTACCATAGTACGTTATTAATTAATGTGTCATCAAGAGTTGTACAAACAATTGTTTCACTCGGCCCCAGTCTTTATTTATTAATACTCTTAAAATTGTGACGACAGAATACATGTGTTTAGGAAAACATGTAGAAGACATAACAGTCGAAACAGGAAAATAAAAAAAATGTGGATTTTTTAAATACTTGGGGGGGGGGGGGGTCAATAATTACAAATGTAGGAACATGTGAATAGAAATAAGGGACATGAATAAGAGGATGGCGGAGACTGACACAGGAGAGGGCGGAATGGAGGAAAATTGATAATAAGGCCAAAACTCACATTGGGTTATAGTGCCAATAAAAGAAGAAGAAGAAGAGAAGGAAGATGTGAATATAGAGATATACAAACTAAAATTGCAATGGCAAAGAATGCTATCAAGATTTTACACACGGAATAATTTGGAATAAAAATTTAACAAAGGTGAAAAAAAAATCAAAATTTATAAGAGCATAAATACACAACATTCTAGGTTATGGAAAAGTGAAACTTGGCCCCTGACGGAATTACAAAATTACAACAGTAGAATTCGATTATCTGAGGAGAAGTCTTCAAAAAAAAATAACAAGACAGGATAAAATTAGAAATGAGCTCCTTTTGGAAAGAAGTGAACGTAACCACGACGCCTGTCGTTTAAAAGGATTTAAAATCAAACCCTTAAATGGTGTATGGTCACGTACAAAGAATGGGAAATGGAAGATGGCCAAAAGAAATAGTATACCAATGATGACCTCCTGGAAAAAAATAAACGGGGCAGACCCAGATTAAAGTGGGAAAAACCAATGTGAAAACCAATAATGGAGGATAGGAATTTGGAAGAGGAGGGAGATTGGAACGACACACGGAAATCGAAAGTGAAGACGGCAAACCTATAAAAGGGGGGAAAAGCCAAAGAAGAAAGAAGAAGAGAAAATTGTGAATCTTTCCGAGTTCCATCTTAGTTATTTAATTTGCATATTTTCTGCTTCCTAGTAATTAATTGTAAATATTATGTAATATTCTGAGTCACATAGGAGAGACAAATTAGTGTTCCGGTCCTTTTTTTTTTAGAAAATTAATTTAATGTGATGACCTCAGCTGAGGACTAATAGGATGAAAAATAAATCTAAATCTTGTATTTATTTTGCTTTTGGAGGATGGATCCGAGCGAGGAAGAAAAGTGACACAGAGAGCGGGGGGGGGGGGGGGGAAATAATAGTAAAGTAATCAACGCTTTTACAGGGATTTTAAATTATGTTAATCATTTCCGTTACAAAACATTGACCGCAGTTCAAGCCAGTTGGGGCAATTAGCTGATATACAAATGAGGAGGAGAAGTTTGGGGGCGCTGAGCAACAGGTTCCACGTATGAACTCCGCTGACACACACACACACACGCACACACACGGGCGCGAGGCTTGAATTTAGAGTGGATAATAGGATCAATGCGCGCAACTTGGAAAAAAATTGCCAGGCCCCGATTTTCCTTTCTCTTCCTGCCTTTCTCTCTCTCTCTCTCTCTCTCTCTCTCTCACTCACTTCCTTCGGTGTCAAGTTGTTGCAGGTCAGCTGACAAAACTGCCAATGGGGCAATGGGAATTAGCGGAATTCTAATTAGAGCGAACAATACCTTATAAAAAAGTTAACAAAAGTAAATTTACATATATGTGTGTGACGGGAAGTAAGCGTTGCCTATCGGGTTTCTGTAACGGAATATAATTTTTCATTAAGAATAATAGATTCACACAATATGGCTGATATTTAATTTTCGTATTTATCTATCAATAAAATAATTTTAAAGCATTGATCTACAGAAACAAAAATATAATTATTTAAAATATACACATTTTTTATTTTCACAAAACCCCATATATATTGTAGTAATTAAAGGGCAATTAATAATTAAACACATTGTGGACTCGAATTGTGATCGGCAAACAGACACAAATCACACACAAGAATGGAGAAGAATAACAGGTCTAAGGCATTGTAGGAGTGTTGGCGCGCTAAGAGAACGCATACAGCAGTCGGCGATCAGGAACGGCAGAAAGCGGACGCAATAGAAATAGACGAGACGTTTGTTAAGTAGAGGCAGCATACAGCGAGGGCTATTCTCTCGCAGGCAGAACCTTGTGGGAGAGATACGAAGGGGCTACCTTTGGGGATGCCTTTTCCTCTCCGTTTTTGAACTAAGGTTCCCACAAGCCGAGGCACCTCGGCCTGTTCTGAGAGGTGTATGTTCCGGGGTCACAGACCTTGGGCATACGGTAAGAGTTGCTCGCTATTCCCATTGGAATAGTCGGCCAGCTGCCTCCTAAACTGGTCGAGGCATGGAGAAGGGAATGCTGCGTCCCCACAGCAAACTCCTCTCCCGCTAACGGAAGGGCGTGGGACAAGTACCTAATGCCCGACCTACCTGATGCTGGTTTTTCTAGGGCTTTCCCTGCATTTCTTTAGGCGAATGCCGGGTAGGATCCTTAAAATATAGCCCGGGGGCCCTAGTTAACCCTTGGCTACCTTCCTCTACCCTTCCGCATCCCCCCTTTCAAATCCCTTCCTATGCTATTAAAGGGGAGTTGCCCAACGTGGATTACCCTCATGTAGCCTGTTACCCTAAAAAAAAGCATTCACCCGGATAGTGCTGCGGAAAGATTTCGGACTGTTTCCAGTTTTTAAAAAGTCTACGTGGAGGAATTATCTGAATTACCGCAAATTGGCATAATTGCGGAATAAGTCGTCTACCATGTACCGCCAACACTTGATGATCCAACAGTGAAGTGTAAAGTCAGTGAAAAGAATGGCCAGTTTTTTTTATTTAGAAAACTGAGTGTGTGTGTAAGTGATGCTAAAAGAGTTAAAATTGCCCTGGTACCAGAGAAACTGTAAGTAAAACCTTAATTAAATTATTATTGTAAACCTTTGATTAATCGTCAGATTTCTTATATTTTATGAACGTTGTAAATATTTGTGTATTGGAATAACTTTACAGTGATTTGATTGTTTAAACAGGGTAACACTTTTCTTTATTTAAAGCCACAGATAAAGTCCCTGAGGTTAAGAGTAAAAAATTTTCTTTATACGTAATAAATGTTGTAAAAGGTCATCGAATATTTATTTGTAATTTGAAATCTGTGTGCATCGAATAAATTAATTATTTGGTCAGTTTAAATAAATTTCTTATTTATGATCCTTTCATTAAAAATTTCCATTATTTAATTTGATGCATTAACGTGGAAATAATTATTATTTTATCATTATTGTTTAAAATATTTGTTTATTACAATATATATATATATATATATATATATATATATATATATATCAGCATCAAGTATTAACAAATACAGTCTTCGTCTAAAATATTTAATAGATTCTGGAGCTTTCGACAGATTCTGTCATATTCATCCTATTTAAAACTTACACTTTCTTAATCTCACACAAAGTGCCTGGTCATATATATATATATATATATATATATATATATATATATATATACATATATATATATATATGCGTCTAAAACACTGTAGTAGATTAC
Organism: Zhengitettix transpicula; assembly: GCA_037074705.1. Classification (NCBI taxonomy): domain Eukaryota; kingdom Metazoa; phylum Arthropoda; class Insecta; order Orthoptera; family Tetrigidae; genus Zhengitettix; species Zhengitettix transpicula. The sequence continues at coordinate 244,337,224 of CM073590.1, read as the reverse complement.
AAACAATTGTTTATAGTTCGTACAGATGTGTTGTGTCCATTCGCTGGCACTAGACCAATTGTTTGTAATCTATTAGTGTTTCAGGCGCACGTATATGTATATATATATATATGCGTGTGTGTGTGTGTGTGACCAGGCAGATTAAGTATTAAATAGGATGAATATGACGAATTTGTAGAAAACCGCCCGAATGTATTATTAATTTTATTTGGAGTTTGTATTGGATAATAGTTTATATTAAAATTATCTAACATTCCAATAATTCTGCAAACAATCATATATATATATATATATATATATATATATATACATAAAATTTGTGAGGAGTAATTTTTTTTATCAAAAATGCCCAATCAACAAGAAGTTCTCTGGATTTTCCAACCAGGTGAAAACACAGTAATAAAAAACAACGTTTCGATGGCCAATAGCAACAAATACTGATCTACAACTGCCACGGAAGAACAGTGTAAAAGAAAACAGAGTGGGGAAAAAAAATCAGAAATCGGCACATCACTTGAAGATGATGATGGCAGTGACCGCCATCGAAACGTCTACAATGTTTTCTACCCCCGGTTGGAATCCGCGAGAAGTTCTCGTTTAATCTCAAGACGAAAATGACGGATTATTTATTTTTTTTTAAAAAAAAAAAATTATCATCAATTTTGCAGTTACAGTTATATAAACGTGGAAATCTGCTGTGGTGTAGTGGCCAGCGTCACAGAGGTTCCGGTCATGGATGTTTGTGGTCGTCCTGGTCAAGAAAACTGGGGTTAAGTCTGTGCGAGAATGGACACTCTGACCAGGTGTCACTCCTAAAATCCAGAATGTGTCATGTAAGATGAGAGTCTGGCAGCCGTCTCGGTAGGGGCAAGGCCCTTCATGGGGCTGTCGAGCCAAGGAGTTAGTTAGGAGTTAAACGTGGAAATCGTAGATTATATATTCGTGTATCGGTTCCGACAGGATACGTGTCTATCCTCCCTTTAATCCTGAGGGAATGATTATCTACGTTCCTATGGGCCTGATACACGTCGATTCTATCTCGTCGACACGTCAGAACATTTAAATATTGTAGATATTACTAAAGTAAGGTTAACAGGTTCAGAAATATAATAAAAATAATAACGTACAAATTTAAGAGAGGAAGATACAAGCAATATATATTTTTTAAAAAAACAAAGATCCACTTAATGATTCCCTCTTCAGAATCCTTATTAACTATCTTACTAACCGCTCCTTCTCTGTCAAATTTAACAATACCCTTTCAAAATCCTACCCCTATTTCCTCTGGCGTACCCCAAGGCAGCATCCTAACCCCCTTTCCTCTTCAACCTTTATTTTCACGACATACCTCAAAACCTATGTACTAAAACAGTACTTTTTGCAGATGACCTTTGCCATATTCCTCCAAACATCCTCGACATCTAGACTCGGGGCTCCAGAAAACTACAAATCACCCTCAATGATATTGAAAGCTGGTCTAAAAAATGGAGAATCAGCATAAACCCCTACCAAATCCACAATCATTCCCTTCACCCTTAAAAACCAAACATTCCCTCAACCACTCCTTCTTTCTGAACGGCACCAAAATACCTGCTCCAACAAACTACACCATACCTAGGTCTTATCCTTGATTCCATGGAAACCTCACATAACCTCCAGAATCAACAACTCTTCCCTCTTATCAACAGAAAACCTCCCATATCCTAGTAGCACCAAAAGACTCCTCTATCTGTCCTTAATCCGCCCCCCATATGGCCGTACTCATGTGCCATATGGGGATCCACTGCCTATTCCAACTCCAACAACATACAAACCAAACCAAACAAAATTCTCCGTTTAATATGAAATTCCCCCCCTGGTACCTTCGCAACTCAGTCATCCACAAAGACCTTGAAATTTCCCTAATTCCTGCCATAATTCATAAATCTACCAAGTAGCTCCATCAACCATCCAAATCCCACCATTGAGCTATTCTACAGTAACCCCAGACTAAAACGTAAACTCCCCCTAAATCACTCCGCAATTACCTAACCCTAGCCCCTCCTACATACTCCCATCTTCCCCCATAACATCCTTCAACATGTAGTTTCCCACAATGACCAGATTGATCGCTAACATCATGCCTGCTAATATGAGAGTTAATCTGCTTCTCTCGTCTCTAACTTGGAATGACAAGGGTCACATCCAAGACCACAAGTTTACATGTGAAATATTACATCGGAAATATTACAAATTGTAAATACCTTGTTATTTGTTTAATTTTTACAATTGTAAATACGGCTACTATTATTATCACAACTGTAAAGTCTCCGGACTAAAAGTTAACTTTAATAACTCAAAAAAAAATAATTAAGTTGAACACAAGATTTCGTTTAATAACAAGCAGAGAACAGAATTTATTTTATATAGATATATACACACGTGTTTTTCTTCATTCAATATATAAAATTCATATATAACTATTTGTCCACTGCTAAATAACGTCTAAATTTTAGTAATGGAGTTTTAAAAAAATTCTTTTTTTTGTTGACACTGACGTCGTGCATCTTTGCAGCTATGTTTACAATAAATTCTCTAAACAAAACGTTCCGTCCACAGGGCGAAGTCACGAAATAATCTCACATAATAAACATGCAACCGACACAAACAAATACCCCTATAATAAATTACGGCACTGCACTTCAACTCCGTAAACATAAATTTTGAAAAAAGAATAAATACATTGATCCAAAGATTCTACAGCTCAAGTCTCTGAAAATTTTGACGTAGACTGACCCGTCGTCTTATCTTTCTGCTGAAATAAAGAAGAAGAAGAGATTATTCAAAGGAATATATTTTTAAATTGATCTCTGATACTAGTAGATTCCTTGGACTTCTTTGCAAGGAATTAAATCGGACACTAGGAGAGGGTTTCGTAAGTAAACAAAACTGAAGACGCTTTTCCCTACATGTTTAATTTTAAAATTATTAGGAAGGCTTTTTTTTAAAAAAAATCTAATACAGATTACTTTGTCTTTTCTTTTTTTTTAAAAAAAAAACTTAGTAAATTTACACATTCTTATCATTTTATTTTCATTAGAAATTTGGTCTTTAAACTCCATTTAGGAGTTTCACCTAGAATTTTTTGTAATTTCGCCGAAAAATCATGACGTGGCGTAACAAGGATTTTTCACGTAAACGCCCTGTTTTTTTTTCTGTAACATGGACAGCTGAATATACGGAAAACCTTCACAGTTGAACAATATCTTGACTATAAGGTAATTAAATATGGCCAAAAAAAAACCAGTCTGAATGAATTTATTGACTGATAGAAAATAATGAATAAGGAAGATAGCCAACACACAGACAAAAAAAAGGGTAATATATATACCACTCAACAACGTTTCTGGGAACCTTGTCGCCTTTCGTCAAGTGTTAAGAACCGCCCAGAGAAACAAAACTGCACTGAGTCAGCTTTTGAGTGTTGTCAACTGACCAGTGCAATTGTGTCTCTCTACGTTGTTCTTAGAACCTGACGAAAGGAGACAAGGATCCCAGAAACGTTGTTGTGTGGTATTTTTTTTGTGTCTGTATTTGGCTATCTTTCTTATTCATGAAGTTTCATTAATTGCAGTTAACAATAAAAATTAAAGTAAAATACAACGTTTCTTCCCTAAATTTGGGATCTCTTCAGTGGACGTTACATATTGCAAAGAAATACGTTCAAGTTTAACATCTGAAACGGTCCGAAATATACAGAAAAATCTTTTGTGTTGTTCAATTTTTATTTTTAAACTGAAATTTACTGACTTTTTAATTTAAATATTGTAGTTATTACTGAAGTAAGGATGTTAACAGGTTCAGAAATATAATAAAAATAATAACATACAAACTTAAGAGAGGAAGATAAGGAAAAAAAACTAGGGACGGAATACCGTTTAAAAAAATTCCCACTACAACGAAGAAATGAGAACAATCTGCAATAAGTTGAACACAAGATATCGTTTTATAACAAGCAGCGAACAGAATTTATTTTATATTCACGTGTGTATCAATATTCAACATATAAACGTCATTATCACTATTTGTCCACTGCTAAATAAAATTTAAAAAAAAACACACACAAATGACACTCCTGAAATCTA